>VWZT01004168.1:48566-283392 GCA_013397055.1 Pachycephala philippinensis
GCCTCCGCGCCCGCCTCAGCCCGCCGGCCCGGGGTCGCTGGCAGGGGCCGGCCCCTTCGCGGCCGGTGCGCGCCGAGGACGGGCGGCGGTGCCCTGCAGCCCTCGGGACGGGGCGATTCCTCCGGGCTTCCACCTCCTTCTCCCCCACTGGGGCGCTCGCTCTCCTTTCACCCCGCTTTTTGTCCTTCTCGCTCTTTACTCTCGCTGCTCCATGGGGTCGAAGGAGAGGGGCGAGGCGGCCCCCGTGGAGCCGGTGCGGGATGAGGGCGAGCGGGCGGGCGGCTGCCGGAGCCGGCACTTCTCCGTGTCCGCCCGAGCTCGGTGCTCCTCGGGGGCGCTGCCGCTGTTCCCGTTCGGCGCTCCCCGGGCGCGGGGAGAAGCTCTCGAGGGCCGTCGGGGTTACTCCGCTCTCTCCGGCTTCGACCCCTGTCAGTGCCGGGACGCCGGGCTGGCTCCTCGCTGCGCGGCGGGCAGCAGACGGGTTATTAGGGTTATTAGTGTTATTGTCATTATCTCTCCCTTCCCCTGTGGTTCTGTGTCTCTCCACCACTTTCAGACCAGCCCATTATAACGCCGGCGAGAGGCGGAGCCAGGACAAAGATCTGAAAGGGTGGTGGGTGGAGAAGCAAGGTAGCAAAGGTGGGTATGCCCTAATAAGCCGTATCAGAGCCGTAATTAGCCAAGATGACAGCGAGGTCTTGTTGGAAAGTTGTTTTACGAAACTTGTTTGTATTTTCTCCTGCCAGGTCCCTCCCCTTCCCGGGTATTTCGAACGAAGCCGCAGTTCGGCGCGACTAAGCAGAGCCAGCCCGCCTCCCAGGTGTAAAATGCAGAATGACTTATAGGTGGCAGAGCTGAACCTGTTACGCGCAGTGATTTATTTTAATAGCGCCGTATAAAGCAACAAGTTGTAATATGACAGCTCAACAGCCTGTTGGAAAATAATACATGGCTTTGCAGTTGTGAATTCCTAATGATTTATGTAGCCTGACAAAATAGTTTCAATCCTAGTCTCTCTTTCCTTCTGTCATAAGCACACCTCGTGCAGAGGTAGAATGGGAACAGGTAGGCAATGCTTTGGAGCTTTGCTGCGAGAGAGTTAGTCGAAGACTTAACCTTAGTTTTACGTGTGCTACTGTTTCTGTAGTAGCATTGCTTGACCTCTTCTGGATGGTGTGTTTGTAATGTGTGTCTTACACCTGCCACTTTCTAGTAAATCTTTTATTGTGTAGGTTTTGGGTTATTTGTTTGGGTTTTTTTAATTGTAACTAATATTTTTTAAATCAATGCGAATCTGTAAATTTCTCATAAAACTTGGGACAAAGTATTCTGTAATTTTACCTAGACACTTTTCTTTCCAGGAAAATTAGTCATCATTTTTGGGTTTGTTTTTTGGTTTAAGTTGTCAGGGTATTGCCTTCCTTCAGAGTTTTTTTTCTCCTTCAATATTATGCTAGGTTGAACAACTCAATGAAGAGAACTAGCTGGCAGTAGCTTCTCTGAAAACTCCCTGTTCTGCTCACTGTTCAAAGTCAATTGCAAAATGCCATTTGACTTCATATGGCAGTAGCGCTGGCGTCTGCAAAACAATAACAAAAACATCAGCAGAAATCCAGTGTGGTGCTTATGTTTTATTTCTCATATGTATGCTTCAAATTTTGTGTCCTGGAGTAAGAGTTGGATTGCTCCATATTTTCCAAAAGCAGTCTTTCTAAATCGGACCTTATTTTAGAATAAATACATGATGCAGAGTTACTCTGGTTAGGACTATTCCGTTGTGGTCTGGCTCTCAAGTATTGGAGGGAAGATGAAACAAGACAGGTTTAAAAGACTAAGAGGAGAAACAAACAGCCCTACTTTCTATCTTGATCTTTCTTGAATAGAATATATGTTCCCACACACACACACCTGCATTTTGTTTCAAAGCTTTGCCATTTCTTCAGTCTGCATGAGTCTTATACGGTGAATACTGAAGAGTGAGAGGTTCTTCTGTCCCTCTGTTTGCATTCTTGACCACTTTAATAGAAATAACAATACATTGGATGTCTCGCTGTTCTCACAAAAACTGTACCAGTTGAGAAAAGCAGGCAATTCAGAAAGAACAAAAATAAGAGGAGGGAGACCTCTCTTGGTTCCTTGTTGTTGTTGTCTCCATGTAACGTGAACTGAAATCTTTCAGTAAAGTGTTGTCTTAGCTGTAGGTGCCAATGTTTGTGTTTAAGGGTATGGGAAAAAGGTATCATTCCTTCCAAAACTCATATTTTCTACGATGATGCCAATGGTAAGGGTAGGTTTTTTCCTCTTCCTGCTTTTGTTGTAAATAGCAGTGAAGTAGCGATGATTTGCTAGCTTGCCTTTGATGTTTATTTTATTACCGTTCCACTATTTGTGTGAAAAATGTACACATTGTCTCTTATCTTTATTCAAAGAACTTAAAAAGTCATTCAAATGCTGTAGGTAAACACGTCAGACATAACAGAAGCTTTTTCACAGCCGTACTTCAAGACTAGGAGTGGATGGCAAAGCTGGTTTTGCAAGATTTAGGAGGGGACAGAAGCTTGTACTCAAAATAGTACAAAGATAGCTATTAATGTCTGGGAGCAGGGAACCTTTCTAAGATCAGCACTGATTCTTGCTGTGGCTCCAGGCCCCTTTGCTGTCTCTGAGCCACTGCTGGTTGTAAACTGTCCCTTGAAATCTCTAGTGGCTCTTACCTGAGAAAATATATGAAGCTGCTTATGAAAGGGCCATGCAGGGTTTAAATAAAGCCTTCCAGGCCTGAGTGAGAGCTATATCAAGCCCGTTTCTAGCGCTGCCCATGAAACACATGCAAAGTTGTAAGAAGTGGTGAAATAATCCAACTACTCCCATCTCTCACCACCAAGAGTATATGTAACCTCAAGTCTTTTCCTGCTATAGTTTTTTAAAAGACACAGTATCGCCTTCAGGTTTATAAAGATTAACACAATCATCGGAAAAACTGATTCTGTTAAGTAAACTTCACATCAAAAGCACTTTGATGTGCTGTATTATAGCAAAGCCAAACACCCCACCCCCATCACCCCAAGAAAAACCTCCAAAAACCTCCAGTGAAGCAATGTAAAAAAAATCTAATTCTTTGTTCTAAAATGAAATGTCTCTTCCTCTTTAGATCAGCAGAGCAGGACTTTTTTTGATGTATGATCCCCTCTTTTCCTACCCAAAACAGTACCCAGTCAAAGACAAACGAAGAAATGTGAATGGTTGCTTGAAAATCACGCGATCAACTTTTCTTCCTGTTTTCTCTAGTATTTTACTCATTTAATTCAGAAATAGCGTGCCAATGGATATTTGGAGATAAGGTAGTATAGTCCTTTGCAGTTTGCTCAAGCTACCAATTATAAATATATTCCTTACTAAATGTAGCAAAATGCTACCCTGTCTGGTGGTTGTGAGTGTATTTTTGGTTGATCCAGTTATGTTGTCTCCATGGTATTTTAAACCATGGAGACATGGGTTTTTCAGTTCAGCAAATGTCGTGCAAAGGTGTGTCACGATATGTTCTTGGTTTAAATTTTTTAAAAAAATTATTTCTTCTAATTTCTTTTTCACCCGGTTCTTTCTTACTTATCTTTTCTGCCTTCTGTCTCTCCAGACCACTAACTATAGATTAGAGAGGGTTTTCAGGTAAGGTCATTTAAGAACAACTGGTCAATAAAGGTCTCTGTGGTGACTGGGAAAGTCCTATAGTTAGTGGTAGGCAAGCTTATTTGTGCATCTGAGATGTCCAGCACACCAGCTGGACAAAGTGCTCCATCATCTCTTCTCCTCCTCCTCCTGTGGCAAGCTGCAGGAGTGCAGTGTCTTGCCAGGAATGATCAGACTGGACAATGCAATACACTGCGTGAGAAACAATAGAACAGTTCAAAGAGTTCGCTCTGGATGGGCTGCTCACAGCAGGAGATGTGCCTAGCATGCATAAATGAACTACAGTCTGTGAAGGCTGGCTAATTGCACTATGTATATTTTTATAGTTGAAGGAAATCCAGCTAGAGACCGAGCTGTAAGAAAGGAGGTTAGTGGAAATTCCTTTAGACCTTGAGAGGAAGAGTTTGATCACTGAAGCAGAATGCATGTCTGCGTGAATTCCCTGGTTGGGAAAGATTGGCACTTTTTCACGAGGACAGCCATTCCCTGTGGGTAGAGATTTTCTCATGTCTTTGGCAGGTACTAAGAGCTGAATTTACAACGGGGAGTTCCATTTCAACTTTGTTTCATGCAGTCTTTATTTTCTTGGGAGATGTTGCTCAGAATGAAATTTTCCCATGCTGAGAGCTTAGTATCACTTCCTCCCTGTGCCCACTTCATGTTCCATAAAAGAAGTCTGCATCTAAGCAAATTTTTTTTTTCTCCAGAGCCCTGGATTGTGACAGAATGGGCAGGGACAGATTTTCTCCTGTGAAGGAAGTGACATTATTGCTCTTGTAACTAATGCTTAGTACTGGAGAAAAAAATCCATATTCTTACACCATCCTTGTTACAGAGAAATCTCAGAGCTCTCCATTTTACAGGCAACAAGGAGTGGGGTCCTGCTGAAAATAATTTGGTAAATCAGTTGTAACCCCGTCTGTAGAACTGAGCTCTCTGGAGCCCTTGTCCTGTGCTGTGTCCACTGAGGTATCCACCACAAGGCCTCACTGGAAAGCGCTGTACCATTTAGCAAGGAGCTGCCAAAATGGAGATTGCTCTATCCCGAGACTCAGATAATTTATAGCTAATTCTTTCTTTTTACTAGTGCTGTGTTAAGCCTCCAGGGCTTGAATGAGGTTCCACACTGGCATAAGGTGAACCTCTCTGGAATATATTGCCGGTTTGCAGTCTGAGAAATACGTGACATAAAAGAGTGCAGGGTGAGGTTAAATCAACACAGTATTTATGACATATTTTGTGATGACTTAATTCAGTAACTGTCCCCATAGGCTTTTCTCATGGCTGATTACCTGGTTTCATGTAACTGCACCAAGAGAGAGAAAATCCCAATGCTGATGGACTTAGGGACTTGTGGATCTCTTCAAGGAAATTTTTTTTACAGTAAGAAAGCAGCTGGTACTGGAAGGCAGAACATGTATTGATAATCCTGGATATAATTGTCAGGACAGGATTGCTTGCTGAGGGACAGGCTCCACCGCAATTAGAAGTTACACTGTGTTAATGCTTGTTATGAAGTTATGATGCAGAAGCCATTTGGTGAAATTCTGTGGCTCTCTGCCAAGCATAGTGAATGGTTTTTGCTACTGGTGCCAAACAAACTTAAAAAGAAACCATCATAGCTTGTTATTGCTGGTGCCAGACCAAATATCTGTTGGCATCAAACTTGGTATTGATGCCAGAGGCTTGCTATCACTGGCCCATGATATGAGGAAACACCAGCTGAGCTGTTACAATAGCCTCTCACTGCCTTCAAGTCCATGCATTGACGGAGTAGAGTGAAAAACTTTGTGAGAGAACTACAGCAAAATTAACCGAGGGATGAAGGGCTTTGAATGTGTGATGGAGACTCATTGAACTTTGCTAGCCCTTGCTGGAGTACACCTAAGCCAGCTCAAAACCACATATATTTTACATGGGTAAACAGTGACTAGAGATAGGAAGGATATGTTTCAATTCAACGAAGTTAAAGTACTATTTATAGCACAGTGGATCAACAAATTAATCACCTTGCCAATAATATTCCAGTTGAACAGCAATATGTATTTAAGATTCTTACTTCTGGGTTGGATTTCTTTTGTTGTTTCTTTGTTTTAAAAAAGCTATTTCTGGGTGGAATCACATGATTTACATAAGGATTAGCCAAATCTGTAAATAAATAATGGTGTGAAGACCTTCTTGATTTTTATTTTTTCCAAGACCAAGTGAAATGCTTTATAATGGAGCTATTCGGGAGCAGGCTGCTGACAGTCAGACTTTCGTGTGGTAGGCAGGATTTGGCAGTATTATTCCTAAATTGTATCTCTCTTGTGCATTTTCTGTCCTCCGTTTGCTGTGTTCCATTTTCCTTCTCTGCAACCCCCTGGACAGCTCCAGAACCATTCATATCTCTGAAAATCTGGTCCGTGCTGCTGCTGGCTTACTCCTGGAACAAGGAGCACAGTTACACAGAGGGTACATCCACTGCAGTACCTCAGGTGGTGGGGGATGGGGATTTATGTCCTGCAAACTGGTTCCAGAAATTGGGAATGTTTTCACCACTTTTCAGATGGCAGAGAAATGCAGTGGAAGCTTGGGAAGCTGGTCCTTCTGCTGCTGCAGATGTAATAAAATCATTAGTTTGTTGAGTTGCATGCACTGTGTATTTGATTTCCAGTTCCTAGGCGAGTTCTTAAGGGATTAGCTGAGTTTCAGTCTCTTTAAGGTGTGAATAAACATCCTGTTGCCTCACACCCATGAAATTTCTTCCCTACAGATGCCAAAGTGCTTTGTGTAGAGTGTTGCTATTTTGGTTCTCTAAGTAAAGGTTCACAGGTTTTGAATGTCTTGGCCAAACTTACATGATCCAAGATGGGAATAGGACATGGGTTTCCTAATTCCTCCACTACTGCTCTACCTACTAACCCTGTTGTTTCCCTGAACCTTTACATATACTTTAGTAGATTAATAATTAACCTCCAAGTGGGGCACTTTGAAGAAAATGTAAAATGAAACCAAACACTTGTCATGGTTTTTAGTCATACCAGATTTGCAAGTAGGGTGTGTTTAAATGATGCAGGTAGATAAAGTCTTGTTAATTTAGATTAGAGTAAAAGTCAGTGCCTTATCAAAGCAAGTGACTAATTAGGAAAACTATTACCTTTTGGAAAAGAAACAGTTGAACTATCACTCAAAATTATTTTAACTAATTGAACTGTACTAGTATTTAGAATAAAGGCTCATGCAATTGCTGGGAAAGGAGAAAAACGGAGAGCTTTTCCCAGGAATTGCCAGTGTTCTGGGGTTTTTTTGATAATTTTGCTTTTAGAAAGTTAACAGTACTTGTCATCACTGTGTAAACACGGGCAAGGGAGGAGAGTCCCGTGAGTCATCAGGGAGCCAAACATACAGAATCTAAGTGAAGAGCTGGAGCATTTGTACTAAATATACTGCCTTCGTTCTCCTCACCTTACCAGGCCAACAGGACAGCAAAGTGCTCCTGAATGGTTTGAAATGATGAAGTGACTCTCAGGTCTGTAATAACAGACACTGGGCATTTGGGAACCTGCAAGGGTGGAAACACTGGGGCAAATTCATGGTGTGAAAAGAAAGATTACGATCAGACTGTATTTATGTTCAGACAGATACATGCAATTGTGAAGAATCATTAAATAACTGTTAACCACACCTGCACAGAGCCTCTGGCAATGCTGGCTTATACAGAATCTCAAGAACTGCCATGTGCCTGACGTCATACCTTTGCAAGGAGAGAAAAGTCCTGGGTGTTAGGCCAAGGCTGGTAAGTAAAACATAGTCCACAGCCTTGCGCCAGTTTTATGTCTGCAAGTGATTTTCTGGTGTGTCACACCCAGTATCTTCTGCCCTGTAAACCTGTCAGTAGTCCTAATTTGTTTGCTTATGACCAGGTCTTACTAAACATCTCCAAATCTTCTTTAATGCAATGGCTCCTTCTCTCTAAGCGAGGAGAGAGTAAGTATGCACGCACAGAGGGAATCTAGCACAAACAGGACCTTAACTTCTCTGGGATTGTAATTGCTGCTGTGACACACAGCTGCTTCTTTGGGTTTCTTTGTATGTGGATAATTTTCTCTCTTAAAAATATTGGGAGGTTTTGACACTTTTTTCATGATGGAAATGACATTTCAGAACCTTTTTATTTTTACTGTAAAAAATAAATAAATGGAAGTGTATGGGGGAGGGAATCAACCAGGGGAAAGGTAGCAGAGGAAAGGGAAAAGGGAGGAAAGCTGAGATGAAGAGATGAAGATGAGGAGAAAGTTGGAGTAGAGAGCTCCAACTGAGAACACATTGCAGTGCAGTTCCACCTAGACTGTAGAAAATTTTCAGGATGCCCAACAATCTCCAATTTGACTGCTTCTGCTGGTGGAATTTTTTGGACTGCTCACCTCTACAGCTTTCCTCAGGCTAGGGAGCTCTCTGGCTTTTCGTTTCCCATGGTGCTTTTGGAAGCAATTGTCTTTCATCTGCATTTTCTCTCTTGGAGTATACTTTTCCAGTCTTTCATGGCTAGGGGTGGTTGAGGAGTGGAGGGTTTTTTTTTTTTTTTCTTGTGGTTGATTTTGGTTTTGTTTTAAACTGAATAAAAATTATAAAAAATGCAAAAGTGAAGGTTGAACATTGGTGTGTAATTCCTAAAGGGGCTGGGGTGCCTCAGTTTGAAAGTTCTTTCTACTTGCAATTTCTGTACAAAGTATTTCCTCCTTTTATTTTTTTTTTCCTAGTGGAAGTCTCCAGCAACTGTGAAGAATAGGAGATTATGAAAGAGAAACAGAGCATGACTGATAGAGGGATTCAAAGATTTGCAGACTTCAGGATTCATATCTGAGAAGTGTAAGCTCTGTACACTCTGGATCAGGCAATGGAGATATTTACTCATCACTTACAAGAGTCCTTATTCATAGCTTGATTTATTTATGCCATAAGGGTTTGGAAGACAGTCCACTTTTACATTCTCCATCTGACACGCCGTCAGTGCCAAGAAACTCAGCAAGGCCCAACACAGATTAAAGTTTTTTTAAGAGCTTTTGAAGTGTTGTGGGAGAAAGGTCCTCCTCCAGTGCTACTTTAAAAACAGTTGTCTTTGTGAGTAAATCTTGGTGGCTTGGACAGATTTTATTTTGAAGGCAAAATGTGACAGCTGGTACCCTCTTATCCCTGCTTTGGCCTTTAAATGTACTATCATTAAAAGCTGTCCCGTTGAGGAAAATAGGTGCAGTCAGGTGCAGAGGCAAACTGAATAGGTGGGGCATTCACTCCAGTGGGTCTGCATTCAAACCTTCAAAACTTTGGCCAGACTCATGACTATTCCCAGTTGAGACTTTAATTAAATGGTGTTGGATATGAGAGTTAAATGTGGAAACTGTGTTCTGTTATACTGGCTTGTGTTGCTGAAAGAAATAGAGCCGTGCTTCTTGATTGAAGAGACAGAGTCAAGTGAATAATTCGCAACAAATAATTAGTCTAAATGTTTCTAAGTGATTCTTACAGAATCTGAGTATGGTTGAGAAAGATCCGTATTTATTAATGCCATAGGACTCCCTTTCACAAGGGGAAAGTTTATTTATGTAAGATGAATGAGTTAAAGTATAGACTTGCAAGTTCTTCTTGAGTCATCAGACCCAGAAAACATCTATTTTATATTAAGGTTAGCACAATCTTTCAAACAAAAACATTTGTGAGTGTGCTTTAACTGATGGGTATATGATGACTGACATTCCAGAATCTCTTCTGTGTACACC
The DNA here is from genome assembly GCA_013397055.1 of Pachycephala philippinensis. Taxonomy (NCBI): domain Eukaryota; kingdom Metazoa; phylum Chordata; class Aves; order Passeriformes; genus Pachycephala; species Pachycephala philippinensis. The sequence goes on from VWZT01004168.1 coordinate 58,013, forward strand.
TACGCTGGCATACTTTTATACATAGGAGTAATCCTAATTAATTTGGGAAAATTGCTCTTGTGCATGAATGTATTCACTAGTATTTGAAACACCATGGTATGGTGAGTCTTCTAGATACAATCTTGATCTTACACTTAAAGGTGCCCACAACGTCCCATCCGGTCTTTAGGGCTACCTTAGCACTAGTAAAAACAGGCCAGCAGCCAGTCCTTCCCCTGAGGGCTTTTGCATGGCTAAATTCTCTTCCTTACAAAGAAGTGGCCTCGTCTGTGCTGTCTAGAGGGAACTGTCCTTTGTCTGTGTTATCTCCTGAACAGAGACCTCTGTGTGGCAGGAGAAAGTGCTGGGTTGCAGGGGACAGCCCATGTCAGGAAGCTTGTTGGTAGTTAAATAGTGTGGACAATCACAGACCAGCTCTTGAGTGCATGTCCTAGCTCTTTTTAGTTTTGCAAGTGCAAAATGTAACTTAAGTGAATATTTGTGTTCATTTTACACCTTGAAGCTTTGATCAGGTATTATTGCTCTCATCTGCTCTTTACAGAAGGAAAGAGCCGCACTGTTGTTCCCTGCAGCAGTGCACTTTTGGGGGTGTATTGGCTGGATTTCTGTCCCAGTGATGCTGAAGAGTTTTGCCCAAGAACATTGCAGGGAAACAGTCTTTCTCAGTGTGTTGTGAGTCTTCCCTTTCAGAGGCAAGATTTGATGCAGCCTAAATATTTTTTTTTTTTTTATTAAACACCATTTCAGTTTGTTATAAGGAAACTATCGGCTAGGGTATTGAAGGATTGGAAATTTATATAACTAAGAAGAGTGGTTTTATTTTAAACAGCGGAGAACATTGATCATTTCACAGGCAACAAGAAAATAAAGCCAAAGAACCAAAGACATAACAGTGAGGTTGAACTGAAAATTTGTAACTTTAAAGATTTCTAAATATGTAGGTTCTGCTTTGCAGATAGTGGGTTCTCAGTGCTGCTGCCTGAAATTTTAAATGCCTGCACATGTTGTCACACCAGGGAATTGTTATAATCTCATCCCAAAACAGGTGACTGTAGTACATGAGGTGATTTTCACCCTGTAGTACCTATTTCTGTTAGCTGAAAGGAAGCTTAAGGCTCCCCAGGTGACCACCTGGCATGTATTACAGAGCTCTGAAAAGTATTTAAGGTGAATTCCAGGCTGCCTTCTCTTAGGAAGCTCCTAGAATGGAGGTGCTTCAGTTTTTAATGCTTGAGATACTCTGTTCATTTATTAAGATTATTTATGAGCAGATTATTTATGTAAGGTAATTGATTGTGAAAAGAAAAGCTACTTTCATCATTAAATCAAACTTCATCCTGACGTTAAGATAGGATTTAATATTGAGCTAGACAAAAACATTGTGTAAGGTGAGAGGGATTGCCCCTCAAAATTTATTTGCTGCTTAAAACCTGCACACTGTGTTCCACCTCGAGCATTTTAGGTATTTTCTTCCTTTACCTGGCTGCCACTCGTTTATCCTCCTTTTTGATATGACTCGTGCAGAAGAACGTTTCCCATAAGCCTATTTTGTAACATCTTTCTGTGAAGTGCTTGAAGGTTAGTGCTTGCTCCAGGAAAAGGTGAGTAAAGTCGTGTTTTTATGTGTCCTGATAGCTGCCTTGCTTCATCAATACTAAAAAGGATGTCTTTATTGACACTGAGTGCTTTCCAAAAGTGTTTTTTCCACCATTACTGATGTGTTGCTTAACAGAGCCAGCTTAAGCTTGCCACACTGAGTTTTGTGTTGTTTGCGTTGCATTGGTTGGTTGCCTTTTTCTGTTAACTTTCCACGCACAATTTAATTAAGCTGTGAATAATGGGACGTGTTATCAGATGGTATGGCATTATTAACTTCAGTGAAGTGTTGTGTGATGAACCAGCTAAAGATCTGGACAATAATTTATACATTCTTCACATTTAACTGTCAGTGCGTTTTGAATGAAGATAGCTACCAGCATGTGTGATTGCAACCCTGCTGCTGAAAGAGGTGTGTCTGTTTATGCCAGTGAAGTGCTTGACTGTTGGTATAAATATAATGGCATGGTAATTACTGGTTATAGATACAATGAAGATCAAACTTTTTTTTTTTTTCCCCCCCATCCAGAATACTTTTATTATCCTGGAAGCATGCTTCCCTTTTTTTCCTATAAATAACCAAGAGTATGACATTTCAGAGTCAGAAACCTGAGTGAAACAAGTCATAATGATTGATTTCTGAAAATATTTTTCTATTTATTAATTGCCCATGTGCTGTGAACAGTATTCTCAGGTGCCTTTCTATACGAGTTATTCATTACTTATTTTAGCTAAAAAACAACAGCAACTAAAATAACCCCTTTATAGTGTCTGTAATGGGCATACTTGCTATTTGTATAAGCGAAATAGTATAATTTCTTTTCTCTGACTAGACATCTTGTGGAACAAATTAATCTAATGCATATGTGAATAACAGGGAAAATTAGAAATATGCCAACAATATCTAGTTTTAAAGTTGTTTTTCTTATGTATCTGAAAATTTAAATAAGTCTAGTCTGATTTCTTAGTGAAGCAAATAAAATGTACATATCAATAAAAATCAAACTGCTCACAATGTTTTCAGATGGAAGTTGGCTTTCAACAGCAAACGGTAATGTAAAGTTTTCCTGCTCTTTTCAGCTCATACTTCTGGCTGAAAGGTGTATGCAGTGTGACACAACATGTTGTGACTCCTCAGCAAAATGTTGCAATTCATATTGGTCAAAGTATGTAGTGTTTCAGAGCAGTGCATAATTTGTGATTGCAACAATCTCAAGTAGAATACAAGCAATGGGAGCACATAAAATGTGTTCAGTGTTTCCATCTCATTCATAATTTTGACTCAGCAGTTCCAGTTGATTATTAGTAGTTTCTCCAACCAGCCTGGATTGGCTAAGGCAATTGACTTTAACATACTGAAGTGTTTTCATTACACTTGCCCTGTGCAAAAGTGGCTTTCTAAATTGGATTCACTGCACTAATCTTGGTGCCTTTGCTATTGTGTATTGCATCAAGCAACGAAATAAGCAAGAAGCAAAGTGGCAAAAAATATTATTTAAACTGGAAGTGAGGCAGAATTCATTAAAAGGAGAATATGGGCCATGATTATTATAGGATTTGCTAATGCTCATAAGTTCTTCCAGCTAAATTTAATGTATGCAAATCGTTATTTATGAGCAGTTATTATCAACAATACTAATAACTTCAATAGTACTAATAATAGCTATCTGGACTAATTAACTGTTTTAAATTGAATTTTGTAATATTTGTGAGTTTTTTCACTTTTATGGGAACTAAATAAAATAAGCCCCATTGCTTAACACAAAACTCCATTTCATACAGGACAATTCTGGTTTTGGAGACATGATTTGAAGCAGAATAAAGTGGTGGTTAAGAAAGTTCCAGCTCATGCCAACAAAATAGATAGAGGAGTAAGTTCAACCTAAATTCATTGAGCATGTTTCCTCTGTTAGTATGAAACCAATACATTGTGGTGAAGTGCAGAAGGCTCCCTTGGGAGTTTTATACTGGAAACACTGTGTTTAGATGGTTCCAAACGGTGTGGGGGAATGCTGTTCTTGTGTTGGTTATTTTCTGTTTTTCTGGTTAGAAAGAAAATGATTTTATGATCTATAGGCAGTTGTTTGTTTGGGGTTTGTTATTATTCTTTCCTGTTTGTGAGGGGGGGGGGGAAAGAGAAGAAAAATCATGATGTAGCTATAAACAGAAAGTAGAAGGCAAGCTGATGGGACCACAGAAGGGAGGATCTCCTGGCTTTTACAATGACCTAATCAAAATGGTTTAAGGATGGCAATGTTGTGCGTTAGTCTGCAGATTCCATGGGACCTTGTTCCATTTGGACAGTGAGGTACCACGCTTAGGAACCCTATGTAAGGCATAAAAATAAGTTTGAATGATAGCAATGCAGATAATATTGCTTCTTATAAATAATAATTAATGCTAATTAATGTTGACTCTATATGTTGTGGCTTGGATGAAACTCTGGCAGGAATTGGCAGACATGCTGATATGAAATCTCCACCCACAAAGATCTGCTGAAAGAGCAGTATCTGGTGTAAGGGGATCTGCCCTTTTAAGTGCAAAGAATACAAGGGTTTTCTAATTGTTTTTCCCTTTTGCAGAGAAAACATGCTTGTAGCTTTAGAGTCGGTCTGCATGCATGTCTCCAGGAACTACAGACGTGGAACAAATGCAAGATCAGATCATGTTTCTTTTGTGAGCTTATAAACAGTGTTGCATGTTCACTGGAAATAGCACATGTAAATGCAGTGTTCTCCAACAGCACTGGCCGCTTCCCATGTGAAGATGTAGATGCTGACGCATTTGTTGAGGACAGGCGATGCCCTTTCCCGAATTGAGTGGGAGGCTGCTGGCCCTGCTGCTGTGTGGCTGTTCCACGCGATGCAGGAAGGCAGGCTACACAAACTGGTGCTGATAGGGAGGCTGACGCCTCCTCACGAGGCTTTGGTAAATCAGTATCTGCATGTTTGCCCGCACATATGCATGCTATTTTCCCTCTGCCACTTCCCTCCCACTCTGAGCTGCTTTCTTCCCCACGCTGCCCTTGAGTCAAGAGGTCAGTGCTACCACTTCTTTTTTCACCAGTCACACTTTTCCTCCTGTATTTTATCCTCTGCATAGTATCCTCTATTACTTTCCTTCTTTCCAGTGGAGGAGCAGCAAGAGCCATTTGGCTGATTTAATGTTTTTCTGGGAAGGAAATGATAAGAATTAAAAAGCAGGATGCCTTCAGGCAAAATGTGATTTTCAATCAAAATTCTTTTTCTTAAGGGAGGGGATTTTTCTTACAAGGGAGAGAATCTGCCCCAACAGAGCAGTTTTACCTGCATTCCTCTGAGACACTGGAGTCTGTGTGCTGTCGATGTCAGGGAGAATCAGGAACTGAATGACCAGTTACCATCATAAAATAGTCCAGCTTTCCAGAGGAAGAGGAACAAAGAGGGGTTGCATGTTGTGTGAAAATAAGAAGGAAAAGGAGAAGGAGGAAGTTCCTGGTTGTTCCTGTCTTGGTGGGGAGTGTTGCAGGGTCCCTGGTGACTGTGTGAGCAGCAAACACCCTTGCTGAGAGCTGTAGACCAGGCCATTTGGAAGAGCAGCTCTGTGTCTGCAGCAGCTGCCTCTCGGGGGGTAAATGCTAGGGAAGAACTGGGCCTGTGGAGCAGTATTAACTGGCATTTCAAAGGTGAGATATTCTGTTTTCTTGTTTGTTTACTTGCTTCCCACTGGGGGATCAGTTATATGTTGAGATGACTTGACTTGATACACGCCTCCTTAGCAAATAATGTTGATTCAACGTTTAGAGGATCATGTTTCTTTGTGGTGCAGAGTTATTTAATACAATATTTGTGGTAGGCTGATGACACTTGTGATGATCAAAAAGAATAAGTTGTGTATTTTTTTAAGACTGTGTTAAACCAGTTCTGTCAAAATAGAGATAATAAATACCAGTAATTGTTTAGTCAGTTGAAAAGGAATAATTCCCCCCATTTTTTGAAACACGGTAGGTAATGTTTTGGCTGAATGTTTATGAAGAACCTATACTTATCTCTACATTTCTGAAGCTGAGCATAGAGTACTGTACTTGTTTTGTATGATTCTGGAATCTGAAAAACAGGACTACTTCCCTGGTCATGGCAAAGAATGTCTGCAAAAAATAAACTAAATTTAAATGTTCAGATTTCATCTGCTAAACTACTCTGGCGGGAGTGAAATGCTAGGATAGCAAAGGCAGACTACACCTTCCTTCTTAAGCTAAGGAAGCTGGTAGGAAGCTGGGCAGGGACCAGGGAGATGGCACAGGTTCTGCCAGTTTGGTGGAAGCTTACTAGTGGAAATCCTAACAGACCAGCTTGGGACTGATCTTTCTTAACATTTTCCTTGATGCCTTGGGTGTAGAAGGTTGGAACTGACTGATGAAATTCTCTGCTGACACAAGACAAGGAGGCATTGTCAAGGTACAGATAATGTCCAGTTCTTCCCGTACAGGGAGTGTGAGGGCAGGAACAATGAAAACTGACTAAATATTTAATAGCTGAGGGCTTCTGCCTTTGGTGGAAATGGTTGTTCCCTAGAAGACAATGCAGCACGAGGTGGGAAAGAAAGTGGCAGAGAAAGATTTGCATATGCTAATTGACTACAGAATAACTGTGAGCTTCTGGTGCAATCTGGGAAGAGCCAAATGGACACAGAGTGGTCATTAATGGATTAGGTTTGCAATTAGGAGGTTACTAAAAATGAGATTCTGTTATGATCTTATAGCTGGAGTAGGAAGAGCAGCACACTTAACTGGACCTCCATGAACTGATGAACAGGGCTCTTGATTCAGAAGTTAACGGTATCAGGGGATACTATAATGACAAGGCTATCACAGACCTTATTTTCAATCAAAAAGGCATCTGTGCTTTATTTAGCTGTATAGTGCATATAGAAAGGGAAATTACTGTAGACACTGCTGATTAAAAGTCTGAAATCCAATAAATTTTAATATTGAATGATGATGATGTACTATTTTATTCATCTAAATTTTCATTAATTTCTCCATCTATGACATATTTTAGACTATATGGAACTCATTATTTATAATTGGTCTTGTGTCAACAAGCAGAGAAGATCAGGCTGTCTGCCTTTACTGACAGTTGGCTTAATTTAGCAGTAGTACTTAGCAGTTATGTAGTGCTTTAAAATTTCAAATATTAGCTAATTAGTCATCACACCAATTGCTTTGAATATTATCAGCCTTCTATAAAGATGAGTAAATAGCTGTTATCCATGTTTCTGAGATGAGGAAATTCAGACACAGATGGGCTGGTTATGTCCCTGTGCGTATTTATATATAGGTATTTCAAAGGCACATATCATTTCAAGGTCCAACAAGACTATCTACTTGTTAGACCTGATTTGGTGTCCACTGGAGCCAATGGAAATCATTCTAGCACCTTCAAAGAGTTCCCTTGCTGCCTAATTGAATTAACCTGCAAATTCCAGCTTCCAAATATTACCCAGCTAGTATGGTACACTTTGGGATGGGTTGTGATGAAAAGCACATCTACCCTGACAGTCAGAGCCCTTAGTGTGGCTATAGGGGACAAACAAGCACCAAAAATTATGAGGTTTGCTCAGCACTCGGTGAGTGAGTCCTAGAGGTGAGACTCTCTGAAGGCTCCGTTTTCTAGGAAAATAATTTAGGAGCTTGAAAATATTGATTATAAAATGATGAGATTTTTCATGTGTTCCTAAGCAAGTATCACCTGTTGATTTTTGGAAGAAGTAGCCAGGTATTTTGGCAGTCCCAACATATATTTCTCAGTCTGTATTTCTCATCAGACATCCAGATGACTTGAAAAAAACCTATCCCTACACTTCAGTGCTATGTGGGAGTTAAAACTTAGATAGATATGTTTGTTGACCTTTTCCTGAAAACTCTAAAACTCAGCAACATTTTTTTTATATTGCTTTTCAAAACCTGAAGTTCTATGGAGAAGAAAAAAGGAAAAGGAAGGGAAAAAAATCTTAACCTCAAGTGTAGAGCTGAAAGATCATAGAAATCCTTAATGAAGTGGCCAGCAGCTCTGTAGTGTCACCTAAATGTGACATACCTAGTCAAAGTTTGACCAGTTATGTGCAGTCTTATGGTTCAGTTGTGTTCCTTGAAAGATGGAAATAACCTCTCACAAATTCAGGATTGTATTGTCACTTGTATTAATTCAGAGTTCTCATTCCTTGAGCATTTACGATGCTTTACATAAGAATTATTTGTTTCTGCAAATGTTCCTGCCCTTAAACTTGTTAGGATTTGTGACAGCATAAAACAAGAGTAAAGCCATATGGAAAATGCACTTTTATCAAAATATGTTATTGAATTCCTTTTGATGTTAACGTTTACTTGACCCTAGTAGTCAATAATTTAGGGTAGCCCAAGCTTTGAAAGATGAGCTTATAGCGGGAAAGCAGCAAAGACAGCATTTTCTTCACTGTCCTGCCACATGCTGCTAAATACATGCTTCTTTTGCCTGCCTTCCCAGCCAGGAATGTCTCAGTATATGGGAAATATCACAGTAACAAGAACATACAGATCAATCCTCTCTGGGTGGAAGCCGTATGCTGTGCACCCAAACAAAGCTTTTCATGTTTGTTAACTTGCTACTCAGCAGCAATTGGGAAATGACAGATGCTGTGAGGAAGACCCCTCCTTAAACTGATTTCTGTAAAGAAAAAATTATGAGAAAGAGTCGTATTCCTCCACGTGCCTCAAGGTGTCAGATATTATTGGGGCATTGCAGTCAAATCGGTGTGTTTACAGCAGATCAAAGAGGTGAAATGAGCCAGAGATGAAGGCTGCTGAACCAAACCCCCACCTGCTGCTGGCGTGTTGACTGCACGTGTTGTCAGGCTTTACACTCAGCAGTGTGGGATCCATACTAATGCAGCAACATGGTAGCTGTTGTGCTCAGTTTCTGTTTTCAGGTAATCTTCAGCATGTGAGGGGTTGTTTGTTTCTCACCTCGTAAATCTTAGAATAGAGTAATAGAATACAATAGAATCATAGAATGTGTTGGGTTGGAAGGGACCTTAAAGATCATCTAGTTTCAACCTTGCTGCCGTGGGCAGGGACACCTTCCATTAGACCAGGTAGCTCAAAGCTCCAACCAACCTGGCCTTGAATACTTCCAGGGATGGGGTGTCCACAACTTCACTGGACAATCCATTCCAGTGCTTCACCACCCTCTTAGTAAAGAGTTTTTCCCTAGTATCTAATCTAAACCTGCTCTCTTTCAGTTTGAAGCCATTCCCCCTTGTCCTGTCACTACATGCTCTTGCAGAAAGTCTCTCTCCATCTGTCTTGTAGCTCCCTTCAGGTACTGGAAGGCTGCAATTAGGTCACCCCAAAGCCTTCTCTAGGCTGGAAAACCCGAATTCTCTTAGGCTTTACTCATAGGAGAGGTGCTCCATCCCTGTGGTCATCTCCATGGCCTCCTCTGGACTCGCTCCAACAGCTCCATGTCCTTCCTGTGCTGGGACCCCAGAGCTGGATGCAGCACTGCAGGTGGGGCCTCACCAGAGCAGAGCAGAGGGGCAGAATCCCTTCCCTCTCCCTGCTGCCCACACTGCTTTGGATGCAGCCCAGGACACCATTGGCTTTCTGGGCTGTGAGTGCCCATGGCTGGGTCATGTCCAGCCTCTCATCCACCAGCACCCCCAAGTCCTTCTCACCAGGCCTGCCCTCCATCTTTTCATCCCCCAGCCTGTGTCACTACCAGGACTGCCCCAACCCAGGTGCAGCATCTTGCACCTGGTCTTGTTAAACCACAAAGTTCCAATGGGCCCACTTCTTGAGTTTGTCCAAGTCCCTCTGGGTTGGAGTCCTGTCCTTCAGGTGTGTCAACCACACCACCAAGCTTGGTGTCATCTGCAAACTTGCTGAGGGTGCACTTAGTCACACTGACTGTGTCATTAATGAAGATATTAAACAGTAGTGGTCCCAATATGGACCCCTAAGGGACACCACTTGTCACTGATGTCCTTTGGGACTCTGGGCCATTGACCACAACCCTCTGGATGCGACTGGGCAACCAATTCCTTACTCACCTAACAGTCCACCTGTTGAATCCATCTCTCTCCAACTTAGAGATGAATTCTGGTTAGCTACACCTCCCAAAAAAGAAATCTGAATTGGACCCAGGGTCTGTATGGCCACTGGCACCAGCTTCCAGCATGGGAACAGAGGAGGGCCTGGATCTCCTCACCAGGATGGCTGCTTGCTCTCCAGAGCAGCTGCTTTCCCTGTTTTCCTTTACTTCTGACTATGATGTTCCTGTTTCTTGATTGGTGTTCCAGAGGGGACCATGAAGTGGAAATTCAGGATGGAAGATTTTTTTCAGATGGAAGTTTTACTTTGTGTCTGATGGAAGAGTGGCAGCTATGGTCTGGCTATGCTGGCAGTTTTATTGGCAGTTTTGCCACTTCTACCCTTGTTCTCAGCCCTGGAGGGGAGATACCCCTTAATCCTTTTGGGTCCACTCAATTCCCAAATTTCTCCAGATACCTTTCTATTCTTTCCTCATAGTTTATATCTGTTTAAATATTTTTGTCTGAGTGGCCTGGGAATAAATTAGATCAAGGTTTCATTTTCTCAGTCCTCCATTCTGCCTTTTTTTTTAGCCTTATGGGATTCGTTCCTCCTCCTTGTGTGTTTTCTCCATTAACAATATTGTTGCTTTTTGCTTAAAGGGTGTTTAGGAGGTCAATCTCACTCCTGTCACCCGGATACGATGTGTGTTTCAGACACCAGAACCTTCTTCCACAGTTGCCCTCTCCTCTAATGTTCCTGCCCCTGGGATGAAAAGATTTGTTCAGACAGAGCATCAGAATTGTGGTGGTGAGACAATTTTTAGTTTGACAGTGTGATGGTGTACGGATGATCTGAGGAAAAAGCACGGCTTTGGAACATGGCTAAGGCACAAGAATCTGTTTCTTAAACCTGACTTCCCCTTTCTCCCACTCCTTGAGCTGAGCACAGAACTTAACTCTGTGACCCACTTTTCCAACAACCTGAGGATAATGGTAAGGATTCATGTGTTTTATGAGGCTTAGAATGAAAGTGCAGTATAAATGGCTCCTTTTCCAAATGAGAAGGAGGTCCCAAACATCTGATCCTTCCATGGCCAATTTTAGATCCTTCTATGGCAAATTTTATGCCATTAAAACCAATTGAAATTAGGTTTATTTTTACTATGAGATCAAAGTCACATCATGAATTGTAGGGAGATGCATGAAAAGTCAGGTGCAGTTCTTGCCCTGGAATACTGTGAAGTTAACAATATGGGTTTTTGAAAAGAATTGGCTATTATTCCAAATTGTGCAAAAACTGTTAATGGATAACAATTTCTAGCTTTCTTTGGAATGAAGCTTGCTAAGGGCAGTCTCAGGATGTCTTCTGTAGTCAAGCAAATTTCTTATTAAGAAAATTAATAGCAGTTTATTGAAATTATTAGATTGGAGTCATCAGTTCTTTCTTTTCTGGTAGTCCTTCAGTTCCTCTCCCCACAGGGCCTGAAGCCATACTTTAGTTTCATGAATCTACATATGCAGAGAGAGAAATGAGATTATTGTGCTAAAGACCACTGTCTCCATAGAACACAAAGAAATCTTACACACATACACATACTCTGAGGTGAATATGCATAAAGAAATAAGAGATGATGGCTTTCTGTAAATTAGTGTAGCTTAATTGAAGTCAATCAAACTGCTAATTTGATTTAGTCAAACAGTACTAATTTACACCAGCAGCTGAGATTTTGGCCCGTACTGGTTTAATTTCATACTAATCTGTTTATAGCTTTCAAATATATGGAGCCAGTTGATTGCTAAACTGTTTATTGGGTGTTGTTCCAGGATTACAACAGTAATTATTTTACTGAAGCCCTTTATTTTCAAAAATGCATGTTTCAGATTTACATAATAGGACTAGACAATGACTAAGGGGCAAATTATACCAAGATTATTGCATGCACTTACGCATGTGTTATGTTTTTATGACTCAGAATGGAGCTTGTTTGTGTTCCACCTTTGGACAGAGGTCTCTTTGTAGGGGGGAGGGGGGAACAACATTGTAGAGTACAGAATTACAAAAGAGTCTCAGCCCGTGGAATTCTGTGCCAAGACACGATGCTAGACGATAAAATATTACTTAAGTGTGAAGGTGGGGGACTTGGTTGTGAAATGCCAAACGGTTTTCCACGGCTCTGCTCCCTCCATTTGGTGTTTATTGCATCCATAGAGCTGAGGCCTTCAGCGCTAATCCTGACTGTAAAACACTTGTCTTTGCTACCTAATACCAAGTGCTGGCACAGGGGCATTCAGAAGGATATTTTGGGTGATATTTGCCTGGAATTACCCTCTAAAGTGCCTTTCCCCATGCCAGAGGATGATGTTGATAAGGACAGTGGCATGGTGCTTTAAACAATCTCTGAAATGTTGTTTTTCCTTGTTTTCCTTTGGTTTGCTCCACAGAATAGTTTGCTTCCAGTTGATACTGAGGAAAGCTGCCAGCAATCTTGTCTGAAGAAGTATCACAGCAAGAAGCGTTTCAGTTCAGCACAGTTCCCAGTGCCTGCGTTGGGATTGATGGATCCCAGTGCTCCGCCCTGTGTGGTCTTCCACTTCCCCGTGGAGCCTTGTCAGTCAGTGAGCCAGTGAGTTGCTGCTGGGTTTGATGGGTGCTGATGGTGGGAGGACACTTCAGCGTAGGTTTGATACTTGAATGAACCTGTTCAGCCTGGTTGTTGGTAGGATCTGGAGTCTGAAGGTGAAAGACTTTAGACTCTTATCTTTTGAGCTGTGCAGCTTCTCTCCTGGCCTCTTGGTGTTTACAATAATTACCTTAATGAAACAGACCATCGTCTGCTTGCTGTCATCAAGTGCGCAAAATGTTTGTTGGAGAGTTCAGGACTCCAAGATTTGCCTTCTTGCAGCCATAAAAGAAATTAATGAAAACATTACTCTAATAGTCCCCATCCCTGACCTCTTTAATGCATCCTCAAAACTAAATGCATATAAATAATTACCTGGGTTTTGTAAATAGAGCTAAGTAGAAAGATACAACCCACTTTGGGTTCACCAACTCTGACAGCACTTCTTAAAAAAAGAAGTGCCTGTGAAACAACTTACTGTAACTCTTACAAGTTTGCAAAATGACCTCAATCTTCACAAATGCTTGTTAAAGGATTTTCTAAAAAGAGCAGCAACACCTGGAGACTCATTTATCACTGTCTCTGCCTACTGGCGATCCCACCTACACGCTGAAGAATGACTGCTAACATAATATTTATGCAATAAACCAGCTGAAATGTGTAAAAAGAAAAGTCTTCTGTAGGGATGGTAGAGATTAAAGAAGTATTTGAAGTCATTGGTTATTTTTTGCTGCTTGATAAACAGGGAGGATTCTTTTGGTTTCATGGCACAGTTCTCTTGAAAAGGAAAAACTTCTTGGTATTCATTCTGACATAGGAAAGCCACCTAAGACCAAGAAGATTTTCCTATTATGAAAAAGGTTCTTTTTTTCCCTCATCTTCACGATTATAAACTATACTTTCATGTTCTATATCTCAGCTATGGAGCAGGGCCACTGAAAATTTCTTGAAGCCATTTTCTGTCTCTCAAGCCTCTTCAATAAAATCCAAAGGTATCCACAATGCAAATACCAGCTTTATAAATCTTAGTGATTTTAAACTTCTCTGACTGAAAATTGGTGTGAAGACTCCACCTAAGACCCATGTGTTTAAATTGTCCAGTAACAGAGGTGCAAAGCTTGTAGAGGAATCAAAGCCAAAGACAGAACTGAAACCGTGGAGCTGCATTTAATAAGCACAGGTTCAGCCCGAAACCTACAGAACTGAGTGAAATGATCTTGTGTTAACTTCAGTCAGTCCAGTAGCTTTGATTATGAGTGACAATCAGGTTTGTAGCTTTCTGCTTGCAAGCATAAGGCCTCTCTCCCTAGGCTTCTGTCTCTTCTGTTCAGTGGCCCTGTGTATTGAAATTTGGGAATGTTCATGGAACCCAAGTTTTATCTTAAATCTCTGGGTCATCAACCTGTGGAGTTCTTAAACAATGAGCCTGTTGGTACAAATATACAGTAGCTATGTTGGTCAGTTGGTATAAATGAAGAGGACTATTGCCTAAGATCACGTTGGTCAGTCTAAACTATGTTGGTCAGTCTAGAATAAAAAGGACTTTCTCTTCAGATCTAGGAAGCTGGTCACCACAGGACTATCACTTTAAAGTCATGTATGATAACTCTATTGAGTCATACATTCGTGCCCAGTGCAAGTACATGGATTGTACAAAGGAGGAGCAATTTGTATGCAAATGGTCAGCAAAAAATGGTTCTGTCAGAGCAGAGGGAAAAGCCACCAAAGATGAGCTGAGGGACAGAGTCTTCATGGCCTCATGAAAGAGTTTGTGACTAAGCACACAGCAGCTATGCAAGCATGTTGTAGTCAGCAAGAACACTTACTGAATGGCACGATCCTTCCTCTGTATGTATCTTCTCCTTGCCCACCAGCTTTGTTCAAAACAAACAAAAAGACCCCAATAAAACTAAAACAAAGCACAATAACAAAAGCAAACAAAGAAACCTGCCAGGACACACAAAAGTAATGTGTTAGATCTCTGCATCAAGGTTTTGGCCAGGGCTGGTTTGCCCTTTAGTTGTGTCACTTTAGCACTGTTTGTTACTGAAGAACACCACCAAGTCATGAGCCGATGTAAGTAAGTGTCTGGGAAATACTTCTTCAGAATAAAACCGTGCAGATTTTAGTGGATCACATGTGTGAACATGAGTTGGGAATGCAGTTTAAAAAGGAAAAATAAAAATAATTGCCAACCTGGGACATACAAACAGGAATACAGCTGACAAGACACATGAAGTAATCCTGCTTCACTCAATGCTGATAAGGCATCAGCTGGAGCACTGGAACTGATTTTGGGCTGTGCCTTCCTAATAGTATGTGAGCTCACTGGAGAGAATTCAAAGTGAACAAGGGAATGATCAAAAATCTGCAAAACCTAATAGTAAGAAGAGATTGAATGAATTGGGGGTTTCGGCCCAAAGAACGGAGGATTTCAAAGGGAGAGAGAGTTTAATAAGAGTACTCAAATATATAAAAGCTCTGGCAAAGAGGGGACTAATTGGAATATAATTTTATCTAGTATAATCCTATGCTGTTATTGTTCATATCAGGCTCTAATTGCTTTTTTTAAAATGGTAGAGTAGATATTTAGGAATACTTTGTAGCAATAAGGATAGTGATTGCCTGGAGTAGTAGCAGAGTTTCTGTAAGTGGAAGGAGATAGTTTAGAGAAGGTGAGTAAATATCTTTGAAGAAGGACGTAGGAGCAGATGCTTTTGCCTTGGAGCACCAAAATGAAGAAGTTTGTTAGATAGGTTTTTTAGTGCTGCTTTTGCTATTATTTTATGGGAAAGTGAAACAACGGAGAAGATAACAAGACTGCCAAAGGCTTGTGGTGATTTGTGCAAATTTTAAGATTCATTTCTAACACAGTGCCATGTTTATAGACAGCTTCAGTATCATGTTACACGATGGCAGTCCACACAGACCTGTCTCTCTGATGCACCCAGCTGTCTGTAGGGTCTGGTAAAGGAGGAGTATCGCAGGGTGGTACCTGGCACAGCACAGAAGATGTGGTTTGGGTTAGTCTCAGTGTGTTGTAGCTCAGCCAGTTTTGTCTAGATCATCTCCATGTGGTGTAACTCAAGGGATTTTCTTTTTCCTTGTAAGAAAATAGATAAGGATTTGATTGAAACTGGTGGAGGAGAGATTGACTAGATACTGGCCATATGTTGTGCATAAAATGCTACTTGCAAGTGCTACTAGGAACTTGTGTTAAATGCATAGAACCATCAATTTAATGCTTAGTGTCAGCAAATAAGGGAAAGGCAGAACCTGAAACTAAGCAGCCTTGGAAACTTATCTTCACTTCTTTTTTATGGGAAGATTAGGAATAAGGAGAGGAAGAAAAAGGTGATAAAAGTTAGATTTTGATTAAAACGGATACAATTGAAAATTTACTGGAAAAAAGGGTTTAGTAGAAATCTATTTGAGTTTTCATTTTCAGATAATAACAGCAAATTGACTAAACATGGGAAATGTTAATGTTGTAATCCTCAGGACCTGTGGGGGCAGGTACTTCAGTTTTCCATTGGAGTTCAAGTTTCTGGAAAAATGTTTCTGCCCTATGATGAACTACCACGTGCCACCAGAAGGTGAGACCATCAAGTGTTACCAGAGAGGGAGCCTGGCCAGCCAGTCTGATTGATAAAGGAGAATGCATACAAGTACCAGGAAGTATAACCATAAAGCTCTATGCCAGTAAGTAAAAATTTTTAGTATTCAAGACCTAAGTTGGGAGGTTTTTTGAAAGGTGTTATTTCCCGTAAGGAAAACAATTCTCGTGTCAGCTCTAATGGATAAGAAAAAGTGAAGATAATGTGGCTGGTTTGTAGGGCAAAAGGCTTCTCCTGCATGTCTGACCAACTGTTTTTCTCTGGGAGACAGTAAAATGGACACAGCGCAGCACAACAGTTGTCAACTGTTCTGTTTCTCTTGAAAAACGTACAGGGTAAGAGTGAGGTGTTAATTTTTTCACGTTTCTAAATCATTCTGTGTCATGCACCACTGATAGTGGAAATAACTACATATCACCTTTAGACCTCTACTTTGCTGTGCTGAAGAGATGCATTTGCCTGGCCTAACAGAAAATGCCAGATGGGTCACACCCTCTACATGGGGTCCTGTGGAGGGCTAACCCTGGCCAGCAGCCCAACACTCACCCTGCCTCTTGCTCGTTCCTCTCTTTTGTGTGATAGGAAGAAAAAAGAAAGAAGGTGAAGAGACTTGTAGGTTGAGATAATGATAGCTTAACACAGAAAGCAAAAGCCAAGTGTGCAATCAAAGGAGAAAGAGGAATTAATTCATTACTTCCCATCCACTTTCTTCCTGGGAAGCAGGGCCTCAGCATGAGTAATTGTTGCTTGAGAAGGTAAATGCTGTGATAGCCAATGACCCCCTTCCTCCTCCTTTTCCCTGAGCTTTTACATGCTGACCATGGTGTCATATGTAGGGAATATCCCTTTGTTCATTTGGTCTCCTGTCTACATCTCCTCCCAGCCTTCTGCCCACTCACAGCCTACTTGCTTTGTGGGGAAGAGAGCAAAGCTTTGATGCTGTAGGCACAGCCAACACACTGGTGCAGATGCAAAAGCATGGCACCACAAGAGTAGCTGTGAAGGAAGTTAACTCCATCCCGGCCAGGACCAGAATGGATCCTAAAAAGAGTGCTGATCCTGTGGCTACACACATCCTTGCAGTGCTTGCATCAATGTTTCAGTTGTTTGGTATCATACTTATATATTTTTAATTTTTTTTTTCTTTTTTTGACGAGGTGTGGGTGGAGAGGCCTTGAATGCGTGCTAAAGATCTATTCACTGGGAGTTGTGTATACAAAATGCATTTGCAGGAAGCTCCAAATGTGATGAAATGGCAGAGACAATAAAAAACCTGCTGCAGAACTTGTCCTTTAAATAAACAATTGGGAAATGCCAGATACTGAAACGCTCTTGGTTTCTTCAGAGATTAGAATAACTTTTTAAAATTAAGAGACTTGTTTTGGTTTTTTTAAATAATGAAACACTTTGTTTTGCAATTCTCTGCATGCAGAAGGAGAAGGGAGCTTAGTTTTAACCTCAGTTTCTGTAGCAACACTGCTAGCTTTTCAAATTGCTTGAGCTCTGAACATGATGAAATACAATTATCCAAAGGGAAGCAAAAGCATTCCAGGAAAAGTGGTGTGTATATGTTTCCAATCCTATGGCAGAATGGAGTTGAACTCAGCATTAAACACCAGCAATGTCATAATGTTATCCCCTATAATTAAGTGACTGTGGTGCTAAATGTAAGGATTTACTGTTTTGTTACTATTTTAGCCTATCTAAAACAACCACACTGTGGGGCTGAGATGAACCAATTTATCATATTACACCAAAAATCAGCAGAAACAGCCATATTTTCCCCAAAAGGCAGGTTTCGGTAAAACATCAGAGCACTTCAAATGTGTTTTTTCTCTCATTTTTTCCCCTAACCTTTCTGTGAAGGTATTTTAGCTTTTGTATAGAGTTTTTGAAAATCAATTATTGAATAGGAAATTTTTCAATAAAATCTGAGACTTACACATAGAGGGGGAAGAAAAGTCTGATGGATACTTAAGGAGCTAATGTAGAACATCAGAGTCTGCTCTGCCACAGGCTTCACCTGTGAGCTTTGTCAGGGAATTTAATTTTCCAGTGCCTCCGTGCTCAGTCTGTAGATGGGATAAGAGCTTTGTTTCCTCACAATCATCGCTACTTGAGAGTTTCATGGGGTGATGACTAGCAAATCTCACTTGTCCCCCTGAAACTGCTACATTGCACACAGGTACGTAAACAGTGGAAATATTTGAAGACTGTACTCACGTATGTGACAAAATGGGACCCTTCTTTTAGAGCAATTTCAGTTTGATAATAGGTATTTTTCTTTTCATTGCATGATTTACAATTTGCAGCAACAACAATGGGTATTCTCAGGCCATTATTTCTGATGGAAGTATAAATGGGGATATAATTTTAATCTCATAATGAAATGATGACAGATAGACGTAAACATATAGTAACACATTAAAAGTTCCCACAGAATTGTAAGTCAAGTGTCATCTAGAAGAGGCCAGGAGACTGAGCTACCATGTTATTACAGGCAGACCTGGTAATGACACAGATAATTAAGACTGACTAACTTTATTCATTATGATTTTTGTTGCAATTGCTGATAAGATTGCCAAAGTTTAAACCACTGGGACTCAGATTTTCTGTGCCAGCTCTTTGGCTAAGATAGATTTTTGTTGTAACTTCTGTAACATTTAGTAAAAAATGATTCAACCATTTCTGAGAATGAAGTGAGAAGGAAAATACACTGCTTTTGAGCAAAGACTTGAATCTTGACTTGGAAAGCCTGCCTGGTCTGAGATACATGTGTTTAGGAAGACCAGATAGAAGAATAGGGATGAAGACAACCTGCAGTTAAACGTGAAGGTTAGAGAGCCTGAAGACAAAACAATGGACCGAAAAGTTCTTAAAAATTTGACTGAGCCAAACTTGTCCTCTGTTATCCTTCAGCAGCTGCATGATGTGCCTGCACAGAGATGCCTTGATCAGCTCATACTGATAACCAGCTACCAGTTATCCATAACTCCCTGATAAAATTGTAAAGATTTGAGCTGCAGGCTCTCGAAACAGAACAGATCCGTGGGGTAAAAGTTTAGAAGTTCATATTATGTCTCCAGAAGCACTGCCTGTACAAAGAGAGGAATGTACCAAAAAATAAAAGTTGCCTTAAAAGGATGGAGAGTTGCAAAGTCACGAGTTGAAGAGGTAGGGGATGTTTGAGCAAGGGTTATCAGTGCAGTGCTACAGCAGTACTATTACATATGTGTGTTCTGAAGTAATTTCTAATCACATGACTGCATGCTGTTCTCTTCTGATGACTGTCCATCACGTGAGACGAGCTGTGTAGAGGTCCATGGGATTGCGTGCTTCCCTGGAGTGGTCCATGTGGCAATAGCAGATAAGCTTTAAACATAGGAGACCTTGAAAAAACATAGAAAACGTGTTTGTGAGCAGGGAATGCAACATTAGGGGGCAATTTTCAGATACACCAGTATTTCAGCTCTGGATGGATATAGGACAACTCTTTTTTTCTCAAAGGAAAAGTGTTTTGTGATTATAAATCCACCAACACCTGGCTGCTGTTTTTTTTCTTTTCTCTTCGGAAAGCCCTTAGATGCTCTAAGGACAACTATGACACAGAAACCTCTGAGTCCATTCATGAATGCTGGTTTAGTGTTGTTCTAAGAGGTTGTGCAGGTAATTCTGGGTACTGAATGAGGCAGAGGTCCTTGGGAAAATCAGCCATCGTGTTGCTGCAGAATGCAGATGTGCAAGGAAGGCTGACATGAATTTGCATGAGCAACCATTAAGACTGATGCTTTCAATCCCTCTAATTTTTGCACCTTCATCTTTCCTTTAATGCCTTTTATCATTCATGGTCAGGAGGTTATGAGAAGTTTTCAACGTGACACTGTACAATTGAATAAAACCCTAAAAAGTTCTCTTCATGGTTAGGATTAATAGAATAATATTAATATAGCCTGCAAGGGATCCAGGTCTCTCTAAACTCCAGTTTCAATTTCATGTGCCGGGGAGGTGGGGAGTGGACTTTTGGAGTGCCTCTACTGATCCCACCTGTTTCACGCAGAGGTTTTGTGTTACGTTATGCCACGTATTAGATGCCTACTTGGTGTAATGCACCCACAGGTGGATTCCCATCTGTGTATGTGAGATTAGAATAAACCTTCACAGAAAGCTTAGAAAAGCCACCCAAAGGCTCCCCCTTTACTCATTGCCTTTATCACTGCAGTTTGCTCCAATGGCTTGTGCTATGCACAGTAGAAACACAGTGAAAGGCCGTCCTTCTCTCAAAGATTTTACGATAGAAACAAAAGACGAAGGACAACAGGTGGACACACTTCAGCAAGTGAAGAGCAGAGGACAGCTGTGGAGAAAAGACAATGAGGTAGCCCTTGCAAATGTTAAGAGAGATATTCTTAGGAAAATGCAGCAATGTGAGAAAACCCTAAATTACTGTTTTGAAAACTTATCAAGTGCAGTGATGGAGTCTGGTCTCTGTGGCTAGTGGCAGACAGAGTCCTTCTGCATGAGGATGGTGAGAAATCTCTGGTGAAGCTTTCACAGCCTGCTAGTAGCTTGCTCCATGAAAAAGAAAAGGTCTCTGAGAGAAAAAGCTTCTTTTCCATTTCATTTTGGAATTATTTGATCTTCCTGCATCAGGCTAAATCCTTCTGCTGGTATGAAACATGTAATAGTGGCACTATTTTTCAGGAGCAATGATACAATAGATATTGAACACTATTGGTTTTGAGGCAGTGCACCACTGAATTGTGTTCCAAGAGAAATGAAGAAGTGTTTGCAAAAATGTGGCAAGCAAGGAAAAAAAAAAGAAAATATATGAAAAAGGAACAAACATAGATAACGGGGAAGGTGCTATGAGAAAAAGGAGCATGTCAGATCTTCAAAGAGTACCATGCTTTGTGGAAGATTAGCTTCTGGAGGTAACAGAGGTAGAATATTTCATTTTATTTACTTTGATGTCTTTCATTCATGTAGAAAAATGTTGATTCTTCCCCTTTTAATTGAACCACCTTTGCAAAAAATACAGGATTAAGTTACAAAAATAAAGTCTATTGTAGTCAAACAAGTTTTGCAGACACAAACATTACTCAGAAGCTTGCAGAACCTGGAACTGTGAACTATTCATATGTCTAAGTGAAGACCTTTGCAGTATCTCTTTTGCCTTCTGAGTACAGTTTCAAGTCCTCTGCATGGTTTTAATGTGATTATCCTGCAGACAGAAAAGTGATGATAAATTTATTTTTTTGACCAATCATCCAGTCTCCTCTGAAATAGTTGTATTATAAATAATTTTGATGAGCATTAGCTTTAGCAGTCAGCCCTGAGCTGCATGGGTTGCTTGGAGTCCCAGGCCTTTTCCTGTAGTCCCAACTATTCCTTCACTGTTCCTCTGTTTTGAATAGCATGGATAAATCAGGCCCATGTCAGTTATTGGGCACTCAGCACTTATTAATGTCAAGGTGATTTCGTTTCCTATATACTTCTGAGATCAGCATCTTTTTCTACACCAAGGAGGTCTGGCGGGTATTTGTAAATATATTGAATTTAGTTGACCCTGCTTCTGTTCCACAGAAATCAGTGGCCAGTCTCATGACTTTCATGCACTCGGGTGCTCCTGTGGAAAAGTTTGTGTTTGATTTGCTTCTATGTGCCATACACTGTCTCAAGCAAAGAAAACATTAGAGCTGCTGCAAGTGGCTTGTATCACCCACCTGCCTGTGGAGTTACCAGAACTACCAGAGCTGCCAGAAGTCATGACTCTCAATCCAGTGTGTGTGGGCTTGGGGGCTCAAAGTGTGAAACTGAGAACAGTCTCCAAAATTTAACGTAGAAAATGGCCAGACTTTCCCTCCTCCTTCCTCAGTGCTTGCTATCACTGACCTGTGTTCTCTTGTGCAAGTATTCATTTGTTCCTTTAGTACATTCCTTCATCAACTTGACATACACCCGAACTTCCTGAGTACTGCAAAAATTACCTGTTAAAGTGGCTGTAGGAGGAGAGTTGAAGCAAATACGTTTGTGCTCCTGTTTGAGGCTGAAACAGAAGAGGGTAAAGGAGGGAAGGAGATTCAATTAAACTTAGGCCTGATTTTTATAAAATTTTAAAATGTATTTTAATTAATTGTAATGTGAGAGAATGGGAAGTGAGAAAGCATAATTTCTTTGTTTAACTTCTTGTGCCTTTAAATTAATAAACTGAATTCTATATGTACAATCTTTAGTATCATTTAAATAATTATATCAAACTGGATAAATATGTCACATCGCCATGACAGGTACAACCAGGATATTATTTTGAATTAGAATTAACTGGAATAGTCATAGGTAAGATAAAAGTTGAAGAGCTGGGAGCAGAGCTAATTGGAAGGATGGAAGGAGGCACCTCCTATGAAGATGCAAGAGAGAAGAGACAGGGGAATTATGAATTTGTCCATCCACAGTGATGATCTCCTGCTTTCCCTAATAATACATGTAATGTGTCTTCAAATATGTCATTGCTAACAATAGGATGAATGTGGTATCAATCAGCAGGGTTGGAAGGGTTTTTTTGCTCGCCATACTTTCCACCAACTCATCTTTGCATATGGCTTATTCTGTAGGAACATGGGGAATGAAACATTCTGGATCTAATTCACCCCAACTATAAATCTGGTTGACATTAAGTGATTTACAGCATGGGTGTTCTTCATTCAGTATAGCTACTGGAAGGAAATTATTTGTTTATTTTAGACTTATTTTTCTAAAAAATGCAACAACCTTATCCTGACAGGGGGAGGTAAAGCACGATTCTCTACCCACATAAGTCAAATGCCTGGTTTGGTTTTAGTGGGTACTAACTTGGATTTAATTTCTTAGAGGAAGAAATTCCTTGGTAACCTAGGTTTGTTCATTGGTTTGCTCAGAGGAAAGTTTTTTTCAAAAAGAAGTGCTGTCTGCTTTCCTTCTCTAATGTGCTCTGCTACATCTCTAGGCAGCTCTTTAATTTCAACCATCTGTTCTTCTGCCACTACATCAACAGACAAGGGGAGGAAATGACTTCAGATTTTCAGCTATATGTATTTTTTGATTAGTATGTCTGTGTAAGCAGCTATTTAAAGCAAGAAAGAATATAGAAATGTAGCAAGATACTAATACAATTTAACTAGGTCATCAAAAGAGATGAGTTTTTCCTTAGCCACAAAACTATCTAGAAGTCCTATTTCATTTTAGAAGGAAAGAAAAGGGCAAGTTGCTTCATGAGACATTAATGGCCCATATATGAAGGATGGATCTAAAGACATTCATTTATACCTAGTAAGGTGGTAGGTACTTGTACAACAGAAACTTCAGCCGAAGTTAGTGCTTCTTACCTTCTGAGAGATTATTTGATTGCTATTACTACATTAGATATTCTCCTTTTATTACTTACCTGTACAAGTACATGTATAGAATCCCATGCTGCCCAGAAGGAGAAAATAAGTGGAATCAAATGAGTGTGTGAGCTCTATGAACTGTGGGGATGTGCAGTGATGCCTGTTGCTTGCTTGGGCAGTAATCTCTCCTAACACTTAGTCAGTGCATAAGTCAAGCAATCAAGACTTTTGTCTCCCTCCTTGAGTATCTTCTGAAGTCACTAGCTTATAATTTTTACCCAACTTTTGAAAATTCATTAAATCATCTAGTTACTTCACTGGAGTAATGCATTCATCGGCTATTCTCCTTTATATACAGCAGGGATGAGTGTTTGCAAAATCAGTCTTAGGCTAAGACCTCTTTAGCTTAGCCAGATTTCCACCTGGAAATGCAGCAACCCTTCCTGGTGCTGCATGCCCACTCTCCACGTTGACTCTAATGGTGGTTACAGATAGTTAATTTGGGTGACTGTATTAGGAAGCAGATTTATGGGTTTGAATTGACGTGTAAAAACAAAATTTTGTCTGAGTTTATTTGAGAAGGTCAACAGGTTTTCCTGCGTGGCCCATAGACCAGTCTACTGTTTGTCATCTATTTCTTCTGAGGAAAATGCAAGTAAAACAACAGCTGTGATTACTGTTAGTAGTCCCTATTAGACTTGTGAATTTGCTGGTTTTGCTTATAGATCTGTGTGGAGAAAAAAGAAGGCAGAAGACTGTACTATTTCTGGGTACCTTACAAAAATCTTTGGAGTTCACTGAGCGGTATTGCCTCACTTAGTCTTTGGAGGTGAAGTAAGGTGAACCTCACAGACCAATGACTTGCATACACAATTAAGGTAAAGTGTTTGCAGCCAAAAATAAAAGGTGTCGTCTGTGGTGACTAGCACAATATACCAATATACATGCAGAGTCAGTTTTGGAGGTGAGCAACCAGAACAGTTGCTGAAGGCCCTGAAACCTGAGGACATCGCTTCAGGTTGAGTTAAGAAATTATAAGTCATCTAATGTGGGAATGAAAAGACGGGTAGCCTAGCCTCTGCCTAGAGCCCCGACAGGTAAATGGCTCTGCATAAATGTCTGGATCAATTAAATTGCTTAACAATAACTATTGTGGCATTGCTGCTTTTGTTAGGTTAGAGTCAGTTGTTACAGTAATGAGCATCACATACGGTTTTAAATCCTGACATTATAAATTACCTCTGGTAGCAGCCTCAGGCTTGATCCAAAGTGGGACTTTGATGCTGCAACACTGAGTGTTATATTGCTGAGCTTTTATGTGGCTGGCCCAAGGTAAGCAGACACCTCTCTTAAGTGCCTTGGCCCCATACAGGCATGTGGGAAGAGCGAGGTGCATCAGGATCAAGTGCTCAGCTCTCTATTAGGAAATGCTGAGGATACTGTGGGATCTTCACCAGCACGTAGCTACCTGTTACACCCTTTATTCCAAAAACAGAGCTTGTCTCTCTCTTCTTCTAAAATGTGGCAGAAGAGTAGGTGGGGGTGGCCTTTTGAACAGGAGCCTAGTGATTAAAGCACTCCCCCAGGTTGTGGGAAATCGCTCTCAGTTATTGCTTTTGCCTGAGGGAACTCAAACTCACCTCCCAGAGAGTTTCCTAAATAGTGTGTCTATCTGCTCTCTGCAATGCAGATACTGACCCTGCCTGTGGGATTAAAGAGAACTGAAAGTGAACTAGGCTAGAAACCAAAGAAAAAAAAGGAAGTGCTTTCAAGGAGCACAGTGACTTCTCTCTCCAAGGGCCATTTTAATCAAAATGCCTTTGCTGTGCATAAAGTAGGAACCTGACTGCAAAATTTTCTTTTCCCTGTTATAAGAGAAAGCAAGGGCTTTCCATTCGAGCAAGTGAAACAACTCCAGTGAGAAAAAAAGGAGAATTGCATATACTTCAGAGGCTGGGGGGCTTTTAAAGCACACGCTTAATGTGCAATTGAACTCTCTAGGGCGTGGTGGTGGCAGGCAAGTTTCTTCCATGCTTGCAGGGTCATCTGACAATTGAACTAGGAATGGCATGGTGGCTGTATCTAGAGAGAAAAAAGTAGCTGCTAATGAGTGTTATGTGGTGCCTGGTGTGTAGACTCTTGATGGATCGAAACAGTGAGGAAAGAGGAACAGAAGAATGACCAATTTTTTGGATTTTGCTTGGTTTAGGTGGGAGATACTCAGTGCTGTTGAGACTGGGGTGTCCTGTGGCATGAGGAAAAGCAGAACTTTAGGTGTCCTGAAAACGGAAAGTTCCTGTGTAGAGGCACCTGTACAATACAGGTAGCAGCTGAATTGGGGGTTATGGATCCACTTGAAAGTGGGTGGAATTCAGGCATTTTGATCCTTTTTTGGACCTATATTCTTGTCTTGTATCTGGTAATTTTAGTTACCTTTACTACTGTGTAAACAAAGCCATTATGTCATGAGTGAATTTGTACCATAATATCTGGGGCATGTAAAGCAGTATAAGCTACCATTTGCTCATGATGCATTTCTACACACACTGGAGTTCTAGAGCAGCCAGTGGTAAATGTGAACACAACAAGTGTTACTAGATGGACGTGTCTTTGGGCAGTCTTAGGATGATTACATTTGTCTGTAATTCAGTTAGCTTTCAGATCAAAGTCCACTGAAAATTGCACCAAGCTGGTGCTATGAATTTAGCATTCTGTCCTCTCCACCTGGCTATGTTGAGGCATTACCACTTCTTTCAGTCCAGTGTCTGAACCCAACTGAAGTGAAGGCTATGACATCTCCAAAGAGACTGGGCTGGTTGCTGTATTTAATATTGAATAGTGTTATAGACAGGACCAAATAGCAAAGGCTAAATCCACACCTTTGGCCCTGTCCGTATGTTATGTGATAACCTGTCATCAGGTGTTTTACTTCCTAGTGCAGTGGGATTTTGGAAAGTAGAGAAATTTAGATCCTGTTCCAAGTGTCAGTGCTACCTGAAGAAGTGTTTCTTCATTTGCAGCAATTTGTACTGATTTGATAAGGTGGAGCCTTTAAAAGGCCTTTAAAGCATAGCTGGTGAACAATCCTTTACAAGTAGAGCTAAGCAAATAAAAATGGTTTCTCCTTGTGAAAATTTACATTTATTCAAAGCTGAGGCAGAATAAGTATTCAGTTATCAAGGAACAAAACAGTCCAGGAAATGACAGTTCAAAATGTTATGTTGCTGGTAAAGAAATTACAATGAAATGTCACAAGGAAGTTGTAGCAGATGGAATCCAACTGACTAAATGTCTGATCTGATGATGTAGACAGCCTCAGCTGAGTTTGTGTACTGGTTCCAGCCAGGACAGGGTTAATTTTTGCAGTAGCCAGAAGAGGCATGGCTAGGACCCAGAGGTTATTCTGTACCACCTCATATAATTTTCCAGGGATAGCGGAAGGTGTCCTTTCTGGGTCAGCATAGCGTGGTGGTGGGAGCAGTTGGGTATTGTCTAATTTTTGGGGAGTTTCTGTGTGAATTGTTCATTTCTTGTACCCTCTATCATTAATACTGTTGCTGTTACTGTTCGTTTTCCTATCTAATTGCTGTCTCTATTAAATTGTTCTTATGTCAACACGTGATCTTTACCTTTTGTGCCTCCAATTCTCTCCATCCCATCCTAGCAGGAGGCAGAGGAGGAAGGGGGAGCATGAGAGTGGTGCATGGTATGGAGAGTCTCAGTGAGAGCACTAAATTGGGGAGTATCATTCCTAAACCACAACAGCATGTCACTCTGGCATCCCTTATAGTCACTGTGCAGAAAGACTCATTTCTACAATGACATTCATTTCATGTTAAGCAAACTTTTAAACAGGTCAGATGAGTCACACTCTGGAAGAGTAGTTGTCCAAAGTGGTCTGAGATGGATCCTACCTCACACAAATTCGCTGTTATCCCATAGCCAAGGAGAAGTACTTCTCCTGTGGTGTAGGTGCTGTTATGGCTCCAATAGCTCAGTCAGAGCGAGGGACTATGTTTCCTAGCTGGAAGTGTTAGCTGACCAAAATTACAGATAACTGCAGTTACAGATGAGATAGTAACTACAAAGTCATCTTCTCCTGGCAAAACACTCCTAAAACCACCACGATCCTGCCCACCTCATCAACCTCACCACACTAATTGTCAGACTTTAGGCCACTAATGAAGATTCTGTTCAAACTGTTGCTCTTTGCATTCCCTGCTGGGTCACACCACTTTTGGGTTCTTTTTTTTTTTCCTTCTTTTTAAAGGACAACAGCAAATACAAATGAGGCAGTTCTGATGGAAATTTTCTGAGAAACCTAAAATTCATGAAACCTTTTTAAAAACACTTGGCAGTTGTCCAAATACTCTTAGGAAGAGAAGAAATAAAATGGGTAATGTGATCTCACAAATAATTTTTCAGCTGAAGCCATCA
The DNA here is from genome assembly GCA_013397055.1 of Pachycephala philippinensis. NCBI lineage: Eukaryota > Metazoa > Chordata > Aves > Passeriformes > Pachycephala > Pachycephala philippinensis. The sequence goes on from VWZT01004168.1 coordinate 85,697, forward strand.
TTCTGGACTTGATTTGAAATTTTTTGTTTCCCACCAAAATTATTAGACACACACTACCTTGCATCCCCCTGTGGTAAAGGCTCAAACTCACTTCTTTCTAGTGATTCTTACATTTCCAAGTTAGTGAACAGCTTCCAGGCACGTGCTTGTGTTTGCATGAGTCTGATAACTATAATTAACAAATATATTTGAAATACAGGGTAACTTCATCAACAAATGTCCTGCAAGTTCTGTTGGCTCCTTTTAACCCAAGGATTGTTTTCAATGGTTGGATCTTCTTTAATATAATTTTGTTTATGAGCTTATAAGTAGTTAAGTGTGAATACATGTTGGGCAGTAACAAGTTCATGACTATGCCTTAAATCCTCGGAATGGTAGCTTTATGTTCCCTTGAATTAAGACCTTGGATTAGGATTAAGTATTTTAATGATCTCCACACTGATAATATACAGACAATTACAGTGATGCTTCTTGTCCAGACTACACAGTCAGGAATATTCAGTTACAAGTTTAGCAGTGGGGAGACTACCACCTCCTGACATTGTAAATAAACTGGCAAAACCCATCCAAATTGGGTAGTTCAAGTTAGGGACATATGTAGATGACTCTTGATCAAGTGCGTCATTATTAAAAATAATAAAACACAAATGCGTTTTTGTAGGATTCTTGTATGGGAAAGGCTTTGGGCATTTCACAAAATACAACCAAAACCAAGAATTTTGTTTTCCGTTAAAAACTGCACAATACTCTATTGAAATTGGAAACTCTAAAGAGAGCAAAAAATGCCTACTAAACAGCTAACAAAGCACAAAAGATAGAGCAATCACCCACAATTCATTAGATTTCACTACCTGCCAGCCCCTCCTGACATCAGAGTGAGATTTTTCACAACATCAGTGGGAGAAAGATCAAGCTCAAAATGAACTGTAGGAAAGGCCTCAGTGAGGGAATAAGGGCAGCAGTGCTCTCAGCTGTGCTTGCACAGATTGAACTAAAAGATGCCTTTCTATGAGCCAACAGTAACTGGAATAATGATATTGCCACTTTTTAGAATTTAAACTTCCTTTTGCTGGAGGAGGATGATGAGATAGGAGCCCTCTGTGTTGGTGTTTAGACCTAGACTGAAGACTGAGATCTGTATTTGAAATATCTTGTGGTGTAAAAGAATTCTATACCATCTCTTTATGGTTTTCCTTGATGTTCTCCTCTTTGTACATATTCTGGCAAACTCTTCTTATCTCAGCCAAAAGGTGATCAAAATAAGCTTTGATTTTTTTAAGGGAGTTCTTTTCAAACCTGCAGAGTTGATAAAAATGCTGGGTTTTCAAAAGGGTTGGCACAGTGGAGATGTAACTACCTTTTGGGGTGCATTGAAAGGGAGCTAAACTGCTCAAAAAATCTTGTGTTACTTTTAAAACGTCTGCAATTCTTCCTCAGGCTTGTAAATCCTCGTTTATGTAAACCACAGTCTTTTGTGGTGAAACTGTTCTCTAACAGAGTTTTTCAGCTTTGTAATACGCTGTTTCTCTCTCAGTTGTTTTGGGTAAGGATATGGTCTGAATTACCATGTTATCAAAAAACACCCCCACAAACAGCTTTCACTTCCAGCAATCATAAACTGCATAGTTTTTCCTATTTTGGCAGACAGTACCTTCACAACATTGCATACTAGATCAGATCAAAGCTAAAAAACCCCATAGCTGCCATGAAATGAAAAGGAACAGATATCACAAAGCTTGCATTTGTTCAGTTCAGGAAGGGAGAATAAAGATTCCAAATGAATTGGAGAATAAAAGCACGATCATTAAGAAGGGTGGCCTTTGGTGTGGTCACCTGTGTTAAGATTCAGTTTAACAGAACGTTGTTGTTGCCTCTACTTGTTCTGTAATGGCCCCACCCTATTCATTTCTGTAGAAGAATGGATCAAAGTGTGCTTGAAGATAGACAAAGTTTATAAAAACAGAAAACTCATTTTCTCATACGTTCTTTGGTGCCTGAGGCAAAGGTATTGATTGTAAGGCAACCGAAACAAGCTAAGCTATTCTTGCCTCCTGTATGCTTGAATACTTGTAATTGTGCAATATGCAGTGAAACAACCCAGAATGACGCACAGAGTGCAGTACAAATGAGAGACAAAAGGAGATGAATTGTTTAAACAAGGCAAGGCTGAGAAACCAAGATTCAGATGGGATTTCATCTTGTAGATGCTTCACAGAAAGGATAAAAAATCATTAACTTGCTTGGTGGTTTTGTCTTAACTGTCAGTTCATGTGGCAACTCTATACTGTATAAATAGAAGTATGTTTGGTTTGTTTTGTTGTTTTTGTGAATGTGAAAAGTCAGTGCACTTTGCACAGGCCCATTAACTTGTTTATTACAAAACTGACTTGTGCTAGATCCAGGTGTAGAATGTTAAGGAGAAAATGAAAAGGATCTTTCGTAATAGAGTGTGATTCTTTTGGTCTGCTTGGGGCCAGCGTGAATCTCTTAGGTGTGACTGACGGCTCAAAGAGGGACTTTGGTGATTTTGGGGACTCTAAATAAATAGGTTCTCTGTGTTGGGTAATGGCATTTCCAGTGAGGAGGCGTTGTTCGAGGTTGTTTGCAAATCACTTAAAATACATGGGGCTGATCCATGATGCATGTATTGCCTAATTCTAATTGATTTTTGCAGTTCTGTCTCTGTTTGCCTGCACACCATCTTAACCGTAGCAGCACGTGTCTCCTGCTGGTCTCGTGTCCACAGGAGTGGTTTGTGGACAGCCTGTCAGACACGTTTGGCGGTCCGCTAACCTCCTCCATGTGTCCAGGCACGCTCAGGTCTGCGTGTTTCTGCTCTGTCAGCACCTCTGGGTGCTAGTTTGCTGCTTGTATGGTCATGAAGCTGGTTTTGAAGAGGGCTTTGAGGTCACCCTCTGTGGCGTGAATTGTATACACATGGTGGACAGATCTGCCCAGAGATGAAAGTGCTTCTCCAGGGATATCTTACTCTGTTTGAGGGAGTGGAATTAAGTTCTGCGTGTGTGAGATGCCCTGATACCGGTGTAACTGTATCCTTACTGGGATTGGTGTGCTTCTGCTGCTGGTTTTCTGGTACTGACCAGCAGTAAAGAGACCTGCACTGCTGTGGCAGCACAGAGGAACCGCAGTGAGGGAATAAATGCTGTTTACAGCCCATTGGAGGCTTCTCTTTAATCCTAACACAGCAGAGAGCAGTCAGAGCGGAAGGAGGAACAAGGCTCCCAACTTGTGCGAAGAAGCGTTCATTACCAAGCCTCTCCAGCTCAGTACCAAGTCTCTCCAGCCCCTCCCTTGGATTCACCCGGACATGTACTTCTTCAGTGAGATGAATTATGTTCACTTTCCAATGTGCTGACTTTGGGGTAAGGCGGAATAAAAGTCAAATCAGATATGTTCTTTTTTGTTTTAATTAAGTCATCTGTATTTGAAGGTGGTGACAACTCAGCTTCAGGCTCCTCTTGTTCATCCCATACTCTGGGAAAAGTTCCAGTCTGATTTTAGCTTTGCTCATAACAGAAAGTTTGCATTGGTTTCCTTGCCCTATAATAAATTGTGAATTCTGTCATCAGCTCTAATGGTATAATGAAATTTCAACAGTTACACAATGTGCAATGTTCTTGTCTCCTAAGGTCCCCAGCTGAATGGCCAGCTACTGCTGGGGAAGGTGAGAGCTCCATACAACATGGAAATGTTCCTTTGGATGAGAGTGGATTTGCTGTTACTGAGAATTCCCATTATGCCTCAAGGGTCCCTGCCCTGCTGTTTGTTTTCCCTAGCAATGTGAATTCTGCCACGTCAGTGCAGATGATTAAGATTTCAGTGCTGGTATCCTGCCTGTAGATAAATTTAAGGCACTGTGGTTCAGAGACAGCTGAAGTCCCACTGGTTCAATCTTCCACACCTCTACCTCTGCTGTAGTTAACTTTGCCAATGCTATGACCTCTGTTCTCCACTCCTCCCTGGTCACTGAATGTGCAGGGAATGCTGACTCAAATGTTGCTGGGTGTAAGGGGAAGAATGGGCAACTTAATTGTTCATGACCGTAGACATGAGGAACAGCCCTTTCCAAGCTTTTTGGGGGTGGATTGCTTTACACCCTTGAATAAGAAGCCTAAATTCTCCCTGCAGATCCCCTGCATAGAATGATTACTCCCTTTCTTAAATCCATCAGTAACATTTATCTTCACATACATGATTGTAGTGAGCACCCAGTCAAACTCTGGGATAAATTGCCTATTGCATTTTACTGTCTTGTGTTTCCCAGTCATGTCACTGAATTAATCTTGCCATTGAGTTTTTTAATATAACAGGCTGATCGGAGTTTGCATCTTGATGCTTTTACTATTAACAGTATTAGGCTGTTATTATCTGTTTTCTCTTCCAGTTTTGTCACCTCATGGCACTGTGAAAGACAATCTAAAGTTGACTAACGAAAAGTTATTCCTGCATAGATGGATGTAGCTATATATTGCACTTCTCTGGAGCATCTCAGTAGATACAGAGAAGATGGTCACGGTATTACACTCCAGTGGTGCTCAGATGCTGGAGTAGCAGTAACTTTACCAGCTGTTCAGATGATTTAATCCTGTGTTGTGAATCAAGCCACAAAATTTGATAGCTGCAATGAAAATATAAAGGCCTTTCTATCCTCTTACTTGTCTTCTGCAGCTAAGAATCAAAACTATTCTTGTGTTGACATTTCTTAAGGTTGTCTCTGCATTTCTTTGCTGATAAATCATGAAATCTCTTTGTATTTGTGGAAATCATCTATTCAACACTGCATTACAGCTTATTAGGACAAGCAGCAGGTAACATGGATAGATAAAGCATCCAAACTGTAGTGGAATAGGTGCTTGAAAACAGGCTTGGCATGTTTCAGCCTTCAGAGCTTCTGCCTTAGTCTGTGGGCACCAAGGACAGGATTAAGTCAAGATTTGCCATTGTAACAACATTGCCAGGAAACATTTATTGCCACAAAGAATAGAGTGTAACACAAATGTCCATTTGACAAACTGAAGAACCTCTTTTTCTGATGGAGATGGCTCTAAACTTTGATGATCTTAGTTTGTAGCCATTCTGTGCCCTTTTCTGATGATGCATATGCTGTTTGTAATACAGTAGTACCTAGAAACACTGAATAGCGTTCTGGATCTCATTGTGCTGGATACTGTATAGAAAGTAAAAAAAAACCCCAACACCAGAAGCTAATAAATTGAAACCTTAAAGTATCTTTCATCTGCTGATTGATAGACTGCTAGAATTCTGGTTTTGTCACCTTCCATTTTTATACTTTCTATAGGAGACATTCTAGCAAGAAATTCACAGTTTTGTGTTAAAGATACTTGATCTGTGGAGTTTCTGATGGGTGGTGCAGTTCCTGTTCAATCCTGTCAAATTTGTGGGTGCAAAACACCTTCCTCAGTTAAATCCTTGCTGACTAGGTCTTCTCCATTTTTTCCCTTGCCATCTGGAAAGTGCTGTGCATGATGCTCAGTCAGAAGAAAATGCACTTTTTTCTCTAACACTTGGCAGGGAGCCGGCAACAAGAAACTTTTGTTGCTAGAAGCCGTGTTCTCTGTGGGGGTGGCTCAGATGGCACTGAATTAACTCAGACTTAAAAATCAAAAGTATTTATGATAATTTTATTGATGGTAAGTAACTAACCCTACCTCTAGGGCAACTAAACAAATTAGCTTTAAGAACAGGAAAATGGGCTTCTCTAAATGGCCGTTAGATTTTGTTTTTGTGAAGAGATTGATTTGTCCATTCCACTGTAGTTCTTCTTCAGCTTACATAATACCTAGTTCCTAGGAATCAAGGCTTTATGGAAAAAGGCATATCTCTTTTCCTTCTATACAGTTTTTTTAATTCCTTGCCCTAATTAGATAGGGGATAAAATCTTGGGGCAACAGACAAAGAGATTGTAGGTGTCTATGGTTTTAATCAATTTCAATAGATAGTTGGAAAAGAGGGACTCCTATTAGCGCTTCATTCCTACTTGAATGTTCTATTCCCTCCTGTAAAAGTAAAGGACTAGCATTAATGATCAATCTCTTACTTAGCCTGAGACCGCAGGCCACTGAGCAGTCTGCTTGTGTAGCTCCCAATGGGATGGAACGTGCACTGCTGCTCGTGCAGGCTAACAGATGAGCCCTGGGAAGGGAACAGAGGGGCTCTGGGATTGCGAAGGAAAGCTGTTTTGAGTGGGGGGTGTGGGGCATACATCTGCATGAGACTCAGCTACATCAGTTGTGTTGTTCATGGAACAGCTCATTGACCTTATGCCTATTAGTTCCCTAATTCTCCACCCCGCTTCTGTGAGGGCTCAAGAAACAATAGAGAGAATATCAACCTAGTGAATCACTGTTGACTGTGTCCTCCACAGTTCCCTTATTTGGGCAGCCATTTTTGCTCAGGTATGCCGAACATCCACAAAGTGGCCAGGTACTAAGCCCTCAGACACTCAGACAGGTGCCTCAAAGACGTTCAGGAGAATTACTCCAAGGTTCATGAACTAGATTTTAAAATAAGTCTAAAGAATTTGGATGTGGGATTTGGGACCAAACTTCCTTAGGCTTCTTTAGTCTCTAAAGGCAAGATATTCAAATAAACTTGACCAAGTTAGGATAATTGGAGTCCTTCATCTTACCCCTGCAGCATATCTATTATACTTGTCTGGTGAGTCTACTACTCAACCGCGTCAGGGATCTTTGTTAATTTAGTGGGAATAAAGGATATCATTAGTATCTATGCGAAGAAGCTTGTGTTTACCATCAACATGCCCAATAGATGTGCAGATGTTAGCCTGATGTGAAATTATAGTTAGACTTGGTCTTCCACTTGGCCGGTTCATTAACCCGTGTCTTACAGGCCTTTGTGACTGCATTTGGCATGGGGTTAGAGATTTCAAGATGTGCTGGTGTTTGTTTACAGTAAGTGTTTGGGGTAACATACCAAAGAGAGAGAAGCATAATTTGTGCTTCGGTTTACTTATAGACTTGTAGTTTTTACATGCCCTTTAGGTACAACTGGGTTCCATGAAGCTTCACCTTTTACAGATCTATTTGGGACAAAATCCTGTGTCAGGTGATGCAGCATTGCCAGACAGCTGTCACAGTTGAAGAACTAGGTAAACTTGGATTCCTTTGATTTTTTTGCTGAGTTACCTAACAGCCTTAAGAACCTTAGAGCCTGCAGTTCACTGGAGCATCATTTTTATCTCTTTCTGCATCAGAACTTGCAGAAGTAATAGCACTTCTTTTTTTCTTCATTTGTCGTTATTCCCACATCTGACTGACAGACAAGGAATACACAGTCAAGTGCCAAACTGCGCAAAGCACAACAGCCAAACCAAACCCCCCAAAACCCCCTCAGTTCTGTTCTCCATGTTTGTCTTTGGAGAAGAATATGAATGAACTACATTGTTGACTTTCCACTCAGCTCTTTTTCGGTGGATTATATTTGAAAAGCTTTTTGGAAGAGATACTTCTATTTTATTTAATTGTTTGTGTCATTCTCATTTTGTTCATCCAATGCCAAATCTCATCCAGATCCAACAAGAGGCTAATAAACAAGTCCTGACTATTCTGTGGCAAAAGCTCCAAGATGAGCAAAAGCCAAGGAAGTCTTGAAACTATTAGGAGTGTTTAACTGTGGTTTCAACACCTTTTTCAATTGAGAAAATCAACTGAGATTTATATGATGGTTTGTGAGAAATTATGATATTAGAAATTTGCAACTGACTATGTAGCTTTTTTTGAGGAGGAAAAGACAGATCACCTGACCTAACTGCCCATCTCTGAATATTTGCCATGGGGTGTATTATATGAAACAGAGGTGTTATATGGATTTTTTTTTTCATCCCCAAAAAAGTGTTGTTTCATTAGTGGCACAGTTATTCACAGGTATTGAAGCAGTATTTTGGAACATCATCTAAAGACAGATTATCAATCAGAGCAGTGAAAAGGTTGAGGGTATAAAACCTCTCTGCTACTTTGAAATGCTATCTTACAAGACACTGGCAGCTATGCACTTTATGCTATTTGGCTCCTTCATGTTGCTTTAGATTGGCAAAGGTTTGGTCACAAAAAGCATCACTTGAGTTTCAGGAGTGAACCCTTCTCTCCCATTCTCTTTCTTGCTACTGCCCCAGTGAGCATTTCTTTGTGAGAGATCATTAGGTTTGTGAGCCAGATTGCTTCTGGTGTAACGATGCAGTTACACCAGGAAGAGATTTGGGACATTTTAACTGTACTCGGTCACATGAGCCATGCAAAGACAGCCTTCCCACGCAGAGCATTTGCACAATGCTTTCCTGGAATCTGAGGATGAAACACATCTTGCCTGTTGTGCTTCAGGCATTTAGCCCAATGAGACAGAGCCCTGCCTGCTAGATCGCATTAGCTGTATTAGATCAGCAGGGACAGTCCTTCAGCTGTGTTGCTGGGGCTTTGTCTTCATCTTGTACCTGCTGACCATCATCCTGGACAAGTTATTGGTCTGGGTGTATTTTTGCTTGGCCCAGATAAAATGCTTTTATATTTTCTTGAGCAGCTGGTATGATTTTAAATAGAATTTGAGGATGTGCCAGGAAAAATCGATTTAGAGGGTGTCTGACAAGGATTGTGAAGAAAATTCCTGAAATGTAATGGCTGCTGATAACTTGTGATGACAATTATCACTGTCTGAGTAATGTTGCTGTGATCAGTTTTAACGTGGTCCATTAAGCTGAATGGATCTAATCAGTTTTTCCCCTAGGTAGGTCTCCCAGGATTCCTTTTACTGACCCTTATTTACCCTGGGTTGAACCAGGGTGCTGAAGGACTGCTGTGTCCCCTTGCTTTTGTCCTTAATACTTGCAATGCTAGAGCTGTTTGAATAGAAGTGTGTGTGTGTGGGCACTCATCCCCTTCTCTTCTTGGTGTGGAACTCAGCTTGGAAGCTCCCTGGAGGTTTTTCCTGTTTGTTGTTGAGGTCACAGGGGAGCAAAGCTGTTGCTAGTTATCAGCTGCTTAAATCAGGACTGATCCACAACATAAATGGGGATGAAGGCTCCTCATCTTTCCAAGAAGTGGAGCACTGCTGGTTTTTTTTAATAGACTTTGTCCATAGTTTGAAAGTTGTCACTGATTTATAACTCTTTTTTTTTTTTTTTCATTGCACTTATTCTGAGCTCTGGGGAACCATGCCCTGGAGGATTTCTTTTCCACTGTGTTCTCTCGCTGAGCATTTTAAACACATGCCTCCATTCCAAATAATCTAGTAAGGGGAATTTCATCTTCCTAGTTCCTCCCAAAGTCAAGTTCCATCTTTGCCCTTTTGTCAGATGATGAAACAAAATATTTTTAGAGGCTGCCAGGGAGCTGTTCCATTTGAGGCATACTTGGGGGAAACTAGTGCCCAGGAAAGAAATAAATGGGTCATGGGTCTAGAACTCATTCAACCCTCTTAATATGCTTCAGTTACCTGAGTTATGTGAAAGCATGTGAGAGAATCACAACGCAATCTGCTGACAAATAGAGATGATAAATGATGAGGTGTTTATTTATCCAAGACCTGATTTATTTATTTACTTGCTTAATCCCTGTAGAAGATACATTTTGGTGATAAATTAATCTTAAACCTTCCCAGGTATCTCCCTTGGTCAGTATCCATTGGATTTCTGGTGGTCACCATTATTTTTTACCCCCTTGTTGACATCAGTGGAATGTCACAGGCCCCAAGGGACTGGTTTTTTGTTTGGGTTTGTTTTTTTTTCTCTGCTAGGTTGTGGCAAGGAAAATAGTATAGATTACTACATCTCTGTGTTTTTAGGTGATCAGGTCCATGGATCCTACTTGTCTGCACAGCCCTCTTGCTAATGTGTGGAGCTGGTTTGGTCAGACAGAATCCCTGTCCCTTATATAAACTATACTTCAATAAAGTATTATTTTTGCTTATAAAATGCATGCAGTCACACAATTTATACCGGGTTTCATGCTTCACTTCCTAGCATTCTCATCTCTTTCTTCCCAGTGAATCTATGAATTTGTTTGCTTTTTGGTTAGTTAGGCTTAAAACGATGAAACTCATAAGATTCTCTGTTTATACAGGCCTATCTTTGGTTGTGCTTTTAGTTTTAGGAAAAAACACAGCTGTAAGTACCCATTGCAAACTGCAAAAAGCATAGGAATAGCTCTGCTATCCTGGAAAGAGGACGTACTATTTCTTGAAGTGTTTTCAACACTTCAAGATCCAGTGTCCAGCTGGGTCATTAAATATATCATTCAGTATGATGAGGTTTAAGTGGTTTTGCTTCTTGTGATATTTGGTCAATCTTTAAAGAGGGAGAATTCCATTAAGAAAGGTTCTCTACTAAACTGTAGTTAGCAGGTATACATATGAGTCTGAGCTGCAGAGCTCCAAAAGACATTGGTAATGAATATTAACAGCTTCATTTGAAAAAATACATTTAATTGCACTCATAATCAGTGGGGGAAGAAACAGCCTACCTAATATTTATGAATTGAAGGCACGTGCTGGAACGATTCATACCTCAGTCATCAAAGAAAACACACAAGAGAAATAATAAGGGAGAAAGAACAGCAAGTAGTCATCTTAATACGGGCTGCATTAAGATGTTGGTGTACAAGAGGTACACATGAACATTGCACAGCTATTTTTTTAAGACCCTAGGTTTCAGCTTTACCAGCTGAAAATACTTACTTGGTTTGACATCAAGAATTACAGTTAAAAGGGGGCTTGTATTTTGAGGTAGAATACAGAAACAAAAATGCTTATAATGTGACATTAGAATGATACTCCCATGCAGCTTATCCAGGGTAACTCCGGATCCTGACCTTTGCCATCACATGCATCTCATCTCCCAGTAGTACTAGACTTGTGTTGTACCTCTTCACATTTGTCCACCACTGCCTGCCTCCTCATCCTGGGCTCTGATCAGCTGGATGTGATCTTTCTTCTCCCCTTGTGTTCGGTGTAGCGTATTCCTTCTACCAGCTAACCTGATTCTGGTCAGGCCTTTTTGTTTACTGCATTCCAACTCCAGTCTCTTTGCCCAAATGCTCTCAATTTCCCTGTCTCTCACTCTTCTGCTGTTTGTTTTCCTCCCCCATAATTTGTTTTATTTGGGTGCTTCCCACCGTCCCCTTGTTTTTGTCCAAAAGCTGCTTCTTCCAAAAGCTGCCTGGCAATGAGCAACTGCTAACATGGATGATGAAGGATGCTGAGTCTGATGCAATGCCTATCCATATTCCAAAGTAACCAGGACCTTCAGCTGTGGAGAGAAAAAGAAAGAGAAAAAAAGAAAGAAAATGGGAAAAAAAAATCTGTATTTTGTGATGAAGGATTTTCAGTTATTCTTGGTGACAGGGTCATGAACAGTCTGAACACAATAGGGCTTCATTAGGTTGGGAGATGCTTGATGAAACTGCACCAGAGGGATATAATTATTCAGTGTGTTCAGCTAGCAGCTTTGCTAAAAATACAGGAAAGATAGAAGGCAAAATTAATTATGTAGAGCACAGTAAATCTTCTCTTACTCAACACCTCCATAGCCTATATATGGCTCCCTTTTTAGGATTCAGCGTGGGCTTATTGTAGAGCTTAATGGCTGAGTTACCCAATCATAATGAGCCACTGTGTGCAAGAGCTGAGCATGATAAAGCACTCCTAATGCGTCTACAATGCAAGGCATTTTAATTCCGACATGAGTGCTGCAGGAAGACATGACACTCTTCCACACAAACACATGGACAGACTTAGGTGGGTGGTAGTGCTGCTGGTGGAATAGAACTCCTCCCAAGTGGTGAAATTCTTCTCACTGGTCCTAAATAGACTATCTGAAAAACCTAACTTATATTTGTCTGGCTTTATAGAAGTGCCAGTCCTTATTTATATTAGAAAATTTAATCACAAAATCACAGAATAATCTGAGTTGGAAGGGACCCAGAAGGATCATAGAGTCCAACTCTCAAGTAAATGTCCTGCACAGGGATTGAACCCACATCCTTGGCATCATTGGCACCATGCTCCAACCAATTGAACTAATCTCAGAGTCATGTTAAATACATTTTTATGCCCTTAGCAAAATACATAATTCTTTGCTCCTTTTTAGGGTCTCTCAGTGAAGAAAGTATTTCTGTTCTACTTAGAAGCTAAGAACTGCAAACTTAAAACATGAGTCAATTCTCCAGAGTAAGTACTAAGGCACCTGTTTAACTTCTGTCATGCAGAGAGGCTTCTCAGATTTCAGTGTTGTGAGATCACTCTTGACTCCAGGACTACTCAGCTGTCTTACCTCACTTTGACCCCTTTATATTTTTGAGGATCCTGCTTTTACCAGGTGCTTTCCAGTTCCCTCTTCCCAGGAGGAGCATACATCTGTAGCACAGGTCTACCTTCTTTCCATATCTGTGGGCCACATCTCTTCTGGCACTCCTTTTGTGTCTTCTTTTCCTACCTGATTGTTATCCTTCTGGGTCTCAGGCATTGGAGACAGCCAATGTAATACCAGGAAAAATTGGTAGGGAAGTGGGATTAGGACCTCATTCCCTCAGGTGTACAAGCCTGGAATAAAACCTGTTGCTGTTCAGCAGGGCTGGTCTAGCCTATGAGAGGTATTTCTTCTGTACTCACCACTTCAATATCCTGTGTTAGCAATCTGGATAAAGACAGATGAGACACAGAGGAAGCTCAGGAGCAAAGAACTGACGTAGTTTCCTAAATCCTGTGGTTGTGACAAACCTGTTGGGTTGTTTAGACTGAGGCTTGCAGAAGTGAGAACTGAGAGGGCGCTGGGAAGAACAGACACTGATCATTGTCTGTCTGGGTGCAGTTGTTGGCACCATCCTTGGCTCTAGCAGTGACTTTTCCATCTCTTTGCTTTTCATATACATTTTTGCCTTCTTTCACAATTTTCTCACGCCCAGCCATAAATACACTGATTGTTCTGGGGAAGGAGAGATACATATTCTTTGACTTCTGAGCCTCTCAGGTTAGATCAGGCCTCTGCCCATCACTTCTTGTGCTCCTTTGCCCTGTTGTAGCACTTATTGAGCAACATGTAAATACCTATACATTTGTAAAGGTCCTGTTTCCCTGCCTCACAGTTTATAGTGTAAAATGGGGGTGTGCAAGGGGATGCAAAGGGGATGGTGGTAATCACCCATCATGGTGAACTTGCTGGAGGGAGGGCCTGTGACCCAAGCCACGCAGAATGAAAGGTGTGTCTCCCTGTATGAGGGAACCCTCCTGGGCAGCATGAAGCTGATGTGACTACAGGTGTATCCCTCAGTAAATTTAATTCTGCATTCATCAGTTCAGTGCTGTTTACATGCGTGGCAAATATGTTCCTTCAGGAGGTGGGGGAAAAAAAAATCCATGCTTACCAATAAAGAAGCACAGGACATTGTTGTCACAATGATTTCTGAATCTATTTAGGAGTCCTATCATGCACTGTTGTAATAAGATAGTGGGAAGATAGTAATTTTGCACTTGGTGGAAAAACATATTGTAGAGCTTAATGAAATTTCATCATGCACTCTTAATTGATTTCAGCAAGGAAGACCTTTACAAAGCAAATATTGCTATTAATCTAATTAGTGTTTCAGCTAGTATACTGAAATTATATTTGTATATCAATATATCAGACAAATATTTGTACGAGATAGGCATTTCAATGACTACGCAGCTGAAATGAACAAATTAATTTCTTTGATTATATGGGCCTCGTTTCCTACAGGTGTACTTCACAGTTCATTTTCTAGCATGAATGCTTAAATTAGGCTGTTAAACCTGCAGTTAATCTGAAATAATTGGCTTTTCATTTTTTCCCCAAGTGATCAGTGCAGTGGGAGAACTGAGCAGTATTGCTTGTTGATTCTGCTGTCTGGTTTTCCTGAGGGTTGTGCTAATGGGTCTGTGTCGCTGGGTCTGTGCAGAGAATGGTGAGAGCCTTTTGGAATGGAGTGTTGGCTGATATCATATTATCCTTTCTGGAAAAGATGAAGCTGAGTGCACATCATGACATGCTATGTTACCCTGTTCTTCTGACCGTGCAGCTTGTGAAAAAGTTTTTACTTCTTTGAAGCAATTATGATACTGTTAGGTGTTCATACATTTCCTGGATGGTGCTGGGATAAGGCTGAGACCTGAATGCCCGAAAGCATTCCAGGGTTTGCTGCTTTGGCTATGGTGTCTCTTTTCACCCATCTCAGCTACTACTGGACAGCTTTCAGTGGGTATGAATACAAGGAAAAATAATCATACACAGTCAAACACAGGTCCTCACTTGGTTGTTGTGTTGACCGCTGTGGAGCATACTCTAGACCTCTATGCTAGGAGCATACACTCCTAGCTTTGTTGAGACTGGAGTGAGTTTGGTTCCAGGCCCATTCAAACCTGTGGCAAAGCTGTCAGTGGAGTGCAGGACCAGGCACAGAATCACCTTGAGTGCAATCCAGACCTTTGGATTATGCCCTATATAGTAATTAAGGACAGTTAGACTCTTCAGAATGAGATCCAAAACAGACAGCAGGCTCTGGATGTGCTAGGTACCAGCTAAAAGAAATACCAAGAACGAGGTATGTTTGAAATGTTACCATTCTCTTGGGCTAGCGCACAAGGCATAACGTGCCTCAAAACGTGAGGCAATCAAACATGACTCCATGCACCCCCCTGATATCCTGAGGAAATAGGTCTGGAGACCTGAAGTCTCTCCTGCTGATAGGTTTTAATAGTGTTGGTCTGAAATTGCTCAAAAAGGCTCATTCCTCTCTCTTACACAGCTCTTTTGGTCAAATTTTTTCTCATGTTTTATATAACACCTCAGTGGCTAGACATCATCCAAGATCTGTCAGATCCAAGTCCAGTTTCCTACTTTTCTTGAGGTGTTCTTACTATTGTCTCCCATCTCCAAGGGAAATGTGGGAACGTTCTCCACTTCACCTGCAAAAGCTATTCCTCTAGTCAGGCAATAACTTAAGGGAGTCATTGAGGGCATGTAGTGAAGTTTCTGTGTAGACTCCTGGTTAAGGAACTCATACAAGATGGAATCTAGGATTTTGATCCCTGTTTCTAGGGCTATCCATGTACTCTTTTGTTTAATGTAAAGCTCAGGAGCAAAGGCCATGTCTCAAGGCTCTCCTTCTCAGGTGAGTAAATTCATTCCAAGTCCCTTCTTTGACACCCAAATCCATCATCAGAGCTCTAACAGTTTTGGAGTTCAAAGATTTTTCACCAGGCTGTGGATCTTCCCTGTACCTCTGGCAGGTGTACCTCCTGGAAATTAATGGATTCCATCTTTGGACAGAAAGACTACCTAAATTTTTCTACCCAAACTCAAACTTAATTTTGGATCTTCCTCTGAGTTCTTCGTGAATTCATTCACCTCAGAGGGCCTTAACAGCTATGTTGAACTTTAGTGTAGTTATGGCAGTTCTCATGGATCCTCCATCATGACTCATAGTACCACGTTCTTTCTTTTGTGTCTGGCAAGTAGTTGAAGCTGTAGCTTGTTACTTAAGTCACTGCCATCACAGAATACACTGGATAGGACTGCATAAAGGGGAGTACCTGATGACAGTCTTGGATAGAAATTGGGATGAAAGTAAATGAAGGGATGAAAAGATGAATGTGAATGAAGATACCTATACAGGAACCTAAAAGAATCAAGCCATGCTGGGACTTCTACTCTTTTTGCATTGTGACAGCTTTTTTGTTATTTCTGCTGAGAAAGGTTAGAGATACAATTTTCAGGAGTGATGAAAATACAGGAATTTATCTGTGTGATGAGACTTTTGCAGTGGTGTTACAGGTAGCAGTTGTTTGAATTAATAACTATAATAACTCTGCTCTGGTGTACGTTATAGTAAACAGAGATGGCAACAAAGAAAATGTACATTAGCCATCTGATTTTGTGATGAGTTCTAACACCACAGGCTGCTAAAAATAAAAAGCAATGTCAAATTACATTTATCTGTCAGCTTTCTTGGTACCCTCATTTCAGCACGTGAAGCAAAAGGTAATATCAGCAGAAACATAGAGTCACTGTTGTGGTAGGGATACGGTTCTGCAGTCATAGATGCTTTGAAGGCTCTTCATTTTGTTTCTTAAGAAAGAAAATCACTGCTGTTGGAAAAAAGAGATGGAAATATTTTTCTACTCATATATTTTGTTGCTTTCATAAAAGCCTACATTTTGACTCGAGGATATGGACCTTTAAATGGAGTAAACTACTGCCATTATTAAAAACACCTTCCTGGAAAGAATTCAGAGATGTTCAAACCTATTCTTTTTTTTTCCCTGGCACAGTATTCTAATTAACTCTCAACCATTTCTTGAGTAATGTTTTTAAGGTCACTAGCTTGGCTGGGTATTTGGTAATAAAAATTACACCCCATGTCTGCAATAGGACCACTAATTTAAAATAGCCATTTGATTCAAACTGACCTGTTTGCCAGCATAACTAATGAAGTGTCACTTTAATATTTAAAGTACTGTTCTTTCAAGGTAATTGCTATTTACTGGTAATTCTTCTTCATTTGATGGTTTATTAGGTACCTGTAGGAATTTAAATTGGGCAACTGAAAAACTGTAATTGTCTAACTAGTGTAATTCTTTGCTATAAATAAGCCTGGACACCTGCTTAAGGAAGGTTTTCTGTTTCTGTTTTTAAGGAAGTTTTTTATTTCTGTTTTTTTATACCATAAAAGAATGGGGAAGGTTGATTTGGAAAAGAGATTTTACCTATTAATAAGATATTAGGAAAGAGCCAGCAGAAGGTGCTGACATCCAAAGGAATGCAAGGACTTGTTTTGGCTAATTCTGCACCCACCCACGTGGGCGTCAACATTCCACTCAAACGCGGCAGGACTTTGCCTCTCCTTGTGGCAGGGGGGATAGATCTGGGGAAGGACACAGAGGGAAAACAGCCAGGAAAGAATTGATCTTAAAAGTAATTGCCAAAAAAGCATAAAACCAGTGTTCTTTTAGGAAAAAAAATATTGTTGTTGGAAAAAGTAGCTGGTAAAAGAAATAAGTTGTTTGCTTGTTCCTTTTCTGTTCCAGTTTGTTATTGAATATCTTCTTTTGTCCTCAATGTATCATAAGGCTTTATTTTGCCCACAGAATATAGCTATATAAATTAAACTTCTTGCTAAAAAGATGTGGAGTTTTGTCCTCCACCATCTGATAAATGCATTAGAAAGGAGACAGGAAACACCTCTTTCTGAGAAACTCCTGTTACTTTTGTCGATACTTGCCTCTTAACAAAAGTGCTTTCTGAGTGTGTGCTGCAGGTTACAGTCTTATTAACCTTTTCTTTCTTCCTACTTGAAACTGGTTCTTTTTTGTTAAAGCTCAAGTGCCCAGCTCAGTGTTCTTTAATAACTTTTAAGTCTGTTTCTGTGACACGTGTTCTGTTGTTAGCCTTCACCAGTAATAGCTGTTGAACAACGTTTAGATTACATGACCCTAAAAGCAAGAGTTCTTGTATCTACCTTCATGTTTTCTTGCTATTAAGTGAGTTCTTCAATTATTAGTAAATTTATCCTTTTTGTATCTGGAGACTGGGAGCTAAGAGCCAAAGCAGCCCATGTTTCATTAGTTTACGTGGCATTTTTTCATAAAGTGGGTATCTTCTATCTATCTATATTTCCCAAGATTAGCAGATGATTTTTTTTTACCATCTTAATTTCAAAAGAAAAAAAAAGAATAGTTGGAAGCAGATCCTGCCATGGAAATTTCACACCAGATAGCTTATGTTTAGTCAATATAGAGTCAATCAAAAAGGAAGTACTTAGAGTGGGAAATGTTGGGTAACCCTGTCTTTTGGTAGCTTTACCAGTACTTTTTTTCTGCTAGAATTTGAAGTTAAGAAAGGTAGCAATAGTGTTCCCTCCTCCACAGATACAGCATAAGTTTGATTTGATACAGTTAGGTTTGATCTGTGGCTTGTCCATGCTTGGGCAATGGGGATCATTGAAATGTCTGTCTGCACCTGAATTCCAGTCCAGTGGTGTATCCAGTGGGTGGTGTGAAGATGCTATGTCATTTGCTCCGAGGTGCATCACCCTGTGGAGATTTGCCAGATGACTTCATCGTCCCACTCAATCTTGCTGCTGTATTCTATCTATACTTTTGCAGCATGGAGACAGCACAATATCCTGGCAATCTGTGTGTGCATTAATGAAGTGTCTGCCCACAGTTCTTAACGTAGGGTTAGTAACAATGATTGCTAGCATAATGCACTATTTAAATGGCCTGTGCGGTCTAACGTAGCTATATACCTGCAGAAACCACAAATTATTTTGTCATGGTTGCTATACTTTGTGCAAGCATTTAATGAAAAGCACTGTTGCAATACATCAAATACTCACTTACATTTTTCGTGACTGAAGAACTTCGTTCTTCATTGCTGTGTTACTGCTTTGGTCCACAAGCTTCATGAGTTAATGTTGACACAACTGATCTATGATAGAGCCAAGAAAAGCCCAGACACAGTACTTTTTGTGGTCAGGAGAGTATTGAACCAGAATTCAGATTTGCTGCTGAGGCCTGTTATTAGTTCAGATCCAGTATTTAAAAACTGATTCAAAAGTGAATGTTCTTACTGAAAAGTGCTGTTCTCAAAAGCACAGATGAAACTCGCCTAGAAAGAGTGGTAGTCACTGCTTCTGGGCGTGTGCATACGTGAAGGAGATGTGTGTTTGTGTACGTGTTCATGCATGCATGTGAACACACATTGCTTTTGTGTGATGGGTCTTGTGTTGATTCACAGCAAAAACTGTGTCCTTTTAGGTTTTCCAAATGTAGAAGCTTTTCTGTCTGCTAATTGAAAACTCAGTGTGAAGAATTAAAAGAGAGTTTCTTTGCATTATTAAACTGTTTTTCCACCTCTTCCCCATTCTTGTACTTCAAGGAAACCCTCTTTCAGAGTAAGAGGGAAACAGGGATGTAAAGTGAACTGCTGTGAAAGAAGCCCATGGTATCCAAAACCGTAGTGGTGTTTGTTTTTTCTCCTGTCATGGCATGAGCTCACAAATGCCATTCTGAGCTCTTGAGGCTCTCTTTCTTCATTGACTTACCTTCTTTTATGTGCAGAGTCAATAGGAAACCTTGTGAAGGCTTAAATAAATACCTACATTCAAACTGAAACCAAGCTGGCTCCCAACAGTCAGGGTTCCCATTATCTCGTCTTGTTTCAGTCAAAATGCTGGTATGAAGCAATCCAGTGGTATCAGAGTAAACATCGTTGCATACAAGTTTATAAATACTCTGCCTTGCCCACAACAGTTCTGTGCTTGAATAAGGAGCTTCCCTGCCTTGAATGGATACTGTGTTTTGGAGTACTGAGTAGGTGCCATTGCTCTCATGTAGGTGGTTTTACCAGCTGTGTAAGCTATGGGGGGAAGGTGCTGAGAAATACCACTTCTGCCCATCCTTGGTTGGTATTCTGTCTGTGTTTAGAGAAAGAAAAGTTGAAGGATATTCAGTAGGGTGACAAATCCTAGCATGGAGAGCTACTGGAAAATGGTTCACAGGAGCAAATTTGTCTCGTGATGAACAGTGCAAGTGGCAGAGTTTCTCTCTCTCTTGGGAGGGAGGGAGTGAGTTCATGAAGGAAATTTGTCTTTACCCTTCCTTTTTCTCTTATGGACACTTGGCGTTTTGTACCATTTCCTAATGGCTTCCCTTTGTGTAATCTCGTGTGTCAGAGGTCTGTGCAATCTTCTCTCACAACATGGAAGACTGGCACAGCTACATTCCTGCAACATTTAGCTTCTGGTAAGTGGAAAGCTGAGACGTGGAAGGCCTAGTCAACAGGAGGCTGCATGAGGGATCTGCGGAGCATGGAGGCTGGTGTCAATGGACTTCTTGTCAGTAGCTCCTAAGGAAAGTTTGTGCTCTGGGACTCATCCACTGGAGTCTCAATACATGCTGGAAGAAGAGAGGATATTCTCAGTGCTTGCTGTGTGTTTGGTGTTGGGAATTCTCCTGTGAAGCAGCTGTTGTCTTCTGCTTTCTAACTACTGTCAGGTCCTGAGCTTCCCTACTCTGTTGCAGAGGGAGTGAAAGGTTCTAGATATTTTGGTAAGCCCTTGCTTAATTGTACTTTTCTTTCACCTAAGCAGCTGGGCCCTTTTTCACAGGATTTCCATGCTTGAATTTCTCACCATTCCTCACACTTACAGGAGTTAGTTTTGTGTCTCATATGTTCAGCCAGTCTTTGGCTCCTGCCACCTCTCTCTAATCCTGCTCAGAAAACAGTGCTTTTGAATGTCAGCTCCAGTTCCCCCTACTCAATATCAAATTAACTCAGCTTAAAATATTTGGAGGTTTTTTGGCTTGTACACATAGCACCATCTCCCAAACCTGTGACACAGGCAAGTTTTCATTGCAGTGTTTGCTCACAGCAGGAGCATGTGAAAGGAGCGCGTTTTGAGAATGACTAAACATCAAAGCGGTTGTACATGAGCTGTCCTGAGAAGCATAACGCTTATCCTGGAAGATGGAAGAAGTGTTTATGTTATGCTAATGGCCAGAGGTCTCAGTTCACATTTAGTTTCCTCTCTACCACAGTTAATAGAAATAGAGATGAGAAACCTGTCTTATGCAGATACTGATTTGTTGATCTCTCTCTGTTTAATTACAGTAAAGAGAAGTCAGGAGTATCTGTGATTGTCATTGCTGCCTGGTTGCACTCTGTCATCCTTTAGAGAACTGCATTTTTGCAACTCTAGAGAGAAAAGGCTTTTTTTTTTTTTTTTCCCTTTACCCCTATGGGCTTGCCTAGGAAGATACCCATCTTTAATATGAAGCTTTGAAGCATTATTATGGTAATGTCAGGTAACTGCTCTTCAACGTAGATTGACAGCTAGCTATTAAATAAGGGTAGGGAAGAATGTGGCATCTGTGTAGTGAATGATGCATGTGGTTATTTTAAAATGTTTTTTTATAAGCAGAGACACGGCAATTGCAGGTTCTCTTTGCCTTTTTGATTTAACAGCATTTCAGAGTCTTTTGCCAAACCACAAGTAAAAGCAACACTCAGATCAAACTGCAGTCTCAAAATATTTTCCCCACCCTGATTCAAGCACAAAGGATTTGATTTCTAATCAATTGTAAAATGGGCTACTGGAAGACAGTATTTTTTCCATGTGCCCATTTGAGCCTTTGAAATAAGAAAAATTTATTAGTTTCTAAAGTCATTCAATTTCGGACCAGTTTTCACTAGGGTTTAAATTGACTGGTACCTGACAACTGTAATGGATTCATTTTCAATAACAAGTTGAGCTCTGAATTGCTGCTCGTTGGCATCAGCAAGGATACCATGATGAGCTCACAGAGCTAAGTACATGTGCTCCATTTCACAGTCTAAATGACATGTTCTGCCAACCCAAAGAAAATTGCCAGCAGAAAAAATTACATTTTCCTCCATGCCATTGGTTTTGGGGATAGCATCTTTTTCCCATGCCTGGTTAATATACTTTAATATACTTCTTTTTTCTTTTTTTTTTTTGTGTAGCAAAGGGTATGACAAGGAACAGGACTGGACCATGGAAATAGTGGCCAGCCGCAGACAGAATATTAAAAATGAGATAGAGAGAGTCTCCTTTGATTCCAGAAGACTCCTGTGAAGAGCTAGCTACTGCTCACATATCACTTGCATAGCCTTGTGTAAGTCTTTTAAGCAGAAGAATGTAAATTCCATACTCATTATTTGGCTAAGAAAATTGTGAACTCCTGAACCTTTTTCCCTTACAATTTTAACAGAATTTGACCTAAATATGAAGGTTGAAACCAGCATTAACTTTTTCTTCTCTATAGTTGAGGTCAAAGAAGGCAAAAATATCAGTGACTGCTTGTTCTTGCAGCTTGTCCAGCCTGACAGGCTGGTGGGAATGCCCGTTGGTCTCCCACCCAGCTTGCTGGTTCCTTGGGGCAAAATATGAAGCGGGTCTAACGTGGTGTAACTTGCATTCCAACCAGCGAGCAATTGCTTACTGAAGTACTCCTGAAGTTGTTTGTTGAGTTTTCCTTGTTTGCAGCAACTTTAACAAAGCTTGCAAAGTCTCCTTTCAACTCTGTAAGTCATACCATTTCAAGTTCCACTGCAGAACTAAATAGGTATAAAAGCAACTTCAAGGGAGTCTTCCTTGATTTTTAGAGTGGGATTTGTTAGAGCATAGGAGTATAATGAAATATCACTGCATATGTTCACTGCCGGGTCTGGTTCAAGAGAATGACTCCTGAGAGATCTCAGGCCCATTGCAGACAAGACTTCTTTCCACAGGTTTCTTTGATTTTTTTGGCATTGCCCATTGATGCTGCACATTCAAACACTTAGAGACAAGAAGTGTGTTGAGAGATTTTAAAAACAAAAGACATCAGAGAATTGGCTTTAGTTGTTTTTTTCCCTCAGAAAGAGAAGAGAAATATGACCACGATTAAAAAGTCATTATGAAGAAGACGGTGATCAGTCTTTAGTTGTGTTCACTGAGAAGAGGAGATATTGATTTTGTTAGCAACAAATTTAATTGACATTGGCTGTTAGGAGAAGTAGTCATCTACTGAGAGACGCTTAAGCATTGCAACAGGCTCCTTGCACAAGCGGTTGGCCTTCTCCCTTATGAGAGACTTTAAGGAGCAAGTTAGATAAACCTTTGCTTGGAATCGTCTAGGAATACTTTTTTCCTCAAACTTCCTCAGTTTTGTTTTGATCTGGTATTCCTGTCGGCTTCAGCTTTAACTCTGTAACTCCTGAAAAGGAATCATCAACATATGCCAATAGAAAATTGCCCAAACAAATACCATTAACACAATAGGGCATTAAAAAGACCTCCCATGAATGCTCATCCTTGTACGGTGAAAAGCATATCAATGTGTACCCACAATGCTTTAGAATGCCTCTAAAGTTTATTGGAAGATAAAGCAACGATGGTATCTAATCTCTTAACCCTAACAGATAATCTGTTCCTCCGCCTCAGATTGCAGGCATACCATGAAGCGCTGAGATTGGCATGAGCAGCGCACATTTTTATTTGAGGGGAACATAAATCCTAAGTATCTTGTTTGTGTATAATTACTCTTGCCCTGAGGTTGCAGCATCTTGTGCGCACAGCTGCATTGTGAACATTTTTCCAAGTTTATTTAGCACCGAGTGCAAGTACTTTACATGTCAGAGCTGGGAACGCTCCTGTTTCAGCTGACTCCACTCCTTTGGGGTGTTGTAGAGCGCTTAGGTGACTAAGCGAGAGGCGGTTGCACAAGCCTGGAGAGACAGGGAGCTTATTTAATCACATTAGAGAAAGAGAGAGTAGGCGCCTGGGAGCAGACAGGACTAATCTGCAGGGAGAAGCGAGAGTGAGCAAGTATGTCTTATGGAAAGGCTCGGGAGGTCAGTGCATTGGCAAAGTCAGTGCACCTTTAACAGAGAATTTCTACATGCTTTCTCAATTCACATATGTCCATACCTAAGAACCTAGCTAAGGGCTTCAACTCCTCTCAACACACAGCAGTTAATGAGCTAAAACTATGTTCCAACAGGATAGTTTATTCCTTGTTTTCTTTTGCTCCTCACCCACCTCAATTTTAAAGAGATCAGCAAATGTATTGGTGGTAGTGGACTGTGATTTGATTAACCAAGTATCTTGGTGGTTTCCTGTCCTCTTTAAATTGCTTTTTTCTTGTTAAATGGTGCAGAAGGCAAAGCAAACCTGCTGCATGGCAGGGATGCCACCTGGAAATAGAGAGCTCAGCAGTAGCATAGGGATTTTTGAGGGTCTCTACCCTCAGTTTTACTGAGGATATAGCAGGTTGAGGGGCTGGGATGTTACTTCATAGAACCAGCCCATACTGTCTGTGCTTTGTGGAAACAGACACAAGGTAAAGATGTAATCTCTGTGATTCTGTCTAAATGCCTGAAACAGAGCACGTCTGAAATGCCTATATGTATATTGTAGAATCATCTAGGCAGTCACATTATGGCCCTTTCAGCTTCCACTTTTTTTTTTAATATTTCAGGAGTAATATTTTTGTAGTAAGTGATAAATTAACTTTATTCTTCATTCAGCCCTTTTATAATTGTTTTTAATGGAAGTACATAATATGGCCAGACCAGGTGTACCCCTAGACCAGGTCAATATATAGTGGTGTATATCCACTGCAGGCAAAGATGGTCAGCACATAACGCAGGAAGGTGAGGACAAGGAAGAAATTCCAGTTGTATGTACGCATCCTTAGCAATGCTTCTGGTTATGGCTTGTGCTCCTCTTTGTTTTCAGTCAGATGTGGAACATAACTTGTGAATGAACTCCATCTTTCTCTCCCTTTTCAGTGTAGAGCTTTGAGGGAATCTCCTTTTTTTGTGTGTATGTGTATAGCATATGTCGCTTCTTCACCTCCAACCTGCAGGCAGTCCAGGAATAGTGTAATTAATTTAGACTTGTTTGGGAAAAAATTTGATCATCGTTTGATTTTATGAGGTCACTGATCTGTTGGATGATGTCAGCATGCCACGAGGCCAGCCACATGAGCAGGATACTATGTTCCAATATAGCTTTGGAAGTAGAGGGAGAGGTCAGACCTGTGTTGGAAACAATGTTCTTAGAGCAGATATGACACTGACTCACACAAGGAATTCAAAGAGCTGAAATTCAGAATCTGACTTGTGTCTCATTTCGAACAGCAGCAGTTGGTTGTAAAAAAAGAAATAAGGATGGCTACTACAGCAGCAGGTGTGTAACATGCAGCTCTTTAAAATTCCCAACACAGTTTTCTGCAGGTGACAGTATTGGAAAATCCATTCCTGTTGCTTTTCTTCAGGGTGTCAGAAGGACCAAGGAGGTAATTGTATAAAGCAATTGTCATAAATACTCGAACTAGATGAATCTCCATGTCAGGTTTTATTGCAGCCTTGCAATTTGGGCTAGGTTCTCTGAACTCTGCTAACCTTGGCAGATCTACAGGGAAAGCCTGCAAAATCCTTGAGTTCAAAGCAGGCAAAATATATGACACCTTTTGAAAGTTTGGCTTTGAGCGCTGAGTTTATTTGAACTTACGTTAACCAAAGCCAATAAAAAATGGCTTGCATGAGCTCCCGCAAGGTGAAATTCCAGCACAGAGAATGAGAATAGACAACCTGTTTGCCAAACACAGTTATTTTTATTTGTGTTAAAGGAAGAAAGTTGACAGAGTTTGAGTACTTTTATATTTGATTTAAAGTAGGAATAAGGAAGATTGTATCTTAAGGATATTATGTAAAAAATATTTTCCCTCTGGGAAGATGTCCCAATCAAGCTAGACTGTATCTATTAGATAGATAAAAGAGTCCTCTTTCTGGGATGTCTGTATTTCATTTTGCTAATACCTGGGAATACTGAGGAAGAAAAAAAAGCACTGAGGCGGAGATCAAAATATGAGTAGCTAGTACCTATATTTTTTAAAAAAATAAGTAAATTAAATAGAAATAAAATCTGGACAAAATTCATTGCAGTTTGCTGTGGCAGAATCAATCTGTGGACAACATCACACTTAAATGTGGGGCTAAGGTTTTACTAGGTAAAAAATGAGCTTGAATAGCCAAGAGCTGGTGGTAGAAATAGATTCTGTAGGTCCAGAATTAAAGGCTGGATACCTGGGGAGTGAGAAGAACTCCTTTTCAAAATTATTTTCAGTAAAAACTCTTTTGAGGAATGATAGATGAGTATACCTACTGAGGTGCAACAGAGATGGCAAAACGATCATGGACATAGCTAAGACGGTTGCTGGTTGAGGAGGCGCTTCACATGAACTTCTTGGGTATGACGTGTCACTGAGCGTACATGCTGTAAGAGTAAATCATCGGACTGCAGTGTCCCCTGGAAATGGTGGGAGGGGTTTAAGCGAGTATTTAAGGACATGACAAAGGTGGTTGGGCAGGGGGCTATGTATATTTGTGTATTTGGAAACAGTTACTGAAGGAGAAGGTGAGGAAGGGGAGGAATAGCTGAAGTGTGGGTACTGAAGCACGCCTGACTTGTGAAGGACAGAAGTAAACAGTCTGACATTACTGTAAGCCTTTAATGAGATAAATAAGGAGAGATAATGAGTTAAATAACCAACCTAATGGAGCCAAAGATATTCTGGGGAGTCTGATTGCTGAGGAAGTGTGGTATCTCTGCCAATGACCTCAAGAACTGGATTTGGTAGATAGCGATCTTGCTTGTTAGAGGTCTGTCATGGGAAGCTTTGACTTCCTGGATTATATAGGGGAACAAATAGCTAAATTCAGACATTTCTGAATGCAATAGCCAGGAGGGTTCCTTACCAGTCACTGAAACAGCAAGAAGCAATACGTTTTTAGATCTGACACTAAGTTGTAGAATGAAGTAGAAAATAACCTTGCTTTGAGGGATTTCAATTTCAATTAAAATGAAGGATAAACAAGTGCAGATCTATAGCTTAACTTTTCAGCTCCAGATGGATGGCATTTGATACATTTAGGAAACTAGCTAAAGCCTGAAGAGCTCAAGAGGACTGGATTGTAAAGCAAAGCTGGTCCTTCTTTGAATCAAAGGTGCAAAAATTTTCTGGAACAGGCATGTCTTGTGAAGTGAAAAACATAGAAAAAATGTTATCAGATATGACTGAATAAGGAGTAGAAAAAATACCAGGTCAGAAAAGAAAGCCACATGTAAGAGGTCAGGAAATATATGGGTAAAATGAGAACTGGCATGAGACAAGCTGAGTTTGACTCTGCAAAAGAATTGAAAACAAATAGCAAAAGGTCCTTCAGCCACATAAATAAAAGGGAAAAAAAGAAAGTAGTTTGTCATGGCCCAATAATTTATCAGATACTTTGTTTCAGTTAGGATGCTTATTCTGAATATTCAGGCATAGCAGGTTTTTAGTGGCTGCGAAAACCTGGAAATTGAAATGGCTTCAGCCAAAGTGGAAGAAACAACTCGAATCAAATACTGGAGAATGGCTGGATCATTGTCATCTTGGTATCTTGAAGGAACGGACCCATATAACTGCAGGCTCAAGAACAATATTTTCAATAAGACTTAACAGAGGAAAAAAGCCCCTGTTCAGCTGCAGAATGTGAGTCTGTCTGACAAGTGGGCAAGGATGGCCCTGTTGGAGTGCAGGCTATTCATAGCAACTATTCTACTCTTTTAAAAAAAAGAGTAAGAATAGGACAGAGGGTAGCAGAAAAAGGAAAGAAAACACAGGAGGCAAGATCAAGCATGATCTAGGTAAACCTAGTCACTCTGATAAAAGCACTGGTGTTTTTAGTCATAGAAATGCAGTCCTCCTTGCTTAGCTCCCAATGTGGTGTAGTATGTGAAAATGAGAGACATGCTGAGTAATGCCAGTAAAATTGTGACTAATAGGTAAGCTAAAGGGCAGATTTAAGTGAAAAGAGACCTTTCCAACTGGAGGGAAGTTGTTATTGAAAGCTCTTCTTAATTATTGATTTTGGGACCAGTCTTCTGTGCTAATTTTACTGGAGACTGTTGCCTAGAAAATGGAAGTGTGCTAGTGAAACTAGCTGCAGGAGAGTTGAGAGGTAGGAGTAGAAAGACTAAACACCTCCTTAACACAAGGCATAAAATGAGAGATGCAGAGAGAAATAGGTTTGAGATTACTTGTAATAAGTAAAAGCAAATGCAAGGCCCTTGCTAAAAGAATTTTGTCTGTAACTGGGGGGTTCACCTGTCTGGAGTGGCTGAAGAGGAGGAAAAGGCTGCTACAACTGAATATCTCCAGTGCTCTGTGTCCATCCAGACCCTGGAGTGTGGCAAGCAGGTTATTTTCAACGTGTACAGGTATAAATCCTACTTTGCTATGTTATACTATGTTATCCAGTCTGAATCCTAGGGTGGGATACAGGCTGAGGGATTTCTGTAATGACAGGCATTTCTGATTTGTGTTCAAATATGAATGCAGCTATATGTATGCATTACTCACCCTGTTCATTCTCCTTTGTTGCTGATCCTGGGATTTAGAAGAGCACAGACCTGTCCAATGTTTCTTAATCCAGAATTTGGTATAGACTGTCATTGGCAGGCTGTATTTTTAAGAAGCCTGTTTTGAAATGTCGGATCTTATCCTAATTGAAATCCTCTTACCTGTTACAGGATTTGTCAGACCAATTCACTCAGGATGTCTTGGCATGAGATGTACCATTGTTGCCAATGGAGAGGAGTTCCTTGGGCTCCAGCAAGAGGTAGATGAAGATAAGTCAGCTTTAGTGCTGTAGCCATTCTCTTCTCTGCTGTCCTCTCTTCTTCATAGGACATCTTTTTTTTTTTCCTTTCCAGTACTAGCTGTCAAGATAATATGTGAGACTGATAATATCTAGAGTTTATCTTTTCAGTGTTTCATCACATTTTGAGATACTGGAATAGAAACTCTTTCTACCTCTATCTCTCTAACTGCTGGCAGCATAGTCCTTCCCCATGGGCTAAGACAGTGCTTTATACTTAGAGATTTACAACATCAGTTGCAAAACCAGATTCTGCCACATGCTGGGAATTAGCTTCCATTGTCACCCCTTTTCCCTTGGATGTGGATGATGTGCAGTGTGGTAAATCTGGTCAAGGCTCTTCAAAGATCTACCTCATTGCTGGTTTTCATTTTTCTTTAGATAAGTGATTGATTATGTTCACCACAAACATTCTGTGTTTGAGCAAGAGTAGTTTCTTCAACAGGAAGATGAAAGGGATCAAGCCTGGCTTATGGTGCTGTATAACTTACTGCCATAATAGGCCTATGATGGAAGGGGAGAATTCTGAGTTAATTTCTGATCCTCTTGTGCTTTGGGAGAGGAGGAACATTTTCTTCTTTGAGAGATGGCTGAGATGGCACCTGAAAATGTCTGTCACTTTCTCTGTGTTTAGTAGCAGGCCTGTTTGTTCCCAGTCGGATCAGCTGCCATTGCATGCCGAGCAGGTACAGCTGAGAGGAATGCAGAGGATTTCAGTTGCTTGAGAAGAAGTGGGTGGGGGCCTTCAGAGTCCGTGAATTCATTAAAATTCCATGTTGAGTTGCAGTGTAAATGCGTGGGCCTTAATATGCAGGGCTCCAACAGGTAAATACTCGAATCTTGGATACAAGACGTAGCAAGTTTTTACCTGCCCTTCATCCAAAAAGCTCACCAAGTACTCCATACCCACCCAAAAGGCAGTGCTCACCGCTACCTGAATATAATGCAAACTGATAGACGCAAGCACAGATTAGGGGCAGCAATTCACCTTGAGATGGATATCTGCCACGAGAGTGTGCATTGTTTACACTTAAGAAAACTCAGAAGAAATGAGACACTCTTTAAGTTGCTGTTTGCTTTGAACACACTTTACTTTGCTGACAGGATCCATTTGTGCCCTGCCTTGTATAAACCACTCTCAGTACCTCAAGCTGCTCTCTGAAACCCCGAAAGTCACAAAGCCTCCACTGGGCAAGTAATCTCATGGATCAGAAGCACAGAGAATAGGGCCAAAGCTGCCTGCAGGCACCCTGCCTTTGCACACTCCAGTTGAACCCTGTGAGGTAATTTGGCCTTTTTTGGGAGCAGTCTGCGATCCTCTCATACCAGAGCTGGTAACTTTGCTCAGAGCAATTTCACTGTAGACTCGACTCTGCAGCCACCAAGCCCAGGGCAGTGCTTCTTGCAGCAGGCGTGGGATGAGGGAGCCATGGTGCTCCCTGTCCTGTCTCATCACCCTGATGCAGCACAATAACTTGGAACTGAATTTGCTCTTCTCACATGAAAAGATGTGAATGTGCAAAGGTGACTGCTGAACCCCCACAAAAAAGGGACTAGGCACCCTCCGGAGCTGTGGCTCTCACCTGCTCAGCTGCAGCTGCAGTTCTCTGCAACTTGTGGGGTATCTGGAGGGCTTGTTCTTCAGTCAGCGCTCCTCTTTTCCAGTTACTTGCTCCTTTCAGTGGACAAATCAGCTGGGGGATATGAAACCACACAGCTTTAGATCTCTTTCATTTCTTTCTCTTCATAAAAATAAAATGTTAAAAGAGAGCTGTGGTCACAGAAAAAAAAATAATTTCTCTACTGTAACAGGGGAATGAAAACATCTGCATGAAGAGAAAACACTGAAAGTAGAGAACTGTGTTATTCTTTGGAGAGAATGCTGGGATTAAGGTTTAAAAAAACTTTTTTCTTTTTAAGGCATCCAGCTTTTACAGGTCTCAGTTACTTCAGGGATCAGACATTTAAAAGATATTTTCTTGATCTGACTCTTTTGCAGGACCTGAGTATTTTGAAAGACTTCCTGCACATACATGCCAGTTATTTGATCTGATCATTGTTTTAATACAACTATTATTTAACTAACCACGAGTTAATTTCTTTGGCCCTTTGGGAGCCAGCCACAAATAGTAGCAAGTTATTGTGTAACCTGGCTAAAGCTGAGCTTCTTGTATTCCTTGCCAACTCCCACCATTGACAAAACCACTTACAAATGGATTTTTTTTCTTAATGGAGTTAGACTATTATGAAAAAAATCTTGTGAGATCCTTAAAAGTTGTCTTCATGTAACCTTTTTCCAATCCCTTTTAATCTGATTTTTTTCTGCCTAAGGATGTGAGTAGATGCTCTGTAAGGACAGAAAGGATTGTCTAAGATCTGTTGTGTGGAACGATTGGCACAGAGAAACAATAACCATAGCTGGAGTGTGCCTGGCATGTACTTCAGTCAAAGGATATTAGAAAGCTCACTGAAATTTTTTCCTTACAGTAACCTCCAAATTGGGATAACTTTCAAGGAATTTTCCAAGAAGGGAAAAAAATTACTCAAAATGAAATTGTGCTTTATTTAAACTATTCTGGAAAATTTCAGAATTTTGGTTCAGGAGTGGGTAATTTTATTTTCACTGTGGCATGAAGTGTTCCAAAAGTTCCTTCTCTTTTACTAATGAAACTTTGAAACCAAAAAGATGACTGTGCAGATAAGCCAGTGAGAGAAGAGCAATGTTTACTGGGAATGACTGTGTGAGACTATTAAGTTCCACAGTGATGTGTTAGTAAAATATGCCTGACGTACAAAAGAGGCTGTATTTGTAGCAAGCACATTCCCCTGCACACAAGCATTAGCTCCAGTGTTTACTACTCACTGAGTCAGAACGATTGTAGGCTACAGCTTGATTTCATTGGGACATCATAGCTGTTGCTCCAGTGACCTATTCTGGCTTAGATACTTAGTCTAAATTCAAAATAAACTAATCGTTTCCAAAAAGATGAGACAGCTGTTGTGTGGTCTGCGAGCGTGTAGTGTCACACAGGAAACTGTGGCTTTGTTCTGAGGAGGACAAGGTGTGTAGAGTCAGCAAGACCCCTTGTGAAACAGCCTTGATCTTGAGTACGGGCAAGTGCCAATGGATGCACCTGGGAAAGAGAAGTGCTGCACCAGGACAATGAAAGGGGGCTTGGGGTGGGAGAAGGAGTCTGGAGGACAAGGATTTCAGATCAGCAGGCAACCAACTTCAGAGACCTTCCTAGGCCAGTGTCATGGCCAAAAGGATTAAGGCAGACTTTGAAAATAAAAAAACAGGTAGGAGACGTAAACAGAGGCTTAAGTCTTGTTTTTACCTGGGTGAAGAGTGCTTTACTGGGGCAGACCACATGGAATGGGATGTCTTCTGCTGCAACTCACATCCAAAGAAATTTGAAAAACAGGACAGGGCAGAGAAGACCAAGAAAAAACCTGTTGGAATGGGGAAGTGGGAAATACTTGGGTAAGATTTTTTCATATTTCTCTGTGGTTGAAGTCATCTGGTAATCAAAAAATTTCAGAACAGTGCTGAAGTGTTCATCTCCAGAGGTGGCCAAATGAAGACCAGGAGATACTGGTTCTTTGTTACAAGCCGTTTCCCAGAGATATTTTGCAGTTGAACAGAGCATTTAAGCTTAGTCCAGTGAAAACAGAGAAAAACTTTTCAATCTTTTCTACAAAATGCCATTTGCAATAAATATTTTTGGCTCAAAAATATATCAGCTCTGAAAATGAAGCTGGTAAATTTATTTAGGCTAGCATTTTTAGGATGCATCTTTTGCAAAAGTAGCCTGGAAGTATTTTCAAATAACTGCATGATAAAGCATTTACTGGCCTTGCAGCTGTCTCAGTCAGACACTGGAGAAAAGTTTTCTCCTACCATTGGTCAAAGCTAGGCAGACCTGCCTGGTTCTGTGCAGTAGATGAAGCTGATCAAGGAAATGTGGAAGAGCAATGCTATACAACTTGTCCCAATACTACTGGGCTTTAAGTAAACCATAAACATTCCCTGGAATGGCTTATGAGTAGGCAAATGAAACAAAAACAATTTAAAGGTGATAAAACTCTGTTGACATGAATACTGTTCAGGTAAACCACCTTGGACATATTTACAAACAGAAGCCAGCACCTATTTAACTTTATCCCAGGAGAATGAAGCTGTTCACACAGCTTCAGGAGGCTTTCCAAGGATAGAAGGTCTAATTCACCTACGGACTCTCCTGCCTGACAGTTGTCCTTGAAAAAAAACTTATGTTTTTTCAAATCAGTTGAGGAAGTTTTGCCTCCATTAAGGTTGTTGTTGAGCCTCAGTTGGGAGGGAGATTTTGGGAGCATCACTGCCTCTGCACACTCTTGTCTGGGGCCAGTGCAGGTGCTGGAAGGATTTGTGCCACTGTACCTCCTCTCATTGGTGTCCCTGAAAGCTTCGTTTGGATTGAGAGGCAGAAGTAAGAGGTTTTTGACAGAGATAGTCTTTGTGAGAAGAAAGGAGCCAACCTTGTTGTAACTCTATTTGAGGGTCTTCCAAGGGCTGCTTGGGGGACCTGAAGCCTTTCCAGGTTTAGTATCACTTTTAGGTACTGCTTCTTTGTTACAGAAGTACTGATAACAAAGTAGGAATGAAGATGTCCTTTCGGGGTCCTTCAGCTCTAAGGAGAAGGCCCAGCACAGTGACAATGTCTTAGGTTTTCCCTCTTAACAGGGAGTTTCCCACTCTGACAGAGCAGTGGTGTTTTGCTTTGCAGCAGATTTCAGTGCCCTGCTCTAATCTTCAAGTGAGGCTGCTTCTCCTGGGAGTGCATAGCTCCAGTTCACACAAAAGAACTCCCTACACTGGAAAGCATGGTTCTATTTTAGCACTGTTCCTCTTGCAGATGGCATGATGGATGAGGGTAGAAATTAGAGCCCTGTTTCCTGTAAGTGTGTGTTGTTTCCCTGGGTGAAGATCTAGAGTAACTTCACTGCTGCTGGGGAATGAGTCTACAACTCATATTCAGGTAAATGGGTTTGTCTCAGGATGCTTTCCTCTGAAAAAGGGCAGGATAATGAACACATGTACAGTGGCCCATACACATTGCTTTCTACACCCATTGCTCTGATCTTA
Organism: Pachycephala philippinensis; assembly: GCA_013397055.1. Classification (NCBI taxonomy): domain Eukaryota; kingdom Metazoa; phylum Chordata; class Aves; order Passeriformes; genus Pachycephala; species Pachycephala philippinensis. The sequence goes on from VWZT01004168.1 coordinate 119,095, forward strand.
CTATTCTATTTCTGTTCGGATAAACAACCAAGAATTCACCATCCTTTTAGGTATCATGAAAAAGTAAAAACAACAAAAGCATGGTCTCCTTGATATATAGGCTAATTATTCCTCAGGGACTGGAATGACTGACGGGTGAAGTTTAAGATTAAAAGGGCAAGCACATTTTAGGCAATGAAGAAATTAATTTGTGTAATTCAAGAGAGCTGGGTTGTTTTCTTGTTTTTGGTCCTCCTTACCTCTGTTCATCAATTCATTATTTTTCGTGTTCTGAAGGGTTACAAAACCATCACCTCGGAGGAGATACAACATTTGAAAAAAAGCTAGAAATTGAAGTGAAGGCAGAATTTGTAAATGCACCTACCAGAAAGAATAAACTGTACTGGTGCACTGGAACAGGTTTGGCTATGGGAGATATTTAGAGGCCTTCAGAAACAGGTACAGAGAAATACACTCAGTAAGTTGCCCCACCACGGGGTACTGAAACTATATGTGTGATTTCTGGGGGTCTTCTGAAGGTCTGTTCTTTTCCCGCTAATAGCAGAGTTACCCAGTGATCTTCTTGGTACCTGAAAATCTGGACCTAAGCTAATGAGGTGGCCTTTTTCTTTTAATCTTTACATCTCCTGTCCTCATGGTGAAGCATTTTGTTCTTGCAGACTTTATTTCCTCATCCATACAATGGAGATATTTACAGCACTTCCCCAAACAGCTTGGGCTAGTGTCCTAGAAGAGTGACAATGTCCCAGTTGTGCAGGGATTAGAGTCCTGCTCACAGGCTGAGACTTCTGCTGACTAAAACAGGGTCAGGGAGGGAGCTCTGGGCTGCTGGTTTCTCATGCTGCTCCTCCTGGGCTTCATTTGGGCTCACACCACCCATCTAGGACCTCTGGGACAAGTCCCTGACCACAGCCCTGACTTCATTGCCTCTGCTTATCACTCTCTCACCAAACTCATCTTGGGCTTGGTTCACAAGTATGTTAATACAGTCCAGCTTTGGTGCAGGCCTGCTGAAGTCACTGATTTTTAGAAACACAGTGAACAAAATTTTGAACAGGTTGCCTTATCATGCTGGCCAATACTTACCAGGAAAAATATTTTAAAGCAATTTTTGTCTGCAAATGGCTAGCCACAAATAATTCTGATAGTACTATATTCTGGATTTTTCTTGCTATCTCTCTAGTGTTGGTGGCATATTCAGTCCAGAATTTTCTTGTAAGAGCTGCTGTACCCTATGCACAATACTAAACTTAGTGGAGAGGCTGGGAATTATTTGGCCTAAGAGTGAAAGCAATGCAGCCAATGCTGTATAGCTGGTGATTTCAATCCCATGGCTTCATCTGCCCTGGTTGGCTAGTAAAGTTTTGGAGGATTTATACTAAAACTCTCTTTTTCTGTCATTTTCCCCTTTGATTTGATGCATTCTGAAACCTACAAGAGACAGTAGGCAAAATATTTTTAGCATGACACAATTAAATGTGCCTAAACATAGTAAAACATAGATTCTTTTGTGGACAAACACATAAAAATATGTCACATGTATGTTGAAGGCATTTAAAATACAAGTGCAATCTGAGATAGTAATTATAAATTGCATATAAACAGAGACACGCACACTTATTTGCCTAACTGCCTGTGTATGAGCATCTGTGCAAATTTGCAGGTGAAGAAAAGAATATTAACATCAACATGCATGTGAAGAGAAGATATGAAGGGTGTCATGCGAAAATGTGTTCCATATTTATTAATTTTTATTTTGTTCTATTTGGAAAATAGTAGCTACAATGCACATATTAGATAGTCTGTCTAGAGTCCCAAACTGCTGGTGTAACACTGGATCTGGGTTCATAGGTGGCCTTCTCGCTCAATTCTGCTACATTAAAGAGAAATATCTGGGTAATTCTCCATAATTCCTCTTTGGATTTCAAATACTAGAGTACATGAGTGCTGATATAGTGTGTGTGTGTATGTGTCCTGAAGTTTTGGTCTTGAATATGGCATGTGGAGAAGGTGGAATCTGCAGATATGAAAAACGTATGGGTCAGAATGCAGGAAGAAAGTGAGCTACTGTCTCTTTTCTAGCTTAAGCCAGGCTGCTGTGAGCACAAGAGGCTGTGTATCCAGATCAAGGTTACCAAGGGACATAGACACCTCTGGCTTAAGTTATTTTCCTTATTAAACTGGCAGTGCAAGAAGTAAGTGATGTAAAATTCCCTAGATCAACTCAAAAGCACTGAAATATCATCCATGCCCTAGAAAATTAAATTGGCTTTATGGTCAGACAATGCCCAGCAGTGTAATCCTGAGACACATGAGGATTTGGATTGTAAAGTACTCAAATTAAAGGAGTGCTTATATTCTGGGAGTTTGAGTCTTCCTACCACAAGTGGTGTTTGGTTCTGGGATTTTTGTTTGGACCTGCCTGTGCCTCTTACAAAACCAAAACAAGCAAGCTGTCATTTTTACAAAAGCCTAGATGTATTTTTACTTTTTGCAAAGACAGACAAATATCAGTACTAAGGTATTAAAAAACATAGCTACTAAAATGTGTCACAATTCTTTCTGTTCGTTTCTCCCCCTTTCTACATTTGCCTGCTTTTTTGTGCCGTTCAACTTGTTTGCTTGTAAAGTCTTCCTTGGAGCCACATTCGTGCAGACAGACTAAAACATTTTTGACTCTGAATGAATCCCCTGAGGTAAAATTTACTCAGATAATATCTTGGTTACTACCTAACCTGTTTGGGTTATTTTTGAACACTATAAAGTGGTAGCACCAACAAAGGAAAACTCTGCATGGTACATACCAGTAGCAGCTCACTTCAAGTAACGTAAGATCTCTGCTTTTGCACAAAACACCTACGTCTTGTGGCTCTCTGTAGATGTCAGAAATTAGAAACGGAATGCTTCAGGTGATCCCCCCCAACTCCCCATCCAACATTTTTGTTCCATTGTGCTAAAGCAAAAAAAACATTTCTATTTACCTGATCACAGACATAACTGCTAAAGAATGCCAAGTATACATAACAGCACAGATGTGAATGAACTGGACAAGCAGTGCTGAGTAATCACTCTATAACCATCTGTGATTAGGCACAGGTCCCAAAGCAAAAGCCAGGCTCTGAACAGGCCTGACTTTTCTGGTTCAGATCAAAACCTCATGGCTCTTTGTTTCTATAAAGCACTGAAGCAAGTCCCCGGTTCTTCAATTTGGAAACAAATTTAGATTTGGATTCCAAACCTGTAGCCTAGCTTCATCTCTAATAAAGCTGATGTTCCACAGATTTGGATTCCCAGCGCTTTCTCCAGATGCCTGCTGTAAGACGGATGCTGTTCCAGCGGAGGCTGCCAACCTGGCAGCACTGTTCTTTCTGCTGTGTGTTGAACGTGGGCTGAGAACAGCAGCTCTGCTGACCAGCTCTGCCAGCACTCCCTGTTGGAGGAAAACAGGGAAAAGAGATAAGTGAGGATTTCCTTGCCTGATAGAGAAAATATATTTTTCTACTCTCTGCTGCTGCAAACTTAGGAGAGATCGTAAATCAAAATTTATCTTCTTAGGGAGCACAAGACAGGTCCTAAAATGTTGGGAAAGTTTTTAAAGGGAAAGCAGGTTAAAAGAAAAGCTATTGGGCATAAGAAAAGACCACGAAGAACAAGTTTGGACACATTAGTCAGAATGAATTGAATTATAGCTATGCAACTCTCAAAAAAAATAAATCTATATTAAGCTCTACAGACCTATTCCCTAAGAGGAATTTCTGTTGTGAGAGAGATTTTGGGTTGTGTTAGGAAGACTATAAAGCATAGTCTTGTCAGTCTCCTCTGTGGTGCTGAGGCCTTTATCCATCTGCTGGCAGATGAAGAACTCAAGGCCTGGGGAGCTCAAATGACTTGATGATGTTCATCTGCTGAGTCCTGCTGGGTTGGCAGGGGAGAGCCAGCTTCTCTTGCAGAGCTCTCTGAGGCCTCTGCACAGCACCTCTCCTCCTTGGGGTCAGCACGGACACCTTTTCAAACATCAAGCATGTTCTGTTGTGTAACGATGGTGATAACGAAGTTTTCAAGGAGAGCTGCTGTCTTGGCTCTGTGCTTGAAGAGTGGTGGCAGGTTCAGGAGAAGATGGCTTGCTCCTGCAGCAAGAGAGGTGAGTAACAACTGGGTGCATCAGTAGTTGCACGCAATGGCAAAGCTGGCCTGGCCAGGTGTGAAGGCTTGTCAGCTGGGAAGAAGTTGGGCTTTCACTTTTTGGTGAGTTTTTTTTTAAAAAAGGGGATTGATCCTGCTCTTGATTCAAGTAGTTTTTAACCTCCCTTGATTTAAAGGCTGGAGAGGCAGCACAATGTATGTAAGGATTTAGAGTCAGCTTCAATTTCCTTTCTTTTTCATTGTATGAGGACTTTCTCAAATAAAATCATGGAACAATTTGCACAGTAAGAAGCTGTTCCTCCAATAAATTGCTGGTAAAGATAGGAAAAACTCTGTAGCTTTGAATATGAAAAGAAACCTCCAAGGATGAAGTCTGCTAAGAGAAATTCAGAGAAAATTCTAGCCCAGAGCGTTTTTTAAAGCTGCTTTATCTAGCAAAGCCTGTAAGCAATAATCCTTCCTGGACTGATGCTAGTGCTGGTTTTAAAGTCTTGGCTATATCTGTTCCCTGTCAAATGTAAATAATTTTTTTCTTCTCATATATAGGTTCTTTTGCAAAGATTCTGTGCTTGTCTCCCCTCCAATTCTAAAGATTTTTTTTTAAATTTTCTTCTTAGGAGTCTAGATTGGAAGGACCAGAACCTACTTTTAGGACTGGAATGCTCTTAGGATTATTTCAGGGTTTCAGAGAATTGTCAGAGTTCAAATTGTTCCTACTTACTAATCTCTATGTGAATTTAGGGAGTTAAATTTAAGTGCCCATCATAAAATGTGGGGGTCAGCACTAGCCAACAGGGTAATGACACCAATTTTTCAGGCAGACTCAAGCTCTCTGAAGTTTCACAGAAGGTCTTGTTGAAGGTCTACCATGGGATCCAAAGCAGAAAAGTAATTAAAGAAAAAAAAAAAAGTATTTCAGTTGATAAAGTGCTTGACATAAACACCAAACTATTGTAATTTGCTGAACAATTAAGCTCTAGTCCTGTAAAGCAAGTAAGTGTGGATGTGTGTTAAATGACCTTAGTGAGCTTACATGCCTTGCTTATGTCTGTTCCTCAGTCACAGTTGTTTTGTGTTGTTTTGTGTTCTGAAGCTGTGAATGCCCAATTCAGCAGATACCCTGACAATGTGTGTGTTCATGCCTTGCTTACTAATTAAAATGGGCTGTTTTATTTAAAGCTGAATTAAATTGTACCGGTTTGGTTTATGCTTTCAGGAGCAGTCTGAGGTACGTGCAGAATGCATTACAGACATTGACGTACTCTGTGTTTTTCTGTTCTTGTATTATTTCTATCTACCTAGATAAATTCAGGGTAAACTTCTCCTCCCTCCTGAGGAACTTGGGCAGTTCCTCAGATTACTGTGCCTTGCTTTAGCTGGGTGTGCCTTTAGTTTTTAATTAAGGCTGTTAAATAAACAAAACAACCAACAAACAATTCCCAAAGGGAAGTAAACCACAAGAACGATGTTGAAATGCTCATAAGAGCTGAAGCCCGAGTCTCAGGAGATGTAATGTTATGGCCACGGCTCTGTCCTTGACTTGTCCTTTGGCTCTAAGTAAGAGGAGGTGTTTGTTCCTGAGCAAAGGGGGAAAGGTGGTGTAAGTTTCAGTGTAGGAAGAAGCAAGAGCTGCTCAATGCTGTACAGATCATGACTGCCCTCCCAAAATCTGCATTGGCCTCTTTTCCTCAGTTTCTCATCTGGCAAAAGGAAATACTGCTGCAAAATTCCTGTAGGAAATACTTAGAAGCATCGATGTTCTTTATTTCTGTGTTTTGGGAGGAACAGAAAAGTGTTCTCCCTGCCTGTATCAGGATAGGAGGCAGTGCAGTGAGTAGGTGTCACGCTGAAAGCAGCCAAGGAAAGGTGACTCCTCAGGCTCCCATTTCTCTATAGGTGGATCTGTGCCTCCCACCAGTCCCCCATGTCAAGAAAGAAGTTCCCTAGGCTGAACTTGGGGTGTCTTATGCCCAGAGTGGGAATAAATCCCATTGATAACCTGAGTTTTGGTTGTTATTAGACACACTGAAATAATGCATCAGACTTGAGCCCTTCTGGGGCTTGGTGGCAAAATCCTGGAATAAAGCGGTAGGCTAAAGTTTCCAACTTAATTGCATTTAATTAGTCTAACTTAAAAACTTAAACATGTTGCTAGGATGGATTTTCCTTTGTTTAGCTTCTTTTGGTGTGGCTTAACAAATTTTAACCATCTAAAACTGACTCTTGGTTGGAGGGACCATAGGTGGTAGAGCACATATCCTTCGGTGGAATAATGAAATGTTTACATTATGCAGTCCTATTGTGAGATCAATCAGGCTACAAGGCTGGATATATAAACAGAATCTGCAGGTGGTCCCTGCATCTCCTTGCCCAGAAGACATGCTTTAATCCTCAGGAAGTAGGCAGAGTAGAGGTTCCAGGAGGCAGCCAGCCCAAGCAAAATAAAAGAACAAAACCAGCCTGAACAATGCAGCGCATGTCAAGCTCATAGCGCAATCACTGCAAATAGCAGCTAACGGGAAACTTCACGAGAATTCACCCATCAGCTAAAATTGCCAGACTCAGGATCCTGCGATTAATGAGCATCTTACTCAGACAGTACAAGCATGAATGTCAGGCAGAAAGGGTGGGTAATGCATCTCATGTGGCCTCCAATTGGTTTGCTCCCTTTCCAGCCATTTCTTACTGGGCAAGTTCTTTTGTGGGAAATCTCTTTCTCTGTGTTTTTGCATTTGCTCTGTTTTTCTCAGCTGCTAGGGCCCCGAAGTATTACTGCTCCTTGATGATGCAAGCAGAATGCTAATTATCGAGTCACTTGGGCTGCAGGGTGGGAGAATGGAAGAATTGAGCATCCATACAAGTTAGTACCTTTGGCGTGGGGATTGTACCTAATAACTCTCTGGCACATAAGTGCTCATGGGGTGTGAGCAAAAAAAGTATAGCTCAAGCTTGTTCAAAAAGAGATATAAATGAATGACCTCTGAAAAAGTTTCTAACAATGCTCTTTCAGGGCTTGGTGGAATGGAGAAAAGTTTTGCTGGAGTAAGGGCAGAAGGGTCTGACACAGTAAAAAGAGGTAGAAGAAGATTTTGAGAGCATGGAATAATGAACGAAGTAAATGTCAGTTCAGAGGAAAAATAATAATACTAAAAAAAAACCCTAAACCCACATAGTTGAGTTGGCTTAAATGTAGTTTGCTATAGGGGTGTTTTAATTGGATTTGTGAAGCAGGGAAATGCCAACTGGGATGTTCTGCAGCAAAAAATAAATAGTTTTCAAGCTGAAACATGGCACATAATGGAACAGAGTTGTCCACATGGGTGCATTCTCTTCCTCTTTTTGAAGAGAGCACCTAAAACAGTTGAGTCAGAAACTAGTGAAGGGTAAAGCTCAAGATGTCTGGAACTCTCCTGTCTCTTTAGATTCTTATCTGAAGTGTATTTAAGCCTTTGGAAAAGGCTTGCAATCTCATGAGATCTTATTTTTTCCCCACCCCCCAGTGTTCACACATTTCCTGATTATGAAACAGCCAGTCATTCCTCAAGAATGGGTGGGTGGTGGGAGATGGGGACAGTTTTATTTAGTTATTTATTTATTTTAGCAACTTTGCATTTTGTCCTGTCCAAAAGCGGGAGTCGGGCATTTACAGTGTGTGAAAAAGGGGAAAAACGTAAATCAGCTCCTTTGCTGCTAAGCTACTCCAGGTGAAATTACCTGGGAAGAGGTGGGCAGTTTTTCTGTTTGTGAAACAAGTCCATAACAGCTTTATGCGAGTGACCTTTTTATGGGCACAGAGAAGAGATGTTGCCCATACACCCAGCAAGATCAAACTTGCCTGATTCCCGAGGCAGGATTTTTGTTGACAAAATTAAGAATACCAAACTCTACATCAAGACTTATTTCCACTTTCAGCTACTCTTGGATCTCTGTGTCTAGCTCCTGTTTATCTATGTCTCCCTCTCTGCCTCAGTTTTATTGTATGTAGGACAAGAAGTATGATTGGAAGGTAATTTCCATGCAAAGTCTGTCCCCTCTTTCAGGGCAGCCTTACATTTCTTCTCCTGTGCTAACCTATTATCACATTTGGCTATCACATAAAATTTGTCCTTTTCAAGCCACTTTAGAGGTTTGAAACCAGTGATTTCATTAATTTCTAGATCATATATATCTGGATTTACTTCATTGCATAGAACTTAGAGAAACCTTGCATGGATTAATCTGCAAATAGCAGGCATAATTTTGGTGGTGGTGGTTAAGTTTTTTTGGTTTGTTTTTGTTTTTTTGGGGTTTTTTGGGTTTTTTTTTCTGGATTTTTTTTCCTGTGTAAATTCTTGTCCTTGCTGTTTATTTACTTACAGGAGCATTTATAGCATTTGAACAACCCTAGCCCAAAATCTCTATAGGACAAACCTTGATGATGTTTTTTGTATTGTTTGTGGCCTTCTGCTCTAATCCTACAGGAGTCTTTGAAATTTCTTCTTTGTCAGCCATTTTGAAGAGAAGTTAAAGTTAAATTCATGCCCTTTGTGAGGGTTTTCTTTTTTTTTTCTGCTGATCGTGGAGATTCTATTTCACCTATGTAAAAACTGGTATTAATGTCATAGCCTATATTGAGCTTGGTTTTGGTTAATTTAAGCATTTCTGTTAGCCATTCTGACCAAAAAGGGAACTGTGCCAGATGAACAGGGTCTCTCAAAACAGTGGCTTTATGGGCATATCTAAAAATGATCAAGCTTAAAAAACTGTCTAATCATCTCTAGAAGACTGTCCCTGTTGCTCACGCTCCTCTCAAGAGAATTTGTATACAGCTCTTGCATAGTTTACGCTTGACTTTTCATTCCTGGTTGTCCCAGAGCTGCTCAGTTGTTGTTTTTCTGATACAGAAGTCCTTTGATGTGTTTGGAATTAATCCATCAGTGGTGACATGAGAATATATTCTCCTGAGCTAGTGATGTGAACATCATGTACGTGCAGACACTTACAAAAATGACAGCAGATTATTAACTGAGATCGTATCTTACCATCTGCCCTTCCCATTCGTTGTGGAGCAAGCTCTGAAGGAAGAGGAAGTGGTAGATTTAGGGATTTTCTAGAATGAGTTGCACAGAGACATTGTGCATATCAGTGCTTGGAGGAAAGTGACAAGGAGGTGGCAGGGGAAGTCTACAAAAAGGTTTTCATGGAATAGACAGCATAAACTTAATTTGTCACGGACTTTCCAAGTTAAGGGTCAAGGCAAGCAGGTTGTGTGTGACAGATGAGGAGTGTTAGGTGAGCATGCCATGGGTAAAGTTGAGAAAGTGACCAAAGCAACTCTTCTGACAGATGGGGAGTGCAACTGAGATAGGAGCAAAGCTCGGCTGGGTCACACAGACAATGGAGTAATAACCAAAACATAGAGTTATGAAGGTTAGGCTTGGGAGGCTGCAGGGGTGCAGACTAAACAGAATGAGGCATCCTGTGGCTGTGATGTGATTGGACTGTGAAGCACAAAACCTTCAGCAGGGGAATCTGAATAAAAGGAACAAGGCCATCAGAAAGTTAAATTGGACACCTGGAGCAGTGCTGGCACTGGTTTGCTTTTTGCGAGAGCTCAGAAATGATGATTGAGCCTTAGAAAACTAAAACCAGAGACAATGTACAATGAACCACTTTTCTGAACTGCTGAATTAAGTCTGGTGTTTAAATAGCTTCACTTACGAACTTCAGTGTAATTTAGAAAATTTAATTTTGCTTACCTGTTTTCTATTCCTTAACCATTGAATTCTGAAGATGCTTGGCTTGTCTAGATTAACTCATCTGAAAACAGAGGCATCACTCATCCCTTCCTCTTCTTCACGCCCTCCTGCTTTCATCTTAATTAAGACACAGAGCAGATAGGCATTATTTCACACTATCTTCCACAGCAAACAACCATTATACCAAAGCCATGCTAGTGTGAAGAGGGTATATTTGTTTTAGCAACATTTTCGTGCTTACGTATTTCTGTCATTCACTTAAAAAAGGTTGGGATATCTCAGATCATGAGGAGCTACTTAACCCAAAAACTACATGCAGCCCCTGGGTTTGCAAAGTCTCTAAACCGCAGATTTCCAAAATCCAGAAGGATAACAAGTAGGGTGTATGTTGCTGTATGTTTGCCTTGTTCTTACATTCTTTCACAAATAACTGCCACTGGCTATGAGATGCAGTGCTCTGATATCCTATGCTATCAGATAGAAGATAGCAGCTGAATGTCATACAGCTTTTTTTTCACATCTGTGCACAGCTAATCCAAACACACCTGACCACAGAAGCACGTTAAGTAACATAATGTGTTTTTTTCAGAACAGTGCACTGAGGAAATCCTCAAATTCTTCCCGACTCCTGTGTATCACAGAGAAAAAGATTATAGAAGTAGCAGATGCGGGTAATTTTGGTCTTAGCAGTTAGCCCCCTTCTCCTCCCAAGCAACAAAATGCTTCTCTCTAAGGCAAGATCATTCAGCAAGGCTTACAGGTGCCATTAAGCTGCCCACGCAGAGGAGAGAGAGAAGCCAGTGTTCCTTAGAGTGGTGATCCATATGAGGAAGGGCACACCTAATGTGGCAGGATGGTCCTGCAGCTTGGAAGTACCACCATGTAATGGAAGGTCCCCTTTCTAGTTTTTCATGGAGAAACCTGTTTGGGCTAAAGACCTCCCTGGGACATATAAATGGAGGCTGATTAGCTATTGGTAATAGGTCACTGTTACATACATAAACAATTCATGGGGAAAAATGGTAAGGATTTGCCACCACATCCTACAGGTGTGTAAACACAGACACATGGAACTGAAATGGAACACACTGGAACACGAAAGCACAGAGCATATGAATGCTGGAGCTCAGTTTCTCCTCTAGAGCAGTTGGCAAACCCCGAGTAAGTAGAGAACTTTCAGTATGCAGAGAGCTGGAAACACCTATTGCTATTTGACCCATAATCAGTTTACTATTTTCTGCTTCTCAGTCAGACTGTTTATTTGTTTCAGCTGCTTTTCAGGATGACGAATTGTCTAAGAATGTGCTGGTGTTTAGCAGGAAGGGGGGTTGTCTTATAGCATGCCCAGCAACCTGAGAAGTACTGAAAAGTGAACTGCATCACTGAGCTTGAACCTTACCCATGGCCTGATGAGCAAAAAGAATTCAAACGTTGAGTAGTGTCTGACCTTGCAGCTGTAGGTGTCGCCTGTTGTATGACTGCATTGAAAGGGATCACGATGAAATTAAATAAAGTCTGGTAACAGGGCTGGCTCAAGGAATTATCCTATCTGTCCTGGTCCATAATTTTTAGAGTCTTCCTCGTACTGATAATTTTAACGCTTGTAGTAATTTTGTTACCTAAATGATGATGGCTACTTGGGCAATGAGGTCTATGGCCCCCAGGAAACATAAAGAAAAATAATTACTTGTGTAGAGAGATGTGAATCAAGCTCTGTAAGTACAGTAAGATCTCTTTATATGTAAGTAGATATTATGAATTGGAGTACAGAAACTAATTCTCCCAACAAAACTCTCTTGCTGAAGAACCAGGAAGACAATGTATAAACAAAGGTTTAGGTACAACCACTTAGATTAATGACTTCTGACTTCTCTGCTTTTCAGTCATACTGTGCTAATGCCCTTTTTGCTTTGAGACCAAGTAGGTTTAGGGGGAGGTGCTGTGACTTTATTAGAAGTGGAGGCCTGTGATCAGTACAGGAGATGTCACCGCAACATAAAAGCAGTGCCGCATCTGCTATGAAATGAAAATAGACTCCCAGTGGTTTCTGTTCTTGTTGCTTCTGATTATAGCAGACTCAAAGTCCTTTTCCATTTTACAGGAAAAGGATTCTCCAGTGCAGAAGGCTATAATGGCTTCAGGGTATGCTGTATTAACTTTTTTCCATCATTCTCCCTGTAAACAGAGATGCCAAGTCAGCCTTAATCATGAGATGTACCTGGTTTGTCTCCACCTCTTTCAGCCCCTCCAGAGCACCCACAGATCATGTAGGAACAGCCCAATGTTCCATGTTTTCTTTGCCTTTAGATTGTGCCTGGTGTCAGGTCAGAAAACAGGAGGGATGACCCTTGGGGAAGGGTCCTGTGCCCAGACAACAGCATAGCACTGAATGCTCTCCTCCTGCTCAGGACATGCTGTCCAGGAGGGAGTCCTGTCCAAGACTCTCAGCACGGGATTCCCCTCAGCTGACCTGGAGTCAGTGACATCCAGAAAGGGTACAAGGTCTGGGTAAAGTTAGCTGTGGAAACTTGGAGACCATTAGTGTTACTTCTGGCTTTGTGACTTTGAAATGCAGGCTGTACATAGGGCAGTGGAGTGGCCAGGAAATTATGGTGATCTCCCCCTTTTTCAAGGTGCCTGTCCAACAGAATAGTGATTTTCTCCAAGACTTCCTCTAAGTTAAAAAGAAAGGAGAAAGGAGGCTTTTTCCTACAAGTCTTCTTTAAAATGCTAGAGAAAAACGAATAAATATGACTTGTTTCAAAGAGGAGGTGAAAGATAACATCTTTCAAAAGTAGTTTCACTTGCCAGTTTCTGATCATTACAGACAGGTCAGTGCCAGTGGGGGGTACTTCTGCTACTTTAAAGTGCTTTACGTCCATACAAATAAGGTCTTGTGTTGCACCAGGTGATACACTGGCCACCTGTGTCGTGTCCTAGCACAAGAATAGTTGTTTTCAGAAATATTTGGAACCTTTAGCTTTTAGAACAATTGATAATTTCTGGTTCAGACATTAAAGTCTTATTTCTGTTACTTCTAGACAGTAATATTTTGTACTGTTTTCATCCTATTTGTACTCTAGCTCACTCTGGCAATAAGAAACCTTTTAAAAATAATAAATACATAATAAATTAAAACCAACAAATTTTTAAGTGCACAGGTAATAATGTGACTAGAATCATTAGATTATCCTGTTCTTTCAGCCCCATTTGTTCCATTAGCAGTGTATTTTAGTGTAGACCAAATAATGTGTTTTACTGTGTCATAGCCTACATGAGTTGGAAGAAACAAGAAACTCACAAGATCTATCTGGTGTTTTTTACAAGCAGCAGCAGGTGTGTAGAAGCCCTTTTACAGCTAGGCAAGTGTTGTGAACTTTGTCAAGCTTCCTTCACGTGTTCTGCCTGGGCTCAGGTTAATGTTCATGGCTGCTACCATTAAAGTACAAAGCAGTTCTTCTCTGTACAGTAGATCAATCCATTAAATATGAATTAAAGAGAATGCTTCAAGGTAAGAGTCATGGAAATACCACGAATTTATTTCTGACTTGAATTGAATACAAAAGTGAAGGCCCAGTTTAAAAATGGAGTAAAGCAAAAGCTAGCTATTCACATTAAAGTCAAACACACATCCCTCAAACCCTAACAAAAAAAATACTCCATGGATGACCTGTGATTAAAAGAAGAACATTTGTTATCCATCCTTTAGGACTTAGTCTTGGGGGTTAGAAAAGGTTGTTAGACTGTGTAAACTCACTGAGATCACCAGATATTTTAGACGAAGTTCTCAAATCCTTGATACTGAATTAGGTTTGAAAAAAAAAACAGACAAAAAGACCAAGAGACAAACTTTCCTTTCCTCTGTCTGTACTTCAAATATGTGCTAATTACAGGAAATAAAATCACCTTTATTTCTCATAAGCAAGCTGGGTGTGGATTTTTCCAGATCGATCCTTGCTCTCTTGGCCACCAGCCAGGGTGGGGAGCATGGTTACTGCTTCACAAAACCCCAAGCTTAGAGCTGTGTTAAGAAGTTTTAATGAATGTTTAATGAATGTAATGAATGTAGTGTGTGTAGCCTCTCCCAGTCTGAAGAGGATTGCTGTTGAGAGAAATCTCTACGTGAGCTGAATGCTCCTTTGCACGCATAAGCATGATCTGCTCACCTTCTTTCAATCTATGTACACGTGAAGTTGGACGTGTTATGTTATTCTATAAAATTGATTTCGGATTGTCACATGTTGCCTCAGAATTACTAAGTCTCTGAAACAAATTATGCAAGTGTAAATTAATGCAACACCACTAACAGAACTGCCCTGATCTATACCTGCACTGCTATGGCCTTAAGTAATTTTTTCCCTTGTTTTTTTTAAAGATGTTTAAGCTTCTAGCCTCCTCTCCAGACAGATTAGCATGAAATTAACTTTAAAACATTAGATTATAAGACCTTGTGAAATCAGTTTAACAGTAGAACAGTGTGAAATTTCCATTACAATGGAGAAAATGTAAACATTTTATAGCTATTTTCATTACATAGATAGGTGTGGTTCTTATATTGCTGTTTCCCCGTGGGGGGAGGAAAAAGCTGCATAAGATTTTTAACTACAGAACTATGAACATGTGCAGTGAAATCAGTTGAGAGATTTGAAATCCATTTTTTCTTTTATCTTTAAACAAAGCAATTAAATTAAACACATGTACATTAATATAAAGCTAAAGTTACAATTATGATCATGAAAGTCTTTGAAATCAGTGGCAGAATTCCCATTCTGTAATGATGAAAGGCAACACTCAGGATAAAAAGTAGCAACAGGCGACTTGGCAAAAATCTCTGTTTTCCTCTTGGGACTCTAAGGGGAAGCAGCCTGAAAGTGTTATCACTCTACAGTAATGATGGATAAAAGGCACGCTTATGCTTGCAATAATACGATGACTGATTTTTCTTTTGGAAGCATTGCCTTATAGAAAATTGTTGCTTATTACTGCTCCTTCTTCCCCCGTTCCTTCCACCCTGGCTTTTGGGTTGAGTTTGAGGTCTTCTTTCTTTTTTTTTTTTTTTTCTCCTCCATGAAAGATGTTCTGTATTTAAGTTTTTTTAGAGAAGTTTTTAGTACTTGTTGAGAAGTTGATTGCTCTTTGGGAATTTGTAGTTTGTGAGATTCACAGTCTTGTTCTCTTGGATGTCTCAGGCACTTTTGTCATTGCACAGAGTGCTATCTCCATATCCAAGGCCTAGTCTTATTACGAAGCTTGATCAGGGCTACAAAAAAGAGATGGGAGCAGTTTTCTGGCTTTCTAAAATACAAGGATTGAATCTGGTCCTAGAGGTAGCTCTTTGCACTGACTAGAGAGGGAGCCTGGACAGCTGGTTTAACCCAGACATCCTTTAAATGGCTAAAGCCAGGTGAGACGAGTCTCACTATTAACCTCATCTGTATCTGTTCCTGTATTCCAAAGGGAATCCATTTAAGTTGAAAAGCAGACAGCTACGGAGTGGGGAATGCAGTGCCTTGAGTCATGGGACATCTTCTGATCAGCAGATGTTTCTGTACTGAGATTTCACGTAGGTTTCTTGGGAAAAACCTTCACTAAGATTGCAGCCGATTGTAGCCAGACTGATGATGCAGAGGGGAATGTGGATAAAAGTGACACAGCACTGGATTTCTTGGCTTACTGCCCAGGGAAGAACCTCAGTAGCAGCCCTTTTTTTGTGGTGTTTGGGTGAGTCAAACTAGACCAGTTTGATTTATTATTTGTTGCAAATTAACATCTACTCTGTGGTACCACCTTAAGGTCTGACCAGGTCAGGAACTCAGTGTGCTAATCATAAACATAAAGCAAATGACTTTCCTTGGTTCAAAGTCTCATTAGAAATTTTCAACAAATTCTTTCTTTGTGTTCCAGCTCTCCAGTGAGTGTTTACTGGCAGGGATGTTTAGGAAAGCTGTGAGTGTTTAGCACAGATGACGAATGCAGAACCATGAGTATTCCCACCAGAAGCCAACCTCCAACAGTTAATTCATCAGGGAAGAGAAGCATAACATTCCAGATGACCTGTATATATAGCTTGAATTACAAATACCAGGTAGTTACAGCAAATTGTTCACATGCTCTGTCTGAACAGGGCAGGGAATACCCAGGTGTAAACCACAGCCTGTTTGTGGTCAGACCAGGGTAAGAGGTAAAACCTAATCTAAATTTTTCCCCCTTTTATCACTTGATTATTCATTCACCCTAGATCAAAAAGGGAGAATGGCCCGGCTTCAGTGCCCTTGGGTACTTGTTACTGGCTTTTTAGCATTAAAAGACCCAAAGAAACTGGGCAATAAATAATAAAAGCCTTAAGACCACAACTTGCTTTCTGTTTCCCGGTCCAGGAAAGACAGTGAAACTTTTTGGGCATTGGACAGAACATAACCCAAGGATTCTGGTAATTGTGGCAGAGCAACCCTTGAGAAAACCCTTGAGCTTTCTGAACTCCAGACTTGGGAACGTAAAAGTTATGGTGAAGTTTTGGGGTTGCAGAATGTGCTGTGTTTGATGTGCTGTCTAGGAGAGTGGGAGCAGTGATAGAGATAGATACTGCTCTGCAGAGCCTAGTCCCTGAGCTTCCACCCACTTACTTGGGAATTCATGTTCTCAGAAAGAAGTGCAGCATCATATGTAGGTTTCAGGAGACTATGGTCCTTTAGGCACTTATTATAGATTAGATGCCTTTATACACATAATTTATGCATGTATAATTTATGCATATGTGCTTGTTTGTCTATTTCCTCTCTCCCTCTCAATCTTACTATACCTTTTCTGTGGTGTATAGATTGCAGATCCAGTCTTTGCATTGAGTCTTGATCAGAATTTACAGTTTGGACTTGCAGCCTAACGCCATTACCCCAGTTTTCCACCAGTCTTTTTGTTTTCAGAAAGAGTCATGGTGTACCGTAGCTAGAGCAGCCATTTGTATGAGATGTGTTTAGTGGAATGCATCTGTGAAGTAGTCCAAGGAGGACAGAATCATTCTGTGATTGTATGAGCTGTTTTTGGTGGAGAGTACATCTGTGCAGTAGTCCAAGGATGATTAATACTCATTTACCACAGACTGAAGTTAATTCTTTTGTGTATATCATAGCTGAACAAATGAAATAGTGTCAGTCTGTGTAAGTCCAGGAGATTGTGTTGTAGAGCTTGGAAAGCTATGGAAAATGTAGAAGAGCTCATGCCTTGAAAAAACCTATAGTATTTCTCCAGCTATTTCAAGCAGTTACAAACACTTCTGTCCTAGATGAATCTAGGCACAATCTATCCATTTGCATGAAGATTTTAAGTTTTTACAAAGTCTTTAAAATCTCTGCTGCTGAAAATCCAAAGACAGGTTTTCTTCTAGGGTCGCCAATGTTAATATTTTTCTTTCTCTGGGTGGTGAAATACGTAAAGAGTTCATGTTCTTAGGCTGAAGAGAAGTAGTTCCTCCACATGGTCTTGCAACATATGCTGTGAAACACTGGTGCAACTTGCTTCTGGAGCACATCATAGATGGTTAAGCAAGGACATTTCAGGCAGTGAATCTGGGTATTTAAATGTCTATTCTTCATTGTCAATTATACGATTTTCTCTTTTTGCTCTATAGCATGGTACTCAGACACAAAACAGGACCTTTGTACATGAAGAGTAAATCCATGTACACGTTCACATGTGTGTGTATTATCCTTTCCCTTTTACAGAAAGCCAAACTAGAACAGGAGCTTATTCAAGTAATGATGGGCCAGTTTCTCTGAAAACCTTCATAAATGTATACCTTGAAATAAATATTGGATACATTAGAGAAGTCTCTAATTAGACTTTTAAATTGGAGGCATTGCTCTCTTTTTTTTTCCCCCAGGACTGAGCAATTGATTTTGAACTGCTCGTTCAAGAGTTTGAAATCTGGGAATTCAGACTCTCATTCTACTTTACTGTATGTGTTTACAGTTTTCCCTCTGGTTTGAGTTAATGAGAATGGCATATCACCATCCACAGAACTGTACTTTGTAGGGATTAAATCAATAACAAGGACCAGTTACTAGCTGTCATTTGAGTTAGTTTTCTATCTAGCCTGCGTTTCTGCCTATCCAGTAATTTCACACATTGGACCAGCAGTGGAAATACTGCTGCCCTGCAACACTAAGTGGTTGTACTTTCTGGCACAATGCCACAATGCAAGGTCTGCTCTGTTTCTGACAACTGTGAGTGTTGTAAAGTCGAATATCATAATAGGCCGCCTAATGCCATGTCCAAGAAGGACTATACCACTATTTGATTTATTCAACATGACACAAAAAATGGAGGAGTTTTGCATTTAAAGATAATTTTTTCACACTCGTGAAAGAAGCACGGAGATCCACATCTGCTGGCTGAGAAACCTTGGGGATCATCTGCATGCTCATGACTCATCCTGCTTGATATTAGACACTGTTTGTTTAAATTGCACAACATACTGATCCCTCCATGTACCGACTGTTTCCTTGTGTTATCCGTCTGGATCTGCTGTCATGCCTCTTCATGTATGCATATTGAACAGTGAAGCCAAGTGACACTAATTGCTAATTCCATCCTCTGGTTTGGCATGTCACTCCTATATTCTGGCTGTGCAAAAAAAATGGTGTTAATTTCAGCCCATACCTTGTCAGCATGTTTAATGTTGTGGGTAAAGCAGTTTGCGCTAGAACTTGATTTGGAGAAATTGTGTCTCGTTTCCTTGCAGACCAGACACCTGAATATTCTGCTTACCTGCTAGATTAAAAAAAACTTTTCTCACAGGCAGTAATCATCAGTCTTGATTCTTGATTCATCTGTGTTCTCAGTACCAGGAATGATAGGGGCTAGGCAATACAGCTCAGTGCTGAGCAGGGGCCAAACCACATGGCAGGCAAGTGTCTAAAACTCAGACCAAGCCAAACTAAATTAAACCCCTGTGTCAAAAATGCCATTGAAGTTTTGGTGCCTGGAATCCATTGCCAAGCTCTGTGGTGAGAGTTTAAGTGAGCAGGCCAAAACCTACGCCTAGGTGCACGAGGAACAGTAAGCCCACTGGAACTTGCGTGCTTGTGTTCAGCACTGACAAACTCCAGGTCACATTGGCTCCAGTTGCTAAGGACCTATTTCAATATTCAAGTAAGCCAGTGGGTGTTTTTCTTTCTCTCTACTTTGGAATAGAACCAAGCCTTGTGGAAAGTGTTTTTCCCCCCTCTGAGTTAATGCTAGAAGTGTTACAATAATCCACATGCAATAAAGAAACACTATTGCATGAGAAACTACCCACGAAACAAAGTCTTTGAGGTATTGAAACCTGATGGTATTGGCATGGAGAATCCAGAAAGTATCACTTCTTTTCCTTAGGCATTTGGTGTCCACTAGAAGGTGATCAGAATTTTAACCATTGAGGGTATTGCATTTTCTGTGCTTGTGAGAATACATGTAGCATATCTTAAACAGACATCGTGCTGTCTGTGTTGCTATTACTGTGTGTAACTGGCAAGAGAGCTTTGTGTACTGTAATCCTTGACTTAATTCAAATTGTACTCAGATTTTTTTGAGTCACTTTGTGTTTTCTTTTTATTGTATACTTTGTCAGATGAGCATACAAAGTAGGAGGTTAATCCTCACTGCATCAGAGAAAAGGCATTCTTCAGTCTGCTGCAAATGTTTGGGATCTAAGTCCAGCTTGAACATGAAGTGAAGCCCTCCAAAAGCCATGCAGGTTTTGCCAGAATGATTTTAATTGAAGTTCTCTACTTCTGCATTAAACTGTTCCAGATAGCAAACACAGCAATGTCTCCTTCAGATAACTCAGTCCAAGAGTGAAATTGTTTTCATGCCCAGAAAAAGTTCTTGATGTCTGGTCATTAGCATACTTCAAAGTTGGAGCTGTTCTATAGACACTTAGCATTTGGAGCAGTGCATGGAACCAGTTGGGGATGAGAACGCAATGTACTTCCAAAAAAAAAAAAAAAATTTTTCTTAAGCAAAGGATAAGTTAATTACTGGGAATTACTTTCTCAAATCCCAAGTGTTTGGGTTTTTTTTTTCTTTCTTATTAAAATTACTGCCTTTTTAAATCTCAGTATCAAAATGTTCATTGAAGTGTTCATATCAGTGAAATTTCTGACTCAAATGTCGGAAATGTTATTTGTGTTTGGATGAGCAATTCTTGGTTGACTAAAAGACATCTGTAGGCTGCTACAATTTGTTTTAAAGTTACTTGCTTGATAGAGCAAGCTGATTAATATTTCCCTTGCTAGGGCCATTCCTAATTTTCTTTGCTGTTATATAAATGTAATACTGCTAATGCATTTATGTAATAGGAATTGTATTTTGCAGTGGAACAGATATATGTGCAATGTGTAACTGTAATGGTATCCAACTTCTCTTTGGATTGGTTATTTGAACAATAAAATAGAATCCCTCTACATTGGCTTCACCTTAGCGAACCTGAGGTGGATTACAAGGCTGATAGTGAAGATGATGGCAATATTGAGGTTTATTATTAATTGGGTGGAAAAAATCTGACAATTCAGAAGTTGGATCCACATGACAGGACTTTGGGTTGTTATGATGGCCTTCTCAAGAGGTGTCCTGAAGCAGGTCCTTTTGGGGACCTGCCTTGCAGGCTGTAGGGCTCTTGTTGTCTCTGGGTCCTGAATACGTACCCAGTCTTTCCCTGCCCTTGCTCAGGGAGCATCCAAAGTGCCCAGCAGTTAGGGCAGAGTGGCCTTCCTGAAGAGCCCCTTCATATCTCTGAAGGATGTGGAAACAGCCCGGCACAGGTATGGTGGGGCTAAAGCAACGGTGTAGATGCACTGGATAAGGGAACCTTTATGTAGCTGTTGAGTTGGCATTTGTTCATCCAGCAGTAAAATATCCCACTTGAAACAATGGTTAAAGAGCAGCCTCCTTCCTCCATGTGGGTTCTGTGTGACCAAGCTGTTGCCAACACGTGGTGCGGAATACAGATGCTTTATCTCGATATACCATTGCCTTTAGGCAAGTGACAGCTGCAGATGTGTTTGGCTTATCTTCAAAAAGAATATCAGGGATTTACGTCATCATAGAATCATTTAGGTTGGAAAATACCTTTAAGATCATGGAGTCCAACTGTTTACCCAGCACTGCCAAGTCCAACACTAAAACATGTTTCTAAGTGCCACATCCATACATCTTTTAAATCCCTCCAGAGATTTTGATTCCACCACTTACCTGGGCAGCCTGTTCCGGTGCTTGATAACCCTTTTAGTGAGATTAACAGGGAAATTTATCCATGTGAGGAAAGTATGTTTTGGAATATTTCTTAGTTTGATGTCTTTGGTCTCTGTTAATGGTTTGCTGTGTATTTGTCCCTTCACCACCTCAGTTTCCAATGCAGAAGTTAAACAAACATCTGCCAGAAGTGGTTTAGGCATTGCTGATCCTGCTTAGATGACCTTTTGGGGTCTATTTCATCCCTGTGCTCTCTGATACTGTGACTTTCCAGGCTTACTCTTATGAGTGTCTAAAAATATTTGAAGATTAATGGTTAGCAATGAAATTGCTACTTCCACAGAGCATTAAAGCAGCTGTGATACAATAGGATTGAAAATTGCCAGCAACTTAGTGTATATTGAATTTAGAGAAAGTAAATTGCTTCTTGTAAACTTTACTGCCGTGTAATTGTCTAACAACTTTTAAAGAATTTCTCCTGAGAATGTAGAGTTGAGGTTTTTTTCCTTTTTCTGTTAGCTAAACTAAAACTTCTAGATAAATTGCACAATACTAGTTATATAAGGCAACAAAACCCCCTATTTTTTACGAATTTTGTGTAAATAGTAGAAGTCTTGCAGAAGCTGTCATTGCCTGCAATAGGAGTCACAGAAATAAAATGCAGAAATGCCTGCTCATATTCAGCTGCCCAGATTAATGCAGTCAGGGGACAATTCATTCAAAGGCAGTAGGATCCCTTGCCATAGCTGAGGCAGAGCTCTGTTTGTAGGTGGTTGCCCAAAAGTTGGGACTTCTTTTTCACCAAAGAGACTTGCTCTGTGTTACGTGACTTTGCTGTTCTTATCTGTGGTCCCCCCACCCCACTGTTGTTTAATCGGAGGTTTTCAGGTGAGGACACATTACCACATCCACAAAAAATGTTTTTCTGCCATGTGATTTGGTAGTCAGTCATTACCTTACTATCAGATAAAGCCTATCTGATTTGAGCATTTTATTCACTGTTGAATAAACATCTCTGATAATTTTATTTTTTTAATGGGAATAACTGAAAGAGTAAAGCTCAGTTATTGCCCTTTGGAGGCATGCCAGTTTAAAAGGCACCATTTATTTCCTTGCAGTTCTCCAGCACGATGCAGGCTGATTATTTTTGTGAAATCTTAGGGCAATTCCTAGCTGGTGCAGAAACACTTTTTTCTGCTCTTTGTAGTTGGTCACTCTGGGCTCATCAAATATGAGAAACAGGTGTTACTGTGAATACTGTGAGGGTCGATGTAGGCAGAATTAGGTCAGATTTCTAATGCCTTTGAACCAGGACTCTAGTCAAATCAGAGGAAATAAAAGGAAGTGGAAAGCATGTAGCAATGCTCTGCACATCAACTGGAAGTTCTGCTCTTCCCCAGAGGCACCAATTGCTGTATAACTCCAGGCTGGTTTCCAGGTCTCTTCCTCCTGCTGAGCAACATCACAATCCTCAGTGAATACTCCTGCTTTCGTAGAAAGATAGTATTCACATGTCCAACAAAAGCCAGGGAAAGCAGCGCCAGTGGCCCAAAATCCTCTAAGAAACACCATCTGTGCAGGTGAGTTTGCAGTCGGATGGAGATGAGACCCAGCTGTAGAATCAGGCTGCTGTTTGCCCTGTCTGAGAAGCAGGGTCATCAGCTGTGCAGGCTGGAGCTCAACAAGCAGGAGTTGGTGGGAAGAGATTTAAGCAGGATTTCCAAGCTGATACTGTGAATAGCCTTCTCTTCTCTCCTCCTCCTCATACACATCACCACGAGATGTCAAGGATGCAGCGATCTGTCTGCTCTCCGAGGGGTGAGGAGGAGGGAATGTGTGCAAACTGAGGCCACTGAAGCGAGTTGTTAGAAGCATGGTGAGGCAGGAGGGAACATTGCTTCATTAAAAGCAAAGGAAAGTGACAGTGTCAAATTTTATTTCTTATGGGAAAAAATCTATGTGAAAAAAAGCTCTTTTTTTCTGTTGAAGGAATCGTTTGGAAATTTGTTACTTTTTTTTCCGTCTTTTCTAAGACATGTTTCAAGGGATTTGTCCTTCTTTTGCTTGTTATTTTGGTTTCTTTTTTTTTAATAACTGTGGCAAAAGAATTTAAGGGGACAAAAATACAATTTTCCACTTTTCTTACATATGTCTACATCTTTCCAACACCATTTTTCAGCAAGGGAGGGGAAAAAGAAGAGGAATTTTTTTCTGTAATAATTCCCCTCTTTCAGATCTCCTCTTTTAGCTACAGTTTCTTTAGCTTTTTAAATATGGAAAAGCTTTCAAAGGGGAAAACCTTCTCTTTTTGGTAAGGTTTGACAGAAAGCCTTTATCAGTCTGGCTAGAATTGCATTTAGCATTTGGCTAGAATGACAAATATCATCATGTAGCCTATGCTTCCTTTTTTCTTTATCCATTTCAATCCTATCTGTGAGTCAGCCATTCTTTCAGCAGCATTGCATTAACAGATGTTGCCAGCTTTTTTGTGTTCATCACAGAACTGCTCTCTTAATCTGATTTTCCTGGGACGATGGGCTAGTACAAGTATGGAAAGAAAGCAAATAGACAAATATTTCAAATTAACAACTTCACCAATAATTATAAAAGCTATAGTCTTAACTGAACACAGAGTGCATCCTTTATAATTTACTGCAAGAACTACCCTCAAAGTTTGGCTGGCTGTTTTCATTCAAACCCCTTCTGTTAGTTGAACACAATAATCCATAACTTGCACCCCATCCAACATCTTCCAGTCTTGATCCCTGTACAAATCCCCTATTATACCCGGAGTCTAATGCTTCCTTCTTCCATTCTAGCAGTCAAAAACAGTCCTTTTTTTTTCTTTCTGCCTTTTTAGTGCTGGTGTGATGCAATGAAGTGATAATTTCCCTAGCACAGTTAGAAGGTATGTGGAAACACGTATAACAAATCCATTACACAGGACTGGAGACAGGAGTGAAGTGTTGACAAAGGGCAGGGCTTCACGACAGTGTTTGTGTTAGCTCATTCTGCTGCTGGTAAAATTTAGTTTGCCATTTCCATAAACTGGGGCTGAATCCAGGTTAGTGATTGCAATCAGGTTGGCTGGCGTTAATGCTGAAGTATTGTCTTTAGAGAGATAGGCTGGGCTGATTGTTCCACGGGATGGTTAAATTCAGGTTGGATAAACAAAGAGCCCTAAGGCAAGACAAGAGTGCTTGTGTTCTTTTCTTCCTTTTTCTTTTTTATGTTTTCCATAAATTGTTGCAGCATTTTTTTTAGCATGTTGAATGTTCCCATTATGAAAAAATGCCTGATCCCTGAATGAAACTACTGAAAAAAGAAGCACTATTCAAAGGACATGTCTTCAAAAGAGTGGTAATGCCTTTGCAGATATTTATGTAAAGGTTTATAGTGATATTTATCCCTCAAAAAATTTGAAATACTGTAAAATATATTGAATACATTAAACGTTCACACTAGAGGGTGTTGAACACTCTTGCATTCTCAGTGCACCTCTAGGTTTTTCATACCCTGATTTTCTTGTATGCTGAAGGGGCTAATGTTATTTGTTAGCTTCTACAAATTGATTTGAGATTGCAGTGAGCACACTAAACACACCAAGAGCACTAATCCAGCTAAAAATCCAAAACCTAAAATCTACCAAAATCACTCAGTAGGATTTTTAAGACTGTATATAAACAGGTGGTGAAATAAAAAAACTCCAGAAAGAGTCTTGTTTCTATTTTGTGAGGGATTGCCTGGGAAATATTTTCCTTAATTGCTCTTTTCAATGAAAAGATTTCCGATATGTTTGTCTAACTCGGGCAGGTAGGAGTGATGGTGATCTTTCTCTTACAAATGGTTCTTTGAAAGGTGATAGATGTTCTACTGAGGGACAAATCAGATAGGAATCTGAAGTCACATAGCAGCTTTCCTCAGAGTGATGAAGTCTGCTTTTGTTAACGTTTGGATGCTTGTGTAGTTCATCAGGTTGGGTCAAAAGGATGTATCTGATCTCTAGCAGTGAAGAAGCATCTGCCCTATGGTGACCAAAGGGTAACAGGGTCTCTAATCAGGTGAGAGAGTGCTGTTGGGCAGGTGTCCTGTGTCCTCCAACATCTGTAAACTCAGGGCTCTCAGTGGAAGTTTACACAGGAGTTGCATACACAGATATTTTTTTCTTTTTCCCCACCAGCTCCTTTGAAAAGCTTTGAGAGTATTCCTGTGAAGCTGGAAGTGCTGGCTTTCTGATAGAACAGGGGTTTTTTTCCCCCAAAAAATTTCCTTCTTCTCTTCTGCAGTTAACCCTGGTCAAAGCCAGCAGTTTGTGTGTGTGTGTGTAGTTGTGTCTCCCAAAGATACAATTAAGTGTAAAATATCTCCTTTACTAAACAGCCCCCTCCTACAAAAGGCAGGTATGCCAGGGGTCAAAAGGGTCATCTCTTTGTTAGATTCCCCCCTCTCCCCCCAAGCTGGAAATTTCCTGTGTGAGCTTAGCCTACATATATATGCATATATACATAGCAAAGCCTATTTTTTATATATAGAGAGAGGGATGTAAAAATATGTGCATACTTGTATACGTACATGTATATGTGTTTGCATATATATATATGGCTTTTTGAGCTAAAATATAGGCAATCCGTGGTAGATGCACACCAAACCAAATGACTTCCCAGACAGCCATACAGGAATGCAAAGTCTGTTATGTATTAAGTGAACGGAGTAAAAGAGGTCACAGTTTATTGTTTGTTCTTGGGTTGCTTGCTCAGTTTTGCCAGGGTGGAGGAGAGCAGTGAGGCAGAATTGAAGCTGAAGTAACTGGTAGAAAAGGTCCCTGGTAGAACATGAATTAGGGGTGAGCACCTTGGGGTAGGTCTGTGAGCAGGGGAAATGTTTTCGGTTTGTTTTTTTTTAGCAAAGGGGTGTAAGGTTCTGGAATACGCCCTTCCTCGCACCTGTTCAGGATTTCACTTCTGTGTACATGGGGCTACTTGGAAACATTTTGTTTCCCAGTGTCACTGGCAGCACATGTTAGCACGTCAGCGAGAGCGTGGTGGCACACGGACCACAAGCACAGCAAGCTCCTGTGATTGCAGCGAGAGCTGCTGCCTTTGTCTCTGCCCAAGCACTGAGATCCAGACATTCATCTGTGGGTGCCATGGCAAACATAAAGGGTGTGTTTAATGCCATACTAATTGCTTGAGAGAGCCAAAGGATTTTGCTGGGGGAGCTGGGCATGTGAAGAAATCCCACTCTGGTATGCGCCCTCAGCTCAGTGCATAAGGAGGTTGTTTAAAAATCCTGAAGTAGGGGAAGGTGGGTTGCTTAAATCTGTATGACAGCTACAGTTTATCTGCTGTTACTTGACAGCAGGGTCAGATAGAAAGAAGGGAAAGCAGGAGTGGTAAATCATTGAACTCTTTGCTGTGCTGAAAAGAACATGGAATGAGCTTGTAAACATTTGTGTAAGAGTTTTTCTTAATATGAAGAGCTTCAATGAGCAGTTATACCTGAAGAATTTCATCAAGCCCAGTAAAGCTGGACTGCTCTGGCTGAGATCAGAGTTTAGCTCGTTTGCTGCTCCTGAAGTATATCAACTGATTAGGAGTTATCAGAAGGGTGTGAGGGAGGTGATCAGGTGAGCAACTATGTGCACCCCTTCCATCTGCACAGGACTCCTTTGCAAATATATTTTATTTAATTGCTGCATGTTCAAAACAAGATGGGAAGATGTGAGGTGGGGAAGCAGTGCTAGAAGCTGTGCTGTGTCCAGGGAGTTGTAGTAATCATATTTTCCAATTCAACAGCTCAGGACAGAAGAGACAAGAGATTTTAATTCCTGTGGTTGCAAATGCATAGCCTTTCCTTTTAGGAAGGGATCAGTAGGTAGTCCTTATTTTTTTATTGCCAGAGGGACTTGGAACTGCTGGAGGTACAAGATTTGTCTTGGCAATTTAACCCCTGTAGGAAGTAAAAAGCCAACAGAAAATCCAAATTGCAAAGGTGGCTTTTCTGCCTCTACCCTGCCACCCCCTTGAACTTCATTTGTTATTGGGGGAAGCTGGGATACCTCCTTCTGCCTCTCCAAAAGGCAGCGTGCTCAGTACACAGAGCACCTGCAAACCCAAGAGCTTCTCTGCATTTGGGCTCTGGCGGTCACCTGTAGCCACAAGGTGATGAGGGAAAAATACCCCATCACCTTTGAGCTCTGTCATTGGTATTTCTCAATCCTCTGGTTTGATCTGATGTCCTTACTGGAGTGGGTACTGCTGACACCCAGAAGAGTTGCCTTCCTCCTGCCCACTTTCACTGCAGAATGTGTCCAGTGAGATCCATTTTATCCCTTGAGTGAACAGGTCGGAGAGCATCCCTTTTGTGGCAAGAATATGGCAAAACCTCTCTGATTTGTCAGGTTATGCTACAGCTTTGGCAAGGCTGGCACTTATTAAGCAATAGCTGCTATGTGAGACTTCTCCATAGCAGTTTACTTCAAAACACAAATATTTTTCTTTTAACATAACATCTATGGTGGTGAAGAGGAAGATTAACCTGAAGCGATCAGTTTACTTCAAAACACAAATATTTTTCTTTTAACATAACATCTATGGTGGTGAAGAGGAAGATTAACCTGAAGCGATCAGTCTGACTAGCACATAGCATCACTTCTAAACTTTACCAGTCAAAAACTCTGTAACTCAATTATCCCTGCTTTCATGACAAATTTAATGACATTGATACCAAGTTATTTCTCATTTTTTGTGTAAATGAGAGAAGAATCAGAAGAACTTCTAGTAATATCTTACTAAGTGAGTAGAAGGTAATAAAATACAGTGGACAAATGCCTTCAAAAGAACAAGAAATTGCTTATTCGATTGCTTATTGGCCTGGAAGAATCAATTGCCTAGCAGCTGCCAGTGCTGAAAGTTGTATCCAGGTACTTTCAAGATACAAACAAGAGAACATTTCAGTTTGAACTGGTGGACTGAATCCTCAAACAAACTGGGGATACACTGGTTCTTGATTCCTTCAAATCTAGATCGGAATTCCTTCTAGAAAACATGAATAAGTTAAAAGTAAACTTCTCATTTAATAATAGTATGAAATATAATGATTTATGAGAGAGATTGAAAGTAGTAATCTGGAAGTTTTTTTAAACATAAGGGCTGTGCATCTGTGAATGAAATCTTTTAAGTCTTGGGCAGGCTGAAGCTGAACAAAATAAGGGGAAAATCATATTCGGCTCGAGAAGCAAAAAAATGAATTGTGTTATCCACATTCCCACTTACAATCTGTGCCGTTTCTGTTTCTTGTCTGGATCCAAGGCTATGGTGAGTAAAAATTTCTCACTGTAGTGTCTTGTACCATCCGGTAAATTCCCAGTTCGTATTCAGACAATTTGAAACCAGAGGTGTAGCACTGGATAAACAACATATATCAAAGAGCAGGGCAAAGTCTTTGCAATGACAGATACATTCTAGTTTAATATCAGACCAAATAATGGTTAGTGGCAAGATCAACTCTCCCAGCTCCCTACAAAAACCAGGGTTGATAACAGACCTCCACCCAGGGATTTAAAGCTGATCCTGGTTATCCAAACAAGCACACGGATGGGAGACCGTATGAGAGGCCCTGGAGACTCACCATCTCTGTTGAGGGCTCCTCGCCCCGCTGGTGTTGAGGAGAGCTGAGGACATGCTTGTGCTTGCAAGTAGTCCCTCTTGACACCACAGCATCACTGTGGTGTTTGTTGCACACAGGGGGCTCCTGGGGTGGCAGGACTTGTGTGTACTGTAGGCTTTGATCCAGCCAGCACCCCTCTCAAATCACTGAGGCACTCACCTATAAGCCTTTACCTTTCCCGTGATACAATGTGCAGACAACTGCAAGGACCTGCCAAATCCAGTTTATTAGGAAGGAAAACTTTAAGCAGTGTACAGGAAAGCACCACTGCCCCACATCAGAGAAATGTAAACAGAGAATAAGCTTCAAGGTTTTTTAGTATGGGAAGCCTGGAGATATGAAACATCACTCAGTGACAACTACGAGTTGTTCATATGTAAGTGGGTTATTATAAGGCTGAAATGAGACTCCTGAGGCATCAAAATAACACCAAAAGCAATCTTGGAAAAGGTGGGAGTGGTGCTGTACACTCTCATCACTTTCACAAAAAACACATCTTCAAGGAAGAGAATATATTAAAAATTGCTGAGCCTTTGGAGGGAAGTAAGCGCCCCAGGAGAAACTTTACAAATGGAGTTCACTTGACAAGGCAAAGTTGACTCTCCCACTTGACCCAAACAGGATATCGCTATCTCAAATCATGTTACAGCAGCATGCTTTTCATAACCAACAATATTTGCAGCATACTTTTACATTTACAGATGTCCCAGTTGCTGCCTGTATGCTCATCACCATAGTTCTTCTTTAATTACTTGTGGTGTGTACTTTAATGGGATCTCACCTGTTTGTCCCTGTAGAGAATTTCGCCTGTGGCTTTCACCCAGGACACTTGAAAGATCCTTTGAATCTGCCTTTGGGAGCTTGGAGTTTTAATTGCTGTGCTTTGAGTGGATTTACTGGAGGGTGGAGAACTCCAGGTTTTAAAGGTGAAGGCATCCTCCACCTGCTTAAATTAAAATACATAAGGTGTGGTAACTCAGGAGCAATTAATTTCAATAATAATATTAGCTAGTTATTTCAGAATCAAATCTGGGGGGTGGTGTGCATGTCAGATTGTGCAGCCATTCTTCATCAGGTGTGATGTGATGCAGATGCTGGACAGATTTTGCCATAGCTTGGCTGACTTGCATGGACTGAAAACTTGGTCTGTGGCATCTCCTGTGGTTTCTCCTTTGAAACCTTGGTTACACCTTTGCTCAGCTGTGCTGGTTGTGCCTTTTCCTCTCATGTGCTTGCCACAGTCTTGCCTTTCCCCTATCTGAACAAGATAGAGTACTCTCATTGTAGGATAATGTTTGTGTACTTTACCAGCTCCAGATTTTGATTTGCAGCAGTGGGACACCCATAATGGAAAACAGAGAGATTTTGGCTGTAAAGGTGAGATATGTTTGAATGAACAACTCAGCTTTACAGTTCAGATTCGTTTAAGTGGAATCTTTTCCTCCCTGCCTCTTGTCCTACCACTGTCACTCCGGTAAGCAGGAGAGATTTTGCCTTCAGTAGCAGTGGTGGAGAGTCTGACTCCCTTGCTCTCAGCAGGGAAAGGAGGGGTTTGCTTATCACTTCACCCCATCTACAAAGTCTGGCCCACTAATGTTGTTGCTTATGAACTCAAGTGTGAGAATATATTTCACAGCTCATATAAGAGTTTGCTGCTTTGACTCTTGAGTTCTTGTGGCTGCTGGTGATGCAATCATCTTGGGAAGGTGCAGCTCCAGGCAGAGCAACTTTTCTTTGAACTCCTGCTACAGCTATTAAAAATAGGTCAGGGTAGAGAAAAGTAGGTCTAGCTTTCAAAAAATATATTAAGCTAATTTATCTTGAATTTTAGACTGATACGTGTTCAAGGCAGCAGTGATAGAACCAGTCTCATGAACAGTAACAACCTGACTCAAAACCAGTTGGATGTGCAAAATACACTTTCATACAATCTGTGGGAAGGGTTAAGAGTCTGATGTTTAATATAGCTAGTTCATTTTTTTCATGTTCCGCCTCCCCAACCCCACCAAAAAGAAAACAAACCCAAATAACCCAAAAAACCAAAACCCCAATGGTCTGACTGCCAGCTTCTGCATTTCTTTAATGAATTACTTTGTACAATGATAAATTAAAAAAAGAAATCACACAATGCGCAATCAAGATGAGCAGGTGAGCAGAGATTTAAGAGCTATAAAGGAGAATTATCATAAGCTAAACCAATGCATGGAAGTGGTAAATACTGGATGGCAGAGAAATCAACTGTTTGGAGCTCCTGTCTGAATGATATTTAGGATATTGATTAGCCAAAATGATGTATGGATAACTTCTGTGAGACTTGCACACAAGAAGAATCGAGTTCTTTATGTTGTGCTGTACTTTTTCCCTGTGCCAGATCAGTGTTAAATATATGAGCTCAGCTCAATTGATTTCATATGTGTGCGTGGAAGTTGTATCTTACTGTTTCTTTATGTTTTACATTGTCACAATCCAAAAGCCCAATTTTTTGAAAAAGCATCTCAGAAATGGGATCTAGATACTTTTGTTATGAGGCTTGTAAAAAACATGTGAGTTCCCATTTCAGAGGAAGATGCTTCAGGGTGGTGGAAGAAATTCCTGCTGGCTTCCATCTTGTTGTTTGCCCATGCTAGTTAGAGCAAAAAAAATCCAACAAAATTTTTGTCATCTTAACTGAACTCAAAAACTCTCCCTTGTGGCCTTGTGTATGCTTTTCCTGTGGTGAGATCTAGGACACAGGCACAGAGGGAAGAAGGAAGCCAGGAAATGAGTCCATGATAATGAACTTCATACTCTGGTCCCAAGGAGGTCATGTAGTTTGGGATGGCTTTAGCTGTGTTATTTTGTGGCAGCTAGGGTAGCACTGCCCACAGTCATGGGTGAAAAGGAGGAGTCTTTGAGGCCCTGATGAAAAGCCAGGTGACCCTTCTTTCTTCTACAGGAATAGAAAATAAATCCCCTACAGAGTTCATAAAAAGTAAATACAGGTTTTCAGGGAATGGGATTGGGTCTTTATTTATCCTGGTGCTGATAGGAAGTTGCTTTATCATGCTGGGTGAGTTTACCTCAGAGTGATGTGAGCAGCGACAACAGCCCAGTTTGGGCCAATGTCAATATATCATTGATTCTTTCATAAATCGCTTTCAGACTTGGTGTTACATTTGTATGCACTCAGGTAACTTACAAAGCAGGCCTCTACTTGAGCATAGGCTTTGAACTGGTAATAAAAATATGTATTTAGTAATTTCTAGTTTATCGCACTATTTTCCTTTCTAAATTTACAGCAGTTGGTGTAAAAAAAAACAAACAAACAAATGAAAAACTAGTCTCAACACCCCTTTTCCCTGTACAGCTACAGAACTTGTGTGGTTTTGGTGAGGATGTGTTTTGCTAGAAGCATAATCCAAAGGTACTTTCCAGAAATGTCGGCAACTGTTTGACGCATTGCTTTAATTTGTTGTGGCCATTATGGTTGCTGTGATTTTCTCGAAGCTCCCAAGGGATGACCCTGACCTGTGTTTGAGCATGGCCAGTTCAGGCATCTTTTTGGTAGGTCTGGCAGAATTAAACTTGCTGGCCCAAGGTAAAAGAGCTAATACCTGTCTGCTCCTGCCACCAAGCTGGGGAAGTGCCCTGAAGAAAATCCAGGCTGGCTGCCGCTCCTTCTTTTGTACGATGGGAATCTGGGGAAGGTAACAGCTGTTTCTGGGAGGCTGCTCTTTCCTCCATCACCCCTGCATGGTGGTAATTCTGCAGCCCCACTTCCTGCCCACAGCAGCAACCTTGGCTTTTCCAGACTCTAGCATAGGCAGGAGCAGAGTCTGCTGCCTTAAGCATCTTCCTTTATTACCTGGGCTGAGACAACATGCTCCCTAATCCTCACCACACCACAGGTGTCTTGAAATGACTTAGACAAGTTGTTTTGCTTTGTGTGATTGTAACACAATCAGAAGGTTTGGTATCTTCAGAAGCTTTGGTATCCCCAGGTCTTCTCTCTCACCTCTCAAGGGGAGCAAAGAGAATGCTCGTGTAGTGACTGTGCTGTGAAAGAAGATAAATGCAGGGATTTTTATTCTTTTTTCAAACTCCTGGATTGCCCCAAAACATCGTTGCACCTTGGATGTCTGGGGAAGAGGGGAAGAAAACTGAGAGACAGGTTTCCTGCAAGTAATTATTTTACATAGTCTAAGCAGAGGAAAACTGGAAGGAGGGGAAGGCAGTGCAGAGAATGATCTCACTGAGGCAAAAACAAAATGCAGAAGCTAGAGCTTTGCTTGGAGCCAGCTGGCCCCTTAGCTGGCCTGCTGTAGGGTTGTCTCCAGAGGAAAAGCAGTCTGTTGCTCTTCTCCCCTTTTATTTGAGAAAAAGCAAGTGGCTGGATGTTGGATGGCATGGCAGGGGCCTTGTTTCCACTTTACAGTTTAAAGAGTCCTGCCTGAGTGAGTCCAAGAACAGAAACAGTGTAACTTCTTCATCTCATGTTGGCTGCGAAGGTTTGATTGTCTGGAGGGCTGTCTACCAGGGACTTTTCAGCAAACAATAAAATTATGAAACAGAGCTGCTCTTGTTGGTTCTTAATTGAGCAGATCTACCCTGGAATGAGTGGATTGTTTACTGCTTTGCAGCCTGCAGAATTTGATCCAGCATTTGCTTTTGGACTCAGTTTGAAGAAAAAACGGAAAGAAAAGGAAAACAAACATGAATTGTAGAATCAATTTTGAGCTGAATTCTGCTCCCTAGTGTTTTTTTGCTTCTAGTGGATTGCAAACAAACAAGGATATTTTCCTCATGCAAGAAGTTCTCACCCAGCATAGCATCTGCCTACCCAACTCCTCTCTTCTGCAGCATCTCTTGTGCAGGATAGGAAAGAAGAAGGTGAAACTGATACATGGTGCACTGCATACCAACAGGGCTTGACTGACAGGAAGGTCTTTCAGAGCCACTTCCACCCATCATCAGCTCTGAGATGGACAGATGATCTGGGATACACGGACATCACAATTTCCTAGTTTGGAAGTGGGATTGGACCTTTATAGCACTTAGGAATTACAATTTGTTGAGGATAAGAAAGAAATGGCAGATGAATAGAGCAGAATTGGGGAAAACAAAATTTACATGATCAAGTTAACACTAAATTTTGCACAGAAAAGCTCTTCTTTGCACTGAAAATACAGATGAATGTGAGTCTGCCTGAAGCGGCTTGGTTTTCCTCTCATGACCATGAGAGTTAAAGTTCCCCATTAACCCAAGCAATCTAGAAAGTAGGAAGCAGATAATGGAACATTTCTGTCACCACTAAGGAGGGCTCCCATTAAATTGCTTGTAGGTCTTTGAAAAGGTCAGTCAAAGCTTAAGCAACCCCCTGTTGTTTGACAACATCAGAGCTCAAACGCCGTGATTCTGGAGAACTCTGCTCTTTGAAAGAGGGGGATGTTTAATTACCTTTTGAAAGCTGGCAGCAAGACAGGATGCAAGGATGTTTTCTTTCCTTTGTGTCAGTTGAACAACTTGCTATTTTGGGACATGAGAGCAACTAACCTACTGCACTAGAGGAGACTGTCCCTTCCTCTGGCCTGCTGTTGGGAGAAAAGCAAAGGCAAGAGGATATTAGTGAAGGTGAGCCTGCTGCAGGAAGGAAGCCTTAACACAAGAATGTTTGTGGAAAAGGAGGCAGAAGATCCTGATGCCTTTCTTAACGTTGTATCAATGTGTCAATTCTGTTTGCCTTTAAATATATGCTTATTTATTGGCCTTGTTTTGCAGGAAGACATTGGTGCAGTTGCAGGAAATCAACTGCTGTCACTTTAATAAAATTTGCTTTCATCATCAAAGGAACTGGCAAACTGTTTGCAGGAGTTTTAATTTTTTAAATTGCATTGCATCTGCTCCCTCCCAGGGGCAGTCTTTCACAGTGCTGGTTTTATGCTCTTCAACAATATATATATATTTTTTTTTTTTCCCCCCAATGGTTTGGATTTGTGGCATCTAAACAAGCTAAACAGAAACTGTGCCTCAGGGAGAAACATCCTCTTAAGTAACTGAAAATAAACTTGGATGGCATGTCTTGTGTAATATACAAATTCAGCTGTGCACATGGTGGGAACAGAGCATTAGACGTGGTACCTGCCACTGTAAAGAGAACACAAATGTATGTGTAACATATGCTTGTGATAAACATAAAAGAGATGTACAAGAGGAAAAGGGCATTTGGTTTGGGTACCTCCAGCTAAACCTGGCCAAGAGGCCAAGTATCCCTCATTTTAACTTCATGTACAGTACATGAAGTAAAAACAAGAACTTACTGCACTAATTCTTCCTTCCATCAGCATTCACAGGGATTTGATGTCACCTTGGTGGAAAGGCCTGGTTCACCAGTGCTCAGGGGTTATGGCTAAATACAAATTCCAAAGCAGATTTGTTTCATTCAGGACATGCTGCCTGATCAGGAGGCACACCAGCTCAGTGAACAGGGAAGAGTTTGTGCCTACCAAGGGGCAGTAGGGCAAGTGCCGCCTTGTGCAGACTTGGTGGTCTTAGGAAATGAATGCCTGTCTAGGAACAAAAATTGATGCTGTAGATGCACAAGATCTTTACCCTTGGTGGGATATAAACAACACCTATGTGGAAGAGTCGCATCTATGTTTGACGTAGGCATGGGTTTATCTCTCTATAATGGGCAAAATATATGGTCTTCCTTTACTCTGCTCTTCAACTATGTACTGGTTTTGTCTGGGAAAGAGTTTAGTTTGTTCGTAGTAGCTTGCATGGTATTCTCTTGGATTTGAGAAAAGGGGTTGAAAACACAGGGGTGTTTTAGTTATTGCTGAGCCACGCTTGCACAGCATCAAGGCCTTTTCTGCTTTGCCTTCTGCCGCAACAATGAGGAAGCTGGAAGAAGACACAGCTGGGACTGCTGACCCCAACTGGCCAAAGGGATATCCCAGTACCACACAGCACCATGCCCGACAACAAGGTCTTGCAGGAAAGGAAGAATTGAGGGGGGAACATTTTGAGCTATGGCATTTGCTTTCCCATGTAATTGTTATGTGTCACAGAGCCCTGCTCTTCTGGAGATGTCTGATGGGAAGTAGTGAATTAATTTCTTATTTTGCTTTGCTTGTGGACGCAGCATTTGCTTTACCTAGTGAACTGTTTTTATCTCAGCCCATGAGGTTTTGCCCTTTTACCCTTCCGATGCTCTTCCCCATTCCACAGCGGCTGTGTGTGGCTGAGCTGCCTGCTGGGTTTAAACCACAAGAAGCTGGTAGACCACAGTGGTCACTGGCCTTTGCTAACCTTCTGGAGATCTATTTACACAGGTAGCCCAGAGCTCTTGTGCCTTCAGTAGCCATTGTCTCTGGTGCTAATGGTTAGCTTTGCTGTGGGCAGGCAAAGCAAATGATTAAGGATTTAAGCAATATTAAGAAAGGTCAGCTGTTCGTCATCCTTTACTGTCCTGTACACATGCAATGACCAGTCTCAGAAGCCCCAGGCATGATAGGTCTTGGCAGGCTGGACATAGCCACACCTGAGCTTGCTCAGCTGGACTCCAAGGGCAGCCTGGAAACCCCTACCCAAACATTAGGCTCATTAGGCTTGGAGGTGCTGGGTGTTCTTACTGAGAACTGTTCTGCTGACGATCACCTTGGCTGGAATGAAGGACTGGGTGGTTGGGCACCGTGTATCCCTGAACTGGAAATGTGGCATTTGTGATACTTGGGTGATTAGTTTTAATGCCACGTATTAGGCAGAAGAGTATTGGCTAAGAGAGGTAAGCAGTGCTAATTACATGCTGAAAGAATGCTGCAATCCTAATAGGCGGAAGCAGGCATGTGTTGTATCTCAAATCTGTTGTTGCTGCTCAGTGCTAGTGCAGATTGATCCTTTCTGGTACTGTGCAGCTTTGGCTTCACCCACCTGTGACAATGCAGCTCTCTTCATGTCCTCTGCAAATGTAAGTGACAACAAAAAGAAAAATCTCAGCATCTGACTGTATATAATGGAACCCATATCAGGAGGCGGTGTAATTATGTAAGGGGAGTTGTCCTGTAGTATTTAAAACATTCTGTGTAACGCCTATTCTGGGTGTTACACACAAATCTTCTATAAATCCTCACCCATTTTCTTCATCAGCTCAAGCCTAGCTGAACAGGAAGGTTTGCATCTTGATTGCCCTGTGAACAAGGATATAACTCTCACTCCATCCTTGCTGGAAATTCTTGCATTATAATTTTTTTCTGACAAAGTGATCATGTAAGAAAAGTATTTTTTGCTTTGCCATGCACACTAGCAATTTTGTGATGACCATGTTTGACAACTAACTGGCTTCCTACCAAGAGTGAAAACAATAGACACCTATTTTCAGCTGGGAAAGCCACATTCAGTATGTTCCCTGGCCAAGATAAAGCACTGAAGCAGCATGACACAAAGTGCTCCAAGCTCCCTTCATGGCTTTTCTTTTTTGAC
Source organism: Pachycephala philippinensis (assembly GCA_013397055.1). Classification (NCBI taxonomy): domain Eukaryota; kingdom Metazoa; phylum Chordata; class Aves; order Passeriformes; genus Pachycephala; species Pachycephala philippinensis. The sequence continues at coordinate 156,333 of VWZT01004168.1, forward strand.
AGATCTGCTGATGAAATTACCTTTTTTTCTCCCATGTCTCCTCTCTTCTAGGGCATTGCCTATTGACTGAAAGTATAGTTAGGTTTTTGCTTTGCACTAGAGCAAGTATCTAAGTGCATGTTGCTTCCTGAGAACAGACGTGTAGCTGTGCATGTTACTAAAGGAGGTGTGCTCACAGACTTGGTGAGAGGTTGGGAAGTCCTGACATGATGAAAAAATGTTGTTAGCTAGACTGAAAATGAAACCTTAGAAAAATGTTTGACATGGCTCTAGTTATTGTTTCCTTGGTGCATACTGTTGCTATGTTTAATATGTGGAAACTGGTGAGAATAAATCAGATTGCTAGACAGATTACTGATACTTGAAACACGAACTGCTCTAACTGACAGAGGAATGGTAACATATCTTTACATATGCCAGTGGCTAAAAGAGAACAGTCATTCAACCTTTGAACACTTGCAGAGATGTTTTCAAAATATACTTCTCAGACATGACTAAAGTTGGAAAAGATTTTTCAAAATCTCTATTTATGGAATAAAAATGGATATGTTTATTCTAAATTAGAATACTTTCTAGTCTTCCATTTTACCTATTCTTTGTAAATGCAGCAGTATCTCTTAAACTCAGTCCAGGCAGGATGTTTAAGTACAGAAATAAAAAACAAAATCAAAGTGGTCCCTGCTCTAAAACATGTTTTGCAATACCTGTATGTTCTTGAATTTCAGTTTCTCTCCTCAGCAGAACAGTCCTGATAGGTCATTTTTCGCCCTTTTCCCTCCCCACTTGCTTTCTCTTTGCCAGTGGTAACAGCACAGAAAGCAGATACTTTTAAATCTTCAAGCTCACAAGGTTCTAGGAGTATTCAGAGCCATGAGTCTCTTGGTGCTGTACCAGCATCTTTCTGAGGAAGGAGGCATAGCAGAAGAGGAGCTGTGTAAGGAGCCGGCTGGATCCCACTGCTCCTGGCTCCCTGGCAGGTGGGGAGAGCACGCAGTGTCCCTGCATCCAGCTGTTTAGGATTGTTTATCTTGTGCTCCTGATGTTTTGTTTAGTCAGTGATGATGCATAAGATACAACTGGTTTTGACTTCCAGGTAGACAAAGTCCATGAAGCAACCAAGAGTCCCAAATATTTGTTGCTGGCAGAATGCTAAATAAACAGTAGCAACACCTCCCTGTGTGGGTGGCAATTAATCACATCAATCAACCAGATCAGCTAGCAAAGCTTTTTTTCTCCTTTTCTTTCCTTTTGTTCCTTGTCTCCTCCCACCTGCATGTTTCCTGGTTGTCGCTGTAGAGCTGGGTTACGTAAACCTTGTGTCACCTCCTCTCTGATGGCCTGACCATTAATGCTCTCAGCCCAGTTTAGCAGGGGACTCTCAGCCTATCTTTGACCATGGATTTGTTCTCTTTCTGTATTTCTCAGAGAACTGAGCCAAACCTACTGCCTGTGGGCCTGTAGACTTATGTGTGTTATACCCATTTGAACAACCCTCCTGGAGATTTTTGAACTCATTGTTTTAGCTAAATTTGATGGAGGAATAGAATTTTCAAAGATAAGTTCCTACGACTTTTCTAAAATAAACGTGCAGAGGGGAAAATAAGTTAGTCACGGGGAAAAGTACCATCACAAACTCTTTTTTTATTAGGCACCTGTAATAAACATGGCAGAAAGACTTTCTGAGACATGGGACCATGGGAAAACCATCCTTCAAAATCTGGATAAGCACCAGTGGTAACTGCTTGAGACACACAAGTCTGCTGTTTTGTTTTCCAGGCTTTTTTTTTGCCTTTTTTTTCTTTTTAATAGAAATGTGATGGCAATTTTTTATCTAAGTTAAAAGCATTCTTTTTCTTAAAATTGGAGGAATACTTTCCTGGTCTTTCAGTTTTTCTTTTCTTTTCTTTTTCATACTATGTTTTAGGCAAAGGTGCGCCAATGTGAAGAGCTAGAGATTACAGGAACTGGTGCTTGCAGAAAAATGCAGGATCCAAGCCAGTAAGTGGAGTGACTGTGGCAACTGATAGAGAAGAAAACATGACCCACTGGTGGAACTGGATATGTCTTTAAACACCAGACTCTAGTTTTCCCAGAAGGTGAAAATATCAAATAAAAAGAATCTTTATTTCTTGGTAGATTGTTATTATAAAATACCTGAAAATTTTATGTGGAGAGAATAATTAAATATAAAAAAAAAAATCTCAATACCAGGACAGTGCCCAGTTTTCCTTTCCACATATGCTATATCAGGTTCCTTCATTTTTTACCTCATAATGGGATCCTAGGGCTGTTTTTTTGTCACAATATCTATGCTGTCATTTTTCCTGGAGCTGAATTCAGCCCATTACTAAAATCAAGAATTTGGCTTTGTATGATGTGGTGGGATCAAGCTTCCTGTTCAGTAACCTTTTCTCTAGCCCTGAATCCATTTGCACATTGTACACCTGATGGAAAAGCAACCTAACAGGACTGGCATTTGGAGAAAAGAAAGGAAATAGTGTAAAAATGTCCTGAAGTTGTGCTCTCTTACACAAAGGAATGGTTGTGCCATGCCAGATTAGTTTTCTTCTATCCCTGGATCCTGTCTCCAAATGTTTTAAATGTGGATGTCTAAGGAAATAGTGTATGGAGAGGGCAAGTAGCAGTGATGCACTTCCAGCCTCCTGTGATTTGTGGTTGTGAGATTCTGAACCAGAGATTAAGTCTTTGTATAATTTAACAACTGCTATGAAAAATTCCAGCCGTAAAGGAATATCTTATTTGCATATTAAAATATTAACTAATTATGCCTGCAATTCTCCTTGCCAGGGAAAAGCTGTTTTATCTCCCTGGTGGTGATAATCAATTACCACATAATAGGCTAAGAAGTATCAGAACAAGAAAAAAAGACATGTAGGAAATGTGCAGGTAGGAATTTTTTGCCACTGTCTAGCTGGGCAGATAACAGTTTATTTCCATGCAGACTACAAGTTGAGAGCAGTATTAATTTGCATCTTTTGCATAAGCCCAGGCCAGTTTTGCAGTTGGCCTGATGTGTGGGTACTCAGAGAATGTAAAATCGTGGCATTACGTGGTCTTTGTGTGGAGCTGAAGGGAGTGAAGAGCTTCACTTGGTGGTTCAAGCTCATATTTAGGCTGCAAGGCTTGAGGTGCATTTTCCTACCCAGCGTGCAACCAAGGGAGGGTTTCAGGCTACCCCAATCTTCATGCAGTTGGTAATACACAGGTTGTCTTGAGGGGCAGCAGAAATTGTTTCTCAATAGCTCACAGGTTATTTTTGAAACTTAATCCATTTAATTTCTTTAATGGCTTAGGCAGCAATTGACACTGTGAAACACTGTGGACTTGCAGCACAGTATGCACTAGGTTTTAGTATATTAAAGAGCTCATTTTAATTCTGTCCTAAAATGGAATCCTTTTGCATCTTTCAAGTTCATTACATAAGAAACAACCATAAACCATGACTGTAATCTTTGACCCTAGTGGAAAGCATATTGAATAAATCTCTCTCTTCATTGTGGTCCTTGGCAATAACAGGTTTAATTTAGTGAATTTAGAGTTTAAGTTTATTCCTGTATGAGTTAAAACAAAGGCTGCACGTTTCTCAAAGCCTTAAAACTTCACTAAAAAAAAAGAATTTCCTAGATTAAAATAGCTGATCCAAAGCATAGGAACCTCTTTGTCTACTGTATAGATTTTATAGTAGATCAAGTTAGTGCTACAGGAAGAAATAACATGGTCAGATGAAGAGTGGTGAAATAATAAAGACTAAAAGTTTGAGATTCCAGGTTTTCATTTCTTTAGTGCTTTGTTAAAGTGTCAGTGGTTTTTCCAGTGATTTTTAAAATTCCAATAATTTATTGCTCCATATCGAATCTCTAGCTCCACTTGAATGGCAGTGGCTTAAGAATTCAGCATATTTTAGACTCAATTTGCTAACCAGAGTTCAAGTTAAAAAACCCAAACCAACCAACCAACAACAAAAGAAACCCACAAAAATGAAAAAGTCTCCTGGAAGCCACTGTCTTAAGCATTATTTCAATCACAAAAGGGTGCAGCAGCTGGTTTGCAGGAGTATCGCATCCATGTTTGGTTAAACACTTACTGTCTGGGAATTCTAAATACACTTACATGACAATGCTTTAGCAGATTTTGTCCAACAACTCTGCAGTCTCCTCCTTACTTTGAAATGGAAGGCTACCAGAGACTGACAGTGGTGAAGCTGGCCGGGTCAGCCTGCCTACTACTGAGTCCTTCACTTGCAGGTTCTTTCAAATACTTTGGGCTGTCACCTCCCTTTGCTCTTCACATCTATGTACTTTCTAGGATCATTTGTCAGCCAAAGAATTTAGAATCTCATGTTTGGAACACAGCATGCTGGGCTGCTGTACTGCTGAAGTAGCTTCTCGTATACCCTTTTTTTTCCTCACCAGATTAGATGACGTTGTTTTTACTAAAAGGTTGATTCACTTCAGTGATTGACAGGAAGGTGAACAAGAGATTTAAAAGCTTCAGAACAGAAATCCCTTTACTAAGTCAGGCATGTTTTGCTTTTTACAAAATTAGCTCCTCCAGTTCTATCAGGGATTAACATTTTTTGCAATTTAGAAGATGGTGTACAAAAAAAGAAATTCTTCATGGTGCTGTTAACAGCTAACAGTGCCAAAGTAGATTATGCCATTATTTGCTTAGAAGAAAAACAACAGTTGCAATCTGACCTTAGTGAAGTATTTTTACTATGTTCAACTGTTGAAACATAAGATCAGAACCTAATACGTAAGTGGTAAAATGGCTAGCATTTACATCTTCTACCAGTTAAATACTGCTTGTGAATTCTTTAACAATTTGTTCTCCCTTAAATTCCAATAATTCAGTGAACTTCCATGTCAGAGTTTTGTCCACTGACCTAGCAACAGTATTTCTATAGGAATATAAATGTGTTTTACTTATGTTCACAGTCAAAGGCTACGGGGATGCAGCTTGGTCTGAAAAACCAGCAAGAAATGTGCTGCTTTTTCACTCTCTCCTCTTTCTCACCTTGTCCTCCAGCACATTCAGCAGAAGTAACTCTCCTTATAAGATCGCCACTTCTTGCCAAGATGTAGGGCAGAAGTTTGATGCATAGCTACAGTCCCTTTGGGATAAATAATTTTTAAGAGATGAAACTCTACCAACCACACAGCTGAAGAGCAAGGATCTTTTCAGTCTATCCATTTCTTTCCTTGCAGACTCATAGAGAATCCTGAAGTCCATTTAGAGACCAAAGGGAGCATGCCATTGCTGGAAAAATAGAGGAGGTTCAAAGACAAGAGGCTTCATGGTGCTGCGATTCTGTATGAACATGAAGGTAAGCATCTTCTTGACATTACCCTTGAGATTTTGTGTTCCCTGCTTGATCCTTTTCAGGATTAGAGAGATCACAGAGAAGGAGGAATATGCCCTCGAACAGTGGCATTCCAGTAAAGGGTATCTCCTTAAACTCCTTGTCTCCTGCCCACCAGTTATTTCTTTCCCGCTTAAAATGCGCACACTTCTCTTTCTAGTGCATATTTATATTTAGAGGGTGACATTTCATTGTTCCTTATATTTAATAATTTTGTCTCTAAATGGATGCAAGATAATTTGTATAGGAACACACCTGTTTCTGTTGTTTTGCTCTTTTTTTTTTTTTTTTTCCACATAAACAAATCTGGGAATCATTTTCTTTGAAAAGATTATTTTCAAAGTGTCCTTCACAAGTTATTTCAGGCCTTAATTTTGAAAATACCCCAGTGGACTTGCCTTCAGAATTTTTATTGCTCTCTCCCCCATGTGAGAGTCACTCATGTGGACAAGTTTTCTGTGTTTTTCCAAGTTCCCTTGATCTTCAAGAAAGATGGAACAAATAGTGGAGTAACAAGGAGTTAGTTTGTAATGTTTGCAGATGAAGAGCAAATGAGGAATTTCTGGTACTTGATGTTTGAGAAAGAATTGTGAGAATTCATTAAGCAATTAATTCTCTGATAGAAAGGTATTCTGGTTAGGTTTTGCTATGGGCATAAACTTCAAGCCTCAGTTTTACTATCTGCAACTGTTTTGGTCTAATTGCTGAGAAAATACAGGGAAGATTTCTAATGACACAAACCCAAGGAAATATATCACTGAGATGAGAACATCAAGATTTCCGTTTAGTCTGAAATGCCACCCAAAGATGCTTTTCCAAAGACTTTCTGGTTCTCTTTTGGAAACCTTACAAGCTTTTGTTTCCCCTCGGGACTTCTAGAATTTCCCTGTTTAGACTGGAGGGTCTCTGAAGCGGAGGCTGTTTTGATAAACTGTGTGTACAGCACCTTACACAATGGACCTCTGATCACAGCCTGCATCTCCACGTTATGGCAATGCAAATAAATATATGAACAACTGTCCCTTAAACAGGAAGGAAAATAAAAATCGGATTCCCCAGAGGGTTGACGCATATATGGTAACCAGTCTCCTATCATAATAAAGTTGTATTTGTTGAAATCCAAGATTTAGTGATGTTCAGCTTTCTTAGCATGGCAGAAGTACTCTCCCATTTTGTCCTATATCCTTGTGCAGAAGTTTTTGCTTGTTTGCTTTTTATCCTGTTTTGCCTGACACTAGGGGAGACTTTGTTTTACTAACATTTGTAGCCATCACTTTGATCTGCAACAGGAAAGCTCAAGATTGGCTTCTTTGCCCATAGGGAAACAGATGAGATCAGAATATGCCAGTTTTAAAAACCTCAATAGATTGGCTCTAGAATAAATAGTTCTTGTTCCTTAGTTAATTGCAAATTACGTCTTTATTTTTAACAAAAACACTATGTTTTCTACACATGATAATTCATTTGTGAAGGCTGGAGGCTGATTTCTATTTTTTCCTGACACACATGAGGTTCTTTGTTCCTTGTAAATAAAAGAAATATTATAGTTTCCGAAGTCTCATTTACTTCAGGATTTTTGTGCTTGCTTGTTTTCTAATGTTCCTCTATCATAGTGTTTGTTAGCAAAATTGTCACTCGTGACAAGTACTTCCAAAAATGTGTGGTTATAGACCAGGGTAGTGTAATATCAGATTGGGTGTGGGTGAAGAAGGGTTCCCTTCTTTTCAGCAAGCGCTGTGCAACTGCACCAGCGATGGTGACTAAGCTGATTTCAGACCAGCTTCCCTCTTTCCTAACAAGGGAGGAAGTGGATTCAAGGGCATTCTGGAGAATCAATGAGAGGAACGCCACAGGAGCAGACGAAGGCCGTGCCAATTCTCTCAGTGTCTCCTGCCACAGGACGTGTAGTGACTGGGCAGAGAAGTGCTGGCAACTGTGCTTTGCCCTCAGTGTTCAGCCTTTGGAGCTCATGCTCCATCTCCTGCTCTGGGTTTTTGCAGTCACAGGATGGGGTCAAGTAAGGGTGTTTCTGTTACTTATTGAGTCTTCCGGTGGGTAAAAAAATTCTGGATATCAGTCCAAATGTGCTAAACCACCAGGCTCTTCGGTGGTAGCTGCAAGCAACTGGATACTGCAGCGCACCTTAAGAAAAAGATGTCTTTGTAGCCTGCTATAAAAACTGAATGTGCAAAACAGAGTGTGGTGGCTCAGCCATATCCCCTGTGCACCCATCTGTGCTCACTTGGACCTGCAAGGAGTTTCCCTGTTTCTGCTTGTTTGAACTAGAAATGGGGGAAAAGTCTGTCCACATTCCTCCCCCACTACACTGTGACGGTTCCAGGGGGCCTGGAGTTTCACACAATAGATGGGAATGGCTGGAGAAGGATCCTCCTCAGTGCCAGCTTTCTTCTTCCAGATATTTCCTCCTTGCCTCTCCATGAGAAATGAGCAGTTTGCAGGAGTACAGAAAATTCTAGGGGCTATAAGGACTTAGCAGGTGCTGAGCAGACTTTTACAGAAATACTTATTTAAAGTTGGAAACAAATTTTCTTTGACCTTTTTCATGCCCTGTTTGTGCTTGTTTGCCACTGGTGTTCATGTTGGTGCAATTTGGGGCTGGGGGGTATAGGAGTGGTCATAGAATAATAATTAAATTGGAGTATTTGCAGCAAGGCTTTTCATTAGCACCAGAGAAGTGACTGACTTTAAGAGAGAACCTCAAGGCATCATGAAAGCAAAACGAAACAGTTATGTCCAGTCAGAACAACTTCAGTTGTGAATTTAGCCTTTAACAATCCTTACAAAGTGTTCAGTCATTATTAACAAAATGATGTAATAATAATAATAATAATAAATAATCATTTTGCTTGAGTAAATAGGAGAACTCTGGAGTAGGTGGCTGCCAACAGTAATATCTTCTCTTTCATATTGTTCTTTCATTAAATGTTATCATATTGTGTATTAGCTGGTTACCGAGACAATCTATGATTATAAACAAAAGAGTTTCTTTTTCCCATCATAGGGAAAAAAAGGACGTTATCCGTAATTCTTTTCACAGTTTATGAACTATATAATGTGAAGTGGTTGAAGCCCTCTAAGATAGTTTCTTTCAATCTTCCTTCCCCCAAAGCATGTGCCAAACATTTAGATTTTTGTCGTGCTGGGAAACTACAGGACATACCCACGTAAGCTGTTCAGAAGAAGAAATACGTCACTTTTCTTTGAAAGTACATTGTACTTGCTGGCAAACTTTGTCCTGAACAAACATTGTGAAACTTTGATTTGGGCAGCCATTCAAGAATATCCCAAAACTCTGTTCACTGAGAAAGATCCCTGTATTTGTGCAGCAGTTTCTAGAACAATGCAGTTTCTCTCAAGAATGAGGGTATTTATGAAGGTAGCTTTAAAAAATCTGTCTCAAAACTCTAACTGTTCTAATTCTAAAATCCAGAAAACAAATAAGCCAGCTGTTAAGGAGTATGCCTGCCAGGTACCAGCGAGCTAGATGGTAGCGTGACTTTCACATGAACTTCCTGTAGATAATTCAGCCTTACAGCAAATCCTATAATTCTCTCCTCTTATCCATCTCAAATATTGCAATTATTGCAAATATGACTTGGGCATTTCATGAGGCATTAATCATCTTTATCAGATATTTGGCTTCAGAAATTATTTTGTAATGCTGTTTACTTTGTTACTCAGAGATGAGTTATTACAGAACAGTAGTGTTGGCCATGGGAAAAGGCTGAAAGGAGGTGAAAGGCTTTATCCTTTGCATTAAGAAGCAATTGTAGAATGATTATGTGGCTAGGTGTGCACTTCCAAAGGCAGCTATGCCTATTCCTTGCCATCAGACAGTGAGTAACGGTTCCATGGTTTGTTGCTACATTTGGTTTTCCATCCAATTCTGGTTTCCACCAAAGTCAGCACACCTGCAAGGTGTAACTTCATTGGGAAAAGTAGCACCCATCAGCCACCAGATGAACCAAAAAAAAAAGGAATACAACTTATAAGTTGGACTCTTGCATCCTGTGGTATGTACATATTGTGCTTGTAAAAGATGCTGAATCTAAATCCTGGGCTTGACTGCAGGCAGATGCAGTACAAATCCCAGTTGTTCAAATCCCAACCAGGGTGTCTGCCCTGCTTGCAACTGCAAGGTTGCTTAATTGAATTTAATGAGGTTGTCCATGTGCAACACAGCTGGCAGGTAGTTGCCAGAAGCATCTGATGAGCTCTCCTGAAATTGTGCTCCATGGGAATGGCTTTCTGTAACCAGCAGTGGGTCAGGCTATCCTACAGCTTCTGGGTAGGAGGGTGTCACAAAACATTGGTTCCCGGGGGAAAACCTACCTAACTCTCTGCTCTTGAAATAAACTATTTAGCTGATTTGGAAGAGCTGTCCAGACTTCTCCCCAGATATAAACTTGCAGTTCAGCATGTTACATGGAGTTAGTATCTCCTGCAACATGTGGGTGTCAGAGTGTCCTCTGATTTTTGCTGTAATTGAGTAGATGGGCATATTGCAGCCCAGCTGTGTTTAACATTACTTTTTAAGTAGCATTTATGGCAGAGGTGTCCAGCAATGAACTGACCTCTAGGAGAGTGTGGTTTATCCTCCATAGCCACATAGTCCTCCAGCAGTGTGTGGAAGCCATGAACTAGACAGTGAAGCAGAATCAGCTGCTTCTTCAGCCTGCACTCCTTGCCTGCCCCTGCCCTGCCCTGGCTGAGTCTCTGAAAAATTAATTCCCCATCAATTCCTCCTCAGATGAAACTGGTACTAAAACATGTTGAAAATAAAAGGAGCCATTGTTCCAATCCTCTGGAGATTAGTTATTAACCTATGTGATAGGTACAGGCTAGAAAACACAAGTGTTCTAAGGTTGCTGTGTGGTCAAACTGTGAATATGAAGTAGGGTGGTTTGGTTTTGCTTTTTTTAAAAAAAATCAATTTTATCTAATCTTATTTCAGAGTTTAAGAGCAGCCACAGGGCAATGAGAAGCATATGATCTGCAGTCCTGAATATTTTGTCACCTCAAAATAGAGATGGCTGGTTTCTACAGAATTTTTTGGTTTCAGATTCAAGTGTCTTCAAACAAAGGAATTCTCATTTTCTCAGTTCCCTTCTTTTCTTGGTTTGTTATTAAAATAAAGTAAAATACATATAAACAGCTTTTTCACTGCTCTAACAGTTCTGTATTGTTAAGAAAATGAGTCCTTGAGGAACAGGCTTGGGAAATTGACAGACAGGGAAAAGCAAAGGCTGGTTTTGCTTGTGGGACATAAGCTGGCCCTGCAAATCTGAGAAGAACTTGCACTGCTTTTCTTACAGTGAGGTTTGTAAAGCTTGGCTGATTCTTGTAGAAAATTTCTTGCTCAAGGTTCATGGAAGTTATAGAATGAAGAGAAGGTTCTTTATTTTAAAAAGTGTTATTTTATATTAAAGCATGAAACATCTGCAGTATCAAGAAGGCTCCTTTGGAATGATGGAATGGGGTCTGGGCCTGGGGGAAATTGTCCTGTCTCTCATCTTTGGGACTGTCTTCTGTTGCGTAAGCTTGGGAGTGTGTCTTACAGGATAATTCCAATCAGATGGGAACTACTGGAGAATCACTATGATTTTAGTATATTGGCTGCATTAGTCTCTGTGAGAGAGGACCATGAGACTTAGTAAGCACCCTGGGAATACTTCCCTGTAAGAAACAGCATAGTTCTCATGCCTACGTATGCCTAGTGTCCTGCATTCAAGGGATGATGAAGTAATTTCTGCCACTGAGAAGAGATAAATGAATACCAAGCCCAGAGGGAAAGAAGCATTCCAGAACTCGACTATGAGAGAACTAGTTGCAGAAAAAGGATGAAAAAGAATGCCTACAAATAGGAGGGTTTCTAAAGGAAGATATTGTTGTGCAAGAAACCTGCATATTGGAGAAAAGTAGATCCTACAGAAAAACATTCAAAGCAGATATGGAAACAGAGCATGTGGATTCTGCTGGCAAAATGGAAACAACAAAGTTTCTCGCTGCATTTATGTATATATTTATTTATGACTATGACAAAGTCTGTTACGGAAGATGATGGGGTGAAGTTTTCTTGTTTATAGGAGGAGAATGAAAGTCTGGAAGAAAGTAGAGAGAAAAGAAGTGGGTGTGCTGGTGCCTCTCATTATTAGATAAATGGATTTTTTCGTTCTCTTTCTTGCTGCTCCTCCATTTCCAAATCATGTTGCAGTTCTAGATTGTCTTGCATCCTTTGGTTTCTTCTTACCACATGTCTTGCTAGCCTATCAAATATTTGTGTAAATTCTTAGTGCAGTATTGCTGAAATTTCAATCCCCTGAGAGACTTGTCCCAGTAATGATCAGGAGCCAATTATCAAAACTAGAACCTTGCAAGACAAGTAATCATTCCAGGGACAACTTAAAAACAACAACAACAAAAAAAAAATCCTGGTTTAAATTAATAATCACTGCCCTACTGTATACAGCCAAGAAAGGGCTTCGTACCTGTAGGTTTCATGGTAGAGAGGTGTCCAAACAGAACTTAGGATCCTATTTACCTTTATCACAAGGTTCGTCAATTTGTGACAATTAATGTTGTAATCATATGCTAAGTTTTTATCCCTTATTTTATAAGCAAAATTGGGAATTAGTGATAAATAAATATTTCCATGTAATATTTTTCTTTTGAAGTTTTCCGATTGGAAAGTTGAAATCGTATATGTAAAATGGAACAAACACATGTTGTTATAACAAAAATTGACATCAATTTAAGCCAGTTTTGGTGAGGTTTTTTGTTCAGTATTTAAGCTGGAAACTTCTACATTTTCCATCTGGCTTCCTTCAACATTTATGTGTTGTAGTAATCAAGTATTGTGACAGCTGAAATTCTATGAAAATCCTATCCATTCCCAACTGGAAGAATAATGTCAGGTATTTCATAGAGCTTGAAAGGGGGATGTTCCCTTACAACAGCAGGATGTGAGGGAGAGAACCAAAAGAGGAAAAATAAAGGAAATTTCTTCCCCCTCTTTGATGGAAAGTTCCACATGTTAGTCTCTAGAAGAAGCAGAGCACAGGTAAACTTGCCAGAATCTTAGGTCATCTTGGAACATTTCTTGTTCCCATTCTCTGCTTTCAGAATTTGAAATTGTTCAGACCCACTATTCTCAAATGAACAGGAACATTATTTTAATGTGTGTTTATCATAAACTATGATTTTTATTTTTATTTTTGCTGTTTCTTGCTTTTTTGGATTCGTTGTTCCTCGGTGATCTGATCTTCCCCGCTCAGAAATGTTTGGTGTTGGGGCACTCAAGTGGTTATGGAGAGGCAGCACTTGCCAGGAAGAGTCAGGTATTGCCCAAAGGTGGTAGCACTGATTCAGAAAGTGGCTCTCCCCTGGGAGTCAGGATTCAAAAAGTCATTTTGTTGTTCTCCCTTTGGATGAAAAAGAAGTTCTGGTGTTTAAATGCAGCGAGATACAACTAACATCATAGTGCCCTTGAGGTGCAAGTGACTTATCTCTGTTTCAAAGGACTCCAGACATTTGCATGGTGTGAAGATGAAATAGGCATTACAGCACTAACAGTGGGGTTAACATAGATGATTACCACAAAAAGGCACATGAAAGTTACTGCTTTTCTTCCCCCTCCCTCCAGCCTTCTCCTACATTGCAAATAGCACATGAAGGTCACCTGCAGAACACTGTGGCTGAGTTTGGGTTGGGTTTATTTTTTTGTTTATTTGTTTTTCTGGATAGAAAAAGTAAACAAGGAAGGAACATTTTTGTCCATTGAGGGCAAAGGAGTTGAAATTCTTGGTTTCTGCCTGTTGCTGCTTTTGGTTTTCAAATCCCACTGGCAAAATTCCGAGGTCTGGCTCCTACTTCTAAGCTCATGGTGAGTCCAAGTGTCCTTTCCAATATATTCTGCTTAGTAAAAGCTAAATGTCAAAGAACAAAGCTGTAGTGGAACTAGTTGGTTCCTATTAATAATTGGTTTTGTTTTGTTTTGTTTTGTTTTTAGTGTTGAGAGGCCGTTGCTAGCCACTGTTAGTTTTTTGTTTAATGTTTCTGATCATTTGTTAAGATCCACCTTGGTAGGTTACTTGACTTGTCTTACCCTGATTGCAGATTAATTATGGCTGGGGGTTATGGAATCAGTTGTCCAACAGAACTTCAGATGTGCAGTCACTGCTGACATTTAAAAGCAGATTGAATAAATTAAAATGCCTTCTCCAGCTATTAACTGAATTCTGTCCTTAATTACTGAAATACTACTATAAAATTATTTGCCAAAAATAAAGGAAGATCTTGATCTCCAGAACAGTTTTACTAAGAAGTGGCCACACAGAGAGAGGGCTGATGGATTGGACTGGAGTAAGGATGTGTTGTCAGCACTTGTTACCACCACACATAAATATAGGATAGATGAATCTTAGTATCGTTCTGTATTGGCCAGAGCTAGTGAGACCAGTATGAATGTGGCCAGAATATTTGGCACATTCACCCTCTCCCTTGTTCATTATGGAGCTGTGATTGACGAAACCAGGAGAATTTCCACTGAAGCCCACGTAATAAAAGATGAAGTTGTGCTTGCCTCTGTGGAGTGGTCCTGAGCATATGCAAATATTTCAGTCCTATTGACTGCTTGGTCATCATCCCTAATCCTCTGCAAAAACACCACTTCACTCTTTCCTTGAGATGTTGGCATTTGTTGGCTTTCTAAAAGTGGATGCATGGACTGGAGACGAGCACTCTTCTAGGCAAAGCACGGTTAGCCGTGCAGTCGTTTCCCTGGCTTGCAATCCCTTCTTTCCCTTTAGGATATGTGTAAACAGGTTGTGTCCTACTGTCAAAATGCAACTGCTCCCTGAGGAGCGAAGGCCCCCTCACTTGTCTACAGCAGCCATCATCCATGCTGCAGAGGGGAGGGATGCACAGCTGTGAGCTGGAGCTACATCATATCCTTTGGAACATTTCTGCTGTTCTGGGCTGCTTAAGAGCCAGCTGTAGCAATTTTTTCTAACATATCTGCCTGGCTTGGACATTTATGCTGTCCTTTCAGCGTAAAACATGTTTTCAGACCTGTAGGCCTTCCAACACATAATCTCAAGGGCACGGTTTCTTAACTCTCAACCTTTGCAAGATACAGTAAGGTCAACCAAGTACACATTACATCCGTGGTGGATACGACAAGGTGAATACAAAACCAACATTGACCCAGGCTATATATAATCTTTTCTACTGTGTGATCTTTGCAATAGTTTGTATCAAATACAGATGGAGAGTGGTTTCCTGCTCTTGCTGTTAAAGGGATAAAAACTCACAGGTATAAGCATATATGGTAGAGTCAGCGTGAAGCGTGCTGGAAAAGGGAAGGTTCGCCTCTGATTTCCATTTCTGTGTGATTCTCTGTTCTGTACTAACAAAAGGCACCATAAGCATGATGCCCAAGACTCCAAATATTTGGTTCTAGTAAAACAGCACAAGAGGCAGCAGCCAGCACAGGGTTAGCTAAAAGTTATGGAAGACGTGAAGAATGGGAGAAGCTTGTTGTAACACTGCTAAAGGAGCTTCTTCAAACAGAGAAAAAAATACCCAGCACTGTTCAGAAATGGCTGCAAATAGTTAATAGAAAGAAATAAAACACCAAGAATTGCAGATTAATAGCTCCTGACTCAATCAAGTGTATTACTCTGGCTCACTGCTTTTAAGGGGTCACTATTTATTTAAGGATCCGTAATTTTAGGTATCCATAATTGAAAAGTTTCTGTGTTTGTATTGATGGGAATGCATGCGAGATGCTGCTCTCTAGGAGATGAAGATAAAAACAGATTAAAGTTGCCAACTATGAGTGGCAGAAGCAATTCAGGGCTGTGTTTTTGGCTCCTGAAGAGGATTACAATTCCATCACTTGATTCTGGTAAAGATAAAATATCCCAATTCAGACCGACCTTGGTCTTCTTCTGCTACGTGTTCCTTAACATGATAAACCCCTCCACTACAACTTAACCTAAACTCCTGGATCAAAGACACTTTTGCAAGCTACTGTTTCATTTTACTCAGTGATGCTTTGTATCTGCCCAGGAAAGCTTTTTCATTTCTAGCTTCAGTCCATCAGGCCACTAAATTTATTAAGAGAGGTAGTCCCAAACTATAACAGATAATTGGAGAGCATTTAAAAGCAATGGTCGGTGTCTAATTTTAGTGAATTCCTGACCTGGAGCTTTTGCTGAGGACATCACTTTATAGCCAGCTGTCATGAGGTGAAGCATCTGGTTCATGTAATTTAATAGTTTTGACCATCCAATCTGACCCTTTCTGCTTTTCATCAGAAAACGATCCTAAATAGCCACAAAACAATGTAACTAATTAATACTCAAACGATGTTGATTTCTCCGTCTTCAGAACAGTATCCTGCTAGTGAAGCTTCAGGTACTGCCCAACCACAATTTCAAGAAATCTTGCTATTCTAGGGTTCATAAATAACCAGAATCATTAGTTTTTTTAAAGAAAAAAAAAAATCATGGTAAAGTGTGTGGAAAGGAAACAACAAACAAAAAGAAAGGGTCCATCTAGAAATTCAGGTCAGAGAACAATACATATTAGGCCAAAGACTAGGAAGGAGCAAGAGAGTGAAAGGAATTAAAGAATATAGAAGAAAGGACTACAGAAAAAAAAAGGCTCACATGGAAAAATAATGAGAAAGTCATGGACACCCAGAAGTTCTATTGTAGTTCTGACTTTGGAAAAAGCATTTCTGGTGCTGAACATCAGCTACATTTTTTGACATACCAATTTTCTGAGAAAAGTGTTTTATTCTATGTGCAGTTCTACTAGTAATTGTTTCTGGCGTGCTTGGCTTACCTTTCCTTTGCACTTTGGTTGGAATTATTAGCTACCTCTCTGCCACTGAGAGTAAGTTCAGTACATCACTAATAAAGTTGAACATACTCTTATACAGAGGAAGGATTAGATAGGCTCATCGACAGCTTCTTCTGTCTGTTATTCTGAATAGTTTTACCCTAACAAATATCTAAATCTTCTTTTCATATCAACAGTAGTCAAGAAACAGTAACCCTAGTAACTTCTCCTGGCTCAGTTTTTTTTTTCCAGTTTAGAAAAGTTCTCAGCATGTTGAAACACAGAAGAGGTGACTGTACAACAGAGCCCAAGGCTAACCTTTGTAGGCAAGTGTTAGCTTAGTCATGGAGAGACAGATTAGGAGAGAAAAAAATTGTAATTGGATGTGTTTTATTCAGTAATTTCACTTTGTTTTTAGAAGAAGGTTTCAGGCAAAAAGATAATGACAGCAATTTATTCAATTTATCCAATGAAATATTTCAGACTGTATTAATAGACTGAAGTGATGTTTACATGTGTAGTTTTAGGTATAGTTTCCTATGGAGACAAAATCTTTAGGTCATGATTACATGTCAGGAGTTACTCTCCACCTAGATGCAGTCTACTGAGATGGACATTGCAAAAGCACAGGACTTGCATAATTGATAATGTGGGCTGGAATTTCTTCAACAAACTGCCTTTTCCTTGGGATGACAAACTGGGACAGCCTCTTCTCTGGGGGACAGATAAGTTCTTGTTTGTCAAAACTAGTGTAACTTTTGTGAAATCTTCAGATTTGATTTCTTATTCAAAGAATGTTTTGGGAAATTTCTGATCTTGTTAAAATGACTCCTTAGAATATTTTCAGGAAAAAATGTAATTGTGAATTTAAATTGATCTCCCTTCTACCTAAACCAACAACAAAACAAAAAAATCAAACTGAAATGAGGAAATACAAATGTTTTGAACTAGGGGTAATGATGTTTTGCACCTCTCCCCCCACCCCCTTCCCTTTGGCTTACTAATTCAGAAACTTGTTGAGGTTTTTTGTTCCCCACATTGTGAAAGAGGATACATTTTCTTGAGTTTCATGATCTTTTAGGAAAAAGAAAATGTTTTCTGTACTCTAGCAGTCAGGGCATGAAACTTGTTTTCCATATGTAGCAATGCAATGTATGTAAAGTATGCATGTCTTTCACAATGCAGCCCATTCTGGCGTATGGCCAATGTGTAGATACCTATCAGAGATTAGCTTGGGAAGAAATAGATGAGGAAATTTTATGCAGACTCACATCTTCTCTTAGTTTATATGGGCTTTTTTTCTTGTTCAATTAAGTTATGTTAACTGAAGACATAGTTGTTCCACCAGTGGTTGGAAAGGAATAGTCCTGTTCCCATCAAGGGTTGCACTGCACCAACCTGCACAGCTTTTCTAGGACTCGACAAACTGTTAGAGCTGTCTGTGTTAGATGAACCCCATAAAGTGTCTACATTTGCATAGGCAAATACCCGTGCCAGGGGTACTTGCACAACACCTCACAGCTGTATGCCCAGGTAACCTGCCTGGCAGCTCCACTGATCTCTCTGCTCATGCAACAGCCACTTACTTACATAGAGAATCCTGAACACTGAAGTTTAATGTCAGAGCTGGTCCATAAAAGTCCGTGGAAATGCATGTGAGCCCCAAAAAGCAGTTTTCAGGGAGCCAGATTGAAGCCCTATGGAGTCTTCCTGGAGCGAGGTGCCCTGTTGGATTGTAGCAGCAGCTCTTTGGTACCTGTACTAAGATAATTTCTTGCAAAGTACAGTTGGAAATCCAGGATGCTTCCGATAAACTTTGATGTCTGGAACAACACCCTTTATATATTTTATTTCAAGCTGGAATTGCAAATCCAAATTACTGTGAATGCAGTAAATGGTTTTGGAGCAGATTGACCAGAAAGTTCATGTTCATATTGCAGCAGTGGAACATGTGGTCATTCATGCTGGCAGCTCACTGCCGTTCTTCATGTGTAAATATAAGGGGAGGCAAAATGAGTGCTTCTCAGCATCCTAGCTTTATATCCATCCTTTCACACCTCCAGTGCCTTCACCTTGTTTCTTTGTGGTGGAAATCATAGAATCGTAGAATTGTTTGGGTTGGAAAGGACCTTAAAAATCATCTAGTTCCAGCCCCCCTGCTATGAGCAGGGACACCTTTCCCTGGACCAGGTTGCTGAAGTCCCCACTTAACCTGGCCTTGAACACTGCTGGGGATGGGGCATCCACAACTCCTCTGGGCAACATGTTCCAGTGCCTCCCCACCCTCATTGTGAATCATTTCTTTCTAAAATCTAATCTAAACCTACCCACTTCCAGTTTGCAGCCATTACCCCTTGGAAAAATCTAGGTGCACAGGCCAGAAGGAAGGAGCAGATGATGGGATGCTCCAAGCAAATCCCCTGCATCCCAGTGTAGGTGCAGACTCAACTAAATCTCCTTACAGCAGAAATACTTGTCACCTGCCAAGTGGAGATTCTTCTGCTTTGAACTACTAAATATTATTCTCAAATTTTACAAATTTACAAATTTTATTCCAGTTATCAAGGCTCTTACAGCCTCTCCAATTTCCTTTATGCTATTGAGTTCTCTCAATATTCCCTTTCAGCACTGGATACTCCTATATCCCCTATGTCTTGTTACCTGCCTTATAATTCTGCTAATCCACATCTTCTCTAGTTTAAAGCAGCAAGCTCCTATATGACACTATATGAGATGTCTTACAGGACTTGACATAAATCTGCCACATTTCTAAGAAAATCAGTTCTGAGAGAAAGATTAAAAGTCAAGGCCCCATTTTAATCAACCCAAGCTGTATTTTATGCTATTTTCTATCTGCTTCCATGTGTCTGCATACAACAACAGTCAGAGTTACAGGTCTATAGGGGACATCAAATTCCACCTTTCACCTTTTTTTTTTTTTTGCTGTTCTCATCTCATATGGTTTTGTTCTGTTTCCAACATAGACACAGAGTATGGCAGAGGTATTTAAAAGACGGAAAATCAGTAAAAGCTCACATCCTGCAGGAGTTCTTTATGTGAACTTCCAAGGCATTTAGGAGGAGTTTGTTGTAGAAACCCTTTACAGGATCAGATTTGACATAAATAGTCTATCAAGCCAGCTGCACCACCGTGTTCCTCAGTGCAATAGTAATTCTCTACACAATGGCAACAAGGGTTTGTCTGCCCAAGTTTATTCTAAAAACATACAATATGGACGGACCTAAAAGCTGGGGAATGTTTTTAGCTCTGATCTTGGTATCTCTAGATTGCATACTGCATCAGCAAATTGGAAATAATGTACATTTAATAGCTTACTATGCCAACATTATTAGAGAGTATCAAAAAAATGTTTAAAAAAAAAGTTAAGCAGGAGTTACCATAGTTAATTATCATCACTCAAGAGACTTATGTGGGACTTACTTGGTACAGAAGTGTTTGTGAGAATGTTAATAACAAAAACTTGTGGGCATTGTGGTGACCCAGACGGCAGACACAGCAGGTGCTGGGGTGACAGTCTGGACCCTGCGGTCACAGCCCTGGCCCTGGGAATATACACAACTCTGGCTTGAAGGAAAGTGCATGAGGATTTCTATATAACTTCAGTTCGTTGCAGTTGTTGATGCTGCAGCTCAAATCAGCATTTATTTGACTAAAGGATGTTTAAGATGATGAAATGATCTCTAATTATAATGTGCTGAAAGAGCTGCTGAAAAATTGTCTGCTTTCTGATTTTAATTTAGCTGGAGGCATTGGAAAAGAAATCCAGGGGGTGAAAACAATTTCTTAAGTCACAGTAAAGGTTTCATATGTATTCTTCAGGAAACTTCCATGTCTTTTTTCTTGTCTCAGGCCCTGTCCTACTACAGCACAGCAACATGCATTTGACCTCAACAATATGATAAATCTCAGTGAGATCAGAGGGGCACTTGAAAGTAAGCACACATAATATGAATTTTGATCAAATCTGGAGCTAGGCAGGTCCCAGTATTAGACTTTGGATTCAGTCATTTTGAGCTGTGTGTCAGGCAAACCCATAGAAGTTTGGCTTCTTTTAACTTCTCCCTGTTTGTCCACAAGGCAGCATTCCCAGATAAATGCTATACTCAGGTTCCTTTTGCCCATACTATTTTGTGTCTGTTCTGGGCAGTACTATTTCAGTATGCATACCATAAAACTGTCCTGGATTTTTTTTCTCTGGGCCACAGCACACCACAAATGCACATGTAGTTTGTTGTCCTCTCTCACTTCAAGCTTACTATTACTGTTGGTGCTTGCCATTTTTCTTTCAGACTTTTGTAGCTTCCAGTGCTCTCAGTGTCTTGAGTATTCTCTATTTCATGTTCTTTCCAGGCTAATGCCAACAATACATGTAATACACAGATTATTTCTTCTGCTAGGTCATAAATTGCATTCACTCTCTTAGGATCCAGTCCTGCAGTGTCCTCAGCAGTGTTCAGGAGTGCGTGCAAGAGCATGCTGTAAGGGAAAAGTCACATTGGTTTGTACAGGGCGTTTTTCATGATGAAACCAAACACCTGCATGGGTCCCTCACCATCTGGTCCATCAGGAATGGCCTTGAATGGTCAGCCATCACAGAGCTGGAGGGTTGGGAGTAGGGTACAAACTCTTCAATGTTTCCACCCAGAAGAGAATTTTCCCCTTCAGTGCAGAACTCAAGGTGCCCTGGTAGTGCCGAGCATGGCACTCACTCCCCAGGAAGTTGCTCCTGAGCTGCTTTCTCCATGGCTCAGCACGGAGCCTCCGAGAGCACAGCCAAAACACTCCCCCAGGAGGCTCTGAAGTTGTGTTGGCACAGGCAGTATTGTGGAGGGAGGACTGGGGAGAAAGTGGTTTGCTGAGCCAGAGGGTAGGAAGAGAGAAGGGGCTGGAGACGCAGGCCAATCCAGAAAAATGTGGGTACTTTCCACCGGAGAACTGGCATCTCACCAAAGGATCCTTGGGTCTGCTTGGAGAGGATATCACCCTTTCCGTTCTTGCTGCAGGCTTCTTTGTCTCCTAGGTCATTTCCAGGGTTGTTATTGCAAAGTAATATTCACGAGAACTGATCTGGGAGGAAAAAATGTACCCCTTCAGCTGGGTGTGTGACCCATGGTGAAGTTTAATCAGCTTTGTAAGGTATCTTTTGTATCCTATTGTTTCAAATAAATAAAGCTGCAGATAAAAATTAGGCATTTAAAGAGACCTTCTGGGTAAGTTTAGTTGTTGTTTTCTTCAATATTCTTTCTATTTATAGCTTTTTGTGAGAAATGGCCACGGTTTTGCCAAGCATTCAATAGAGTTTTTAATTATGCATACTGGCATTTTGTGTAAATTTTTGGTTAACTATTAGCAGGCATTTCTGATATTTTCAAAGGGGTGGATGCTGACTTACTGCAACTGGACTTGGTGTCTGTGACTGTGTGTTGTGAGATCCCGTTTTACTTGCTTTTCTTTAGGAGAGTGGGACAGAAATCAAACCAAATAAAACAATACTGAGAACATTTTGAGCAAGCTTGGATCCAGAGAGAGAATGTGATATTTGGGTTGTCAGTCTAAACATGGGCCAACTGATCTTTTTCTAAATTTTCTTGAGTTCTTTTTACATAAAAGATACATCAAATACAACTATTCATGTTATATAAAAAATTAACTAGAATACATTTCTTATTTTAAGCATAGAGACACATACTATTCAAGAGAATAAGCCCATGAAATTCGTATTTGCATCTGCCCTAGACATCTGGATGATACTTTCTGCTCTGTGTAATACATAGAGGTGCTGTGCTCTGCGCCTCTCCTCTGCAGGTTGTGTGATTGTAGTGAGCTCTTTTAGTTTGCCAAGACTGGGAAAGCTGATTAGAGAGGGAGGTGTCTGCCCTGCAAGGGCACCAACAGGGATCTGATCCTTATGGTTCTGCACAAGCCAAAATGTAACTCTGTCCATTCTGTAGCAAAATATATTTTGCCTGTAAGTTTGGTAGTATACCTTGCATTTATGGTCACTTAGTGTCTCTAACTTTACTTAAGGGTATATTCTGTTGAGTTCTCATGTTATTTTATTCCTAAGTATTTGCAGTAGCTGTTAACCACTGCCATTAATACTCTCTGAAAATAATTTGCAGGTTTGCCAGTTAGGTGCTGAACTTCAACCACTTTTGTGTTCTGTGTATGAAGTATATCATTATAAGAAGCTTTCCTGAAATGTCTTCTCTGAAAATTTCAGACCATGTTTAATCTTGCTCACAGGTCCAACACTGTAATTTCAAGTTCAGCTTGCAGTTTATAACTCTGCAATCCTTTTTTTGAAGAGCTGCTAACCAATTATTCTCCATCCTATGAGTGAAGAGTTGCGTATTTGTGCCAAAACCATAATACTTTGTTCTTCTCTCTACTAAATAAAATGCTGGTTTTGCAGAGCATTTCTCCAATTTTCCTACTGGCGTGCATATTAATAATAATAAAGTTGTGCCCCTAAATCAGCCTTAACCAAGTAATTTAACGAAGGTCATGGTTGTTTAAAATGTAGTCCAATGAAGTGAGTAGATGCAGATGGTAAAGAGGAGAGCTGTAATACAATAATAGCTAAAATCATGTTAGTTCAAGCTGTGAAAACATTAATCCTCAGAATAATTAATGCTCAGAATAATTAATCCTCAGAATAATGTTTGTACTATTGTTGTACAGTTCCACAAGCAAGTATAAAAAAGTGTATTATTATGCCAATAAACATAGTAATAAGTCCTCTTTTGCTAATGATCTGAATACCCAGAATTAAATAATTTTGCAAATTAAGTGGTTTCTCAAAATGACCAGCATGTAAAAATATATTTTTATAGAGGCGCATACACATATACACTTTCTTTAAGAGTTATGGACCTTTATCCCCAGTAAACCTTTAATTAGGTTTGTTCCATGATTTCTATTCTTCACTGTACACATGTGTGATACATACAATCAGTGGTTGGAAAAGAATTAGAAGTCCCACTGGGTCTCATATTCATGTCACTTCTCATTACAGGAAGTGACAGTGCATGTGTTTAAAAGTGCTGATGTGATCACCGGAGTGACTGCTACAAATCAGCCTAATTCAGCTTTTCTAAAAAACCTGCATAAAATCTGGGTGTTTATCATATATGTGCCAGTTAAAATCCATGCAGATAATTTCAGAATTGTAAGAATTCTTCAGGCACAGGCTCAAGGAAGCTTTGCACATTTTCTTTGTGTGTATTTTCCTCTACAGTAGGCCATTATTAAAAAAAATACAGTGCACAGAGAATACAAACACTAATGAGGAATATTAGACCAACTTGGCATGCTAATGTAATCCTTGCGGAAATTCCTCCCTTTCCTTTCCCCTCTTAATTTTTCAAGTACATCTTCTCATAATCTACCCTGATTACTTGACTGTTGAGATACTATTAATTTCTTTTCTTTCCACAAGATTCCAAGATTTTAAGGGTAGATACAGATAATATTTTTCCATATGCATAGAAAAACTCATAAAACCGCACAATGGGATTTCTGCATCAAGCCGAGTGCGACTGTTTGAACTCTACCATCTTTTCAGAAAGTAAATCAGCCTCAACTTCAATCTGCAAGTGATGCCAAGTCTACCGCATCTATGTGCAAGCTGACCCAGAGGTTAGATTCTGATATGAATTTCTTCATGCTCAGTTTCAAAATGCAAACTGTCGTCATGCTTTTATTTTCTACAGCCTCTAATGCCAAAAAGATGTTTGCTACTGGAAATTTTTTAAAGTTTTCTTTAAGAGTTCACTTCATCAATTTTAGCATTGTCAAGCCATTTCCACACTTTTGTAACTCCTCAGAATAATATGGTTAGTACATGTGTGTAAAATCCATTAGTTTGCTTCCTCCAAAAGGAAAGAAAAAAAAGAATTAAAATACTGAGTGATCTTCTCTACCCCATGCAGCCCAGTGTCAATGGTCAGTCACAGTTCTGACACCAAATTTTACTCTTCTCAGGTAGAATCCCCTTAAAAGTAGTTATTACTTAATTTTGAAGCTCTGAATTCAAGCTCCCTATCAGAGAACGTCTTCCAACAGCATCTGTGGTGAGCTCAAGTTATGCTCTACACTCTTACCCTTACTTACAAGACACTGATACATTTGTGTATTGCAAGATCACTGCACAATTCTTCTATGTTTATGAATATAAGTCAAAACAGAGGCCATTAAAGCAGAAAGTTGTATTAATTAGTAATCAGATTAGTAAATGAACTGAGTAGGAAGAATTCTTTAATTCTTCATGGAACTTTTCGTTTAAAATACGGGATGGTTTCCTTACAGCAAAACCATAAGAAAAAAAATCAAAATAAATATGTGTTAATTATACTCCTAGACCTGCTTACATGTCAAAACTATTTTTTCAGTATTGCTTCATTGTTGAGGGTTAGTGTACTTCACCAGCAAGTGGCAGAACATGTCCTAAGTAGGGATTTTCCATTGCATGCCACAATTACAGACAATTGACATTTGATTATAATAACCAGCAAATTTTCATGAAATAAATGACACCTGAGTAAGCTTCATAACCATTTGCCTCGCCCTACCCTGGAATGCATCTGTGCTGTGTGAAGGCTAGGAACAGTTCTGGTGATTGCAAGCAGAATTACTTGAAGCCAGGGTTGCGCAGAAGTTTCCTGAGATAGATTGCACTGGATAACTTACACACCGCTTGTAGTAGATTTTAGAACTCTTTACTTGTGTGTAGTTCTGAGAAAGCTCTCAGGAGCAAAATGGTAGTCTGTGCTGGGGATTATACACTTGTATCCTAAAGTTTCTGTGTTTCTGGAGCTTGATTCAACCATGTCTTGCATTTTTACCAGCTCTCCATTTATGTCATTGAACGCAAAGTGCAGGTGATGCTGCCAAATCAGAATCATTTTGTAGAGAGGTGCAGGAATTGTGCCACTTGTTTTTGGTGCCTGTGGTTTGAGCAGCAGCAGGCAAAGCTGCCGGCCTGTGTGAACTCGTCACTTCGTTATGTAACACTCTCCTGTAACTTTGCTTGCTTCATGACCACGTCCAGCTAAACTGCTGAGAGCCCACAAACAGTGTGCCAAGAGCGTGTGGGTTGCAGGTGTCTCTGGCTATGAGTAGTGATGTGTGAAACTGCAGTGCAGGAAAGATCCATAAAGGTACAACTTTCAGCGAGCGTGGTGCAGCTCTGTTCCCATAGACTGAGAGTTTCTGCTTGAAAGGCCCGTCAGCAAACACACTTCTGTCACCTACATGGTGAGTAATGTGGAAGAAAAGTTTTCTTCATTCAAAGGGCAAAAAAGTAATGACTGAGAAAACAGATTTTTACCGTCTTGGTGCTAGCTGGAATGAGATATGCTACTGTCACACTATATATTAAGGCTTGTCACCTACATCATCCCCTCAGTACCCTCAAAACTACTCTACCTGTCCATCCCTCCTTCACATTCACCTGCTGACCTTCTGGATCCTACTTCAGACTCAGGAGTACATCTAGAGTTGAGAAACCATCCTTCAACCCTTCTTGCTCTTCTTCCGTTCTGAGGGGGAGGAAGAAACCCTGGCAACTGCAGCAGTTGACTTGCGTGTTGGAATCACAGAGGAAGCATGTGCGGTGTCTGTAAGATGTTTCAGATACTTAATTGTTGCTTAATGCTGAGAACACTTTTGCAGTGTAAATGGATGATATGTTATTATGTTCCTAGGAATCCCATCGGTTTTGGCCTATTTTCAGTTTTGCAATTTTTTAACAAAAGTTATTAGATTGTGGAGTTTATTCATCTTAAATGTAGGGACCAACTTAACAGTTCTGACATCTGAACTTTAGAGAACCCTTAAGAACTCTTAATTGCTTAGCTAAAAAAAAAGCCAAGGCCCAGCACAGAACAGATGTATAGTAATAAACTTATCTCATAATGTCAAATGATTAAACAGTGGATTCTTTTTTACATTTAAATATACAAGACTTTCCATTAAGGGACTTTGTTGACTCTGATAACAGTTTCACAACCATTAAGTTTATTTCTACAGCTATTTGTTAAAAGCCAATAGGGAAAATAATAGAAACTAATTGAAAAGCAAAGCAAACAGAGCAGAGCCTAGAATGTTTCAGTTAATAAGCAATAGAGATTGTATTGATTTCATTTTATAAACAACATTAATCCTCAATAACAATTAAAGTGTAGACAGGTTGCTTGTTTAAGTTATCAGATAAGATGGCCTACTCAGGTAGATATCTCAGGTAGTAATTTGAAAAGGATATGAGGATTCAAGAATCTATTGATCTATCCATCATGAGCCGGTGTCATGAGAAATGTTCTTGGCAAGGTGCAGTAGTTCTTAAAACCTCAAAGACTGGCAGTGCAAAATTCCTGCTGCTGGAAAACATTGCAAGCCGAAATGAAAATGGTAAAGTTTCAAAAGTAGCTTTATGTGTTTTCCCCATGTTATAGAGATGACTAAAGTGAGGCATAAGATCTTATGTGCTCCCAGTTCAAAGACAGCAGAAGTGAGTACATGTAGCCTCAGAGCAAGATCTGCATTCAAGGCTGTGGGAAGCTTTGGTCCTGGGTATCCTCTGCTGGCAGAAAACTGCAAAAGCTATTCCAGAGACACTTCTGCTCCCAAACCAGGAGCAGAATATAAACCCTTCTAGACGGTGGCTTAGAACTCCAAGGAAGGCTGGAAAAGAATTATGTGACTTCAAATCTCTAAAAATACAAAGGAGAGGTTTTGGCATTTTACACAAAGGATAGCAATGCAATATTCACAGCTCAGGTGTTGACAGGTATTTATTTGCAGTTGCTCTGTGACTCTGTGTGCTTGGTGGTGACTGAACACTGCTTGAGGTATGTTGGTGTAGCTGGCTCTGGAGGTGCTCCTTTTGTTTACGTGGCGCTGTGGCAGCAGCTGGGGAGAGCAGCAGGGCAGATTTGAGTGAGGCCAGGCTGCCGTCTTTTAGTGTAATGGGAAGTCCAGGGGCTTGCCTTGATTGCTGGTCAGTGCCGAAGGCCTGGCTTTGGCCAAGGGCCTCCAGCACAGTCAGAGTGACTGGCAAATTGGTTCTTGTCTTGTGCTTAAACCCTTTGTGTGCTCATGAATAAGCTGCTCTCTTCATCTCACGGTGTGCAGGACCTGATCCAGTGGCTTGCTCTCCAAATACCTAATTGGCCACAGTCTACGTGGAAAGGTCACTTAACAGGCATGTGTTCAATGCAGGGACCCCTGGTACAAACGTGACTGCTTGGGCTCAGGTTCCTCCTCTGCCACAGGGAACTTGGACCCTGTGTCTCATTCAGGGATATTGGAAGTTGCTCAAAGCCCCATCTAACCTGCCCTGAAACACTTCCAGGCATGGGACATCCACAGCTCTTCTCTGGGTGACCTCTTGCAGTGTCTTCTCATCCTCACAGCTGTTCTGCTGAAATTGGGCTGATTTTTATGGACTAGTTCAACATCCATTAGATTAAAAAGGAAGGAAATTACACTAAAGAAGGAGATTGAATGTGATTCTATGATCTCATGTTAACAACTCACACGGGAGAGAAGATACTTTCATGTCAGTTCCTGTTTTATTAAACATACAGCACAAAAGTGTGAAATAGGCAGTAGAACAGGGACTGACACACTGGTTACCTCTATCCAGCTGAATGTCCAAGAGCACTCTCTCTGGCCAAGACAATATCTGGTTGTTCCAAGTAGTGTGGAATAGCTTTTATAGGAAAGAACATTGTTTCCAAACTGCTTTATGGACTCTTCAGGGAATTAATTCAAATTCTTCTATGATGAGGAGGAAAATGAAGCCCATTCCTCCGTGGATATGGGTGAGGTTACTGGTTCTGAGCCAGGTGAACAAACCAGGATTGACCTTCTTTAGCTGTATATTTTGAAAAACAGAATGTGCTCCTACCCCCAACTGCATCAGAGTCTTACTTAAGCACCAGGTTTTGAAACATCTGCAGGGTGTCCTGTGTCCTAGGAAAAGGTAGGATTTGAGACAAGGTCTTCTCAACAGCAGTTTCTCTTTTCTGAGCTGAAATGTTGTCATTGGGATCAGGCTTATGACTGGAGAAGTAAAATCAAATAACACCATGCTAGAAGCTTGTACTTTAGCATTCTTTGTTCAAGATAAGATGCATTGTATTGTATACAAATCACATTTTACAACGGAGCAGTACGCTGCATATATTGGCATTCCTGGTTTTTTAATATAATGGAGTGGGTTGGGTTGGGTTGGGAGGGACCCTAAAAATCATCTGGTTTCAACCTGCCTGAAACAGACAGGAACACTTTCTGCTAGAACAGGCCACTCCAAGCCCCATCCAGCCTGGCCTTGAACACTTCCAGGGAAGGGCATCCTCAGTTTCTGTGGGCAATCTGTTCCAGTGTCTCACCACCCTCACAGTGGAGAATTTCTTCCTATTATCTAATCCAAACCCACCCTCTTCTAGTTTAAACCCATTACCTCTTGTCCCATCACTACATGCCTTTGTCAAAAGTCCCTCTCCATCTCCCCTGTAGGTCTCCTTTAGGTACTGCACCACACAGCTTGGCATGATTGGCAAACTTGCTGTCCATGTCACTGACAAAGATGTTGAACACCACCGGTCCCAGTACCAACCTCAAGGAATTTCAGTTGTCACAGGTCTCCTCTTGGACCAGTGAGCCCTTGAAAACAACGCCCTGAGTGTGACCATACAGCCAATTCCTTATCCACCGAGTGGTCCATCTGTCAAATCCACGTCTCTCCAGTTTAGAGACAAGGCTGTCATGTGGGACAGTGTCAAATGCTTTGCACAGCTACAGGTAGATGATGTCTGTCACTCTTCCCTTATGCACCAGCACTGTAACCCCATCTTGGAAGGCCACCAAATTTGTCAGGCTTTATCTGCTCTTAGCAAAGCTGGCTGTCACCAATCACCTCCTCATTTTCCTTGTGCCTTAGCATGGTTTCCAGGCAGATCTGCTCCATAATCTTGCCAGGCCCAGAGGTGAGACTGACCAGCCTGTGGTTCCCTGGGTCTTTCATTTTTCTCTTTTGAAAACTGATGATGTTTCTCCTTTTCCAATCAGTGGGAACTTCACTGGACTGCCACGACATCTCAAATATGATGGGTAGTGGCTTAGCCACTTCCTTAACCAGTTCCTTCAAGAACTGTGGATGTATCTTGCCACAAGTCCCATGGACTTCTGCACCTATGTCTATTAGATGCCCTCAAATCTGATCTTCTAAAGTGGACAGTTTTTCATTCTCCCAGTCCCTGCCTTTGGGTTCTTCAATTTGGGCAGTGTGGCTGAATCACTTGCTGGTCAAAACTGAAGCCATTTCCATATCCTGGGTAAACAGGTTTTCCATTTCCCTCTGGACAGAGACCACATTTTCCCAAATCTTCCTTTTATGTACCTAGAGAAGCTTTTCTTGTTGACCTTAATGTCCCTGGCTAAATTTAATTTTATCAGAGCTTTAGCTTTCCTTACATGATCCTGGACAATATCTCTGTATTCCTCCCAGGCTACTTGTCCTAGCATGTATTCCACCCTGTATAGGTGGAAGCATATATATGTATAATTAAATAAAAATATATCTCATCATAATAAAATAATATTGAAATATAAGGAGAAGAATAGATATGATTAATTAAAGAAATCAATACAGATTGTTGGAAATAAGAGATGACTGAGAGATAAACTAAAAAAATTGACATAAATGAAAGCATTTACTCCAAATTCATTTCTGTTTATGATAAGAGTGTTTGGACGTAGCAGAGGACACTAAAAAAGATGGTAGCAAAGAGGAACCAAAAGAGCAGCCTCTCCTAAGGCAGAAGCTTGCAGTTGCCTCAGGTAGAAATTTCCTGTTAACTTTCATAGTCCTTGGAGAGTAGCCGACTGTCATCAATTCCTGGTCAATATTTGAGTAATGCTCTTTGGCAAGTCACACCATTTGCTATTTGCTCGATCAATGTATAATAGCCCAATGACTCAATATTATAAAACTCAATGACCTGTGAAACTTCAACATTTACATTTCTGTTAAAATCTCAAATAGTTCTTTATTAGTGGGAACTCAAGCTGAAATGCCAAAGAGATAAGCTTGATGACAATTATTACCTACTTTTCTTAGTCATACTGAGACAAATTCTAGTGCTTTTACTAAAACTGAATACTACGAAATGAATGAAACTTCTCACAGGGAAAGACAAAACTCATCACACATCTGAGGGACTAGAAGATGCAGAGGTCAGAATCTGTCCCAGGCAACCCATGTGAATTTTCTTGGTTTACTCACCCTGCTTACTATAGCATGTTGTAGCTCTACCCAAATGGTCATAAAATACTTACTGACTTGTAGTGGGAGTCCAATGTTTCACAGGAACTGTCTGCATGAAACACCATTAATTATCTGGTTATCAAATGTCTGCTCAGTTTAGCAGGTTTTAGAGTGGTAAGTACATTATCAGATGAAATCCTGACCCCATTGAAAACAAAGTAAATCTCCCAAGGGACCATACCTCAGTCCTGGTGGGGAACCTTCCATTTACAGCCTCCTAAAGTCCTGCAGTTACAGCCCATTTCCCACATCCTCCCTGGCTCCTGGCAGCACAGGAGCAGAGCAGAGGCAGGGAGGACCAGGGCTGTTGCTGTCAGGCTGGGCGCTCACGCAGACACCGTGTCTCCGTGCAGGGTGCCAGCCTCTGCAAACACATTTCTGCTGACTGGGCACTCCCTGCATGTTCCCATGCAAAGTCAAACCTGGAAACTTAAACTGCACTGTAGATGACTTACATTGTTTAAAGATATATGTTTGACTGTGCTGAAAGCGTTAAAAACACTGAGGTGGGCCGTGTGGTCTGGAAAGCATATCAGGATCTTGGTCCTCGGGTGGATGCAGCTCCAGTTGACACTCAGAGGTGAGTGATGTCAGCACTTTAGTTCATTTCAGTGCAAGATCAAATGGGTGAAGCTAAACTATTTACTGTCAAACACAGTTTGTAGACACCAAAGAGCAGGTAAAACAGAGATACAAGCAAATGTCTGCCTCTCATCTGTTGTAATTCACAATCTCTAAGCTCAGACAGGTGCCATGATGTTGTGAAGGTTCTGCATCAAACAGGGGTGCTGATTTGACCTCTTGGCTCGAGGCAGAAAGTTCAGATACTTTAATACTTTAGTGCATCAGAGTTACATCTAGAGTGGTAATTCTGTGTTGAAAAAGCAGACTTAGGTGCATTAGGACATTGCCACAAACTGAAATGCCTCCTTTTTTTATTTCTCTCCTTTCCACTTTCCTTCAAGTACAGAGGATTAAAGGATTGTCAACAAGCTAGCTCACAGACTTGTTTGCCAGAATAACTGTTTGGACAAACATTCTTATTTATTTTTCCTGTTAAGAAAATGTCCATCAACTTATCAGGATTGGGTTCAATTGTGAAGTGAAATCACTAATAAGAAAAGAAGAAGCTCTTAGTAATAATCTGACCTAATTAATGGTGAGAGCTGGTAAAATAAGTGCTCTGCTGACCTTTGAGGCACAGCACCTGGAAGATTTAAGGAAAGAGAAAGCTAGCAGATGTGAGATAGGATGAGAGAAACTCTCTGCTGACCAAGGCTGAGCTTCCAAGGCAGGTCAATGGAGCACATGGAGGTACCCAAGTGTGCAGTGGTCACAGCATGTGAGGTCCAGATTGGTGACCCTCCACATTTGCCCGCATACCTCGCTCCTCAAACCTTTGTGGAACAGGAACAGTTGATATAGGTGAGGCATTTCAAATAACACACACGAGAGAAAAATATTTTCTGACTGCAGAAAGGAGGAGAAAGATAAGATGTATGACTCCCCCAGTATCTCTGAAGAGCTTTTCTGACAGTTTGGGCTGATTCTGACTGCGTTGGCCGTGGTATGGCACCTCTGTTCCAGCAGCCCTGTGTGTCCCTGCCCTGGCACCATGGGCTCTGTTTACCTTGCACTGTCTGAACGCTCTGTAAACACACACTGTGTATGTAAGTGCAGGTTGTTACACGCACCTACTACTTGAAGCAACTCAGAGCAACTCTTGGGTCACTATTTGCATGAAGAATGTGTGTGGGTTTATCATTATGCAAAAGGTATCAGACACACCTGCTAGAACAAATGAAACATTTCTAGAAAAAACAAACCTGCCTTTTGCTGTAGTGAATATCTGCAGTCTGTTCTCTTGCATATTACACCGTTTCATCACACTTAGAACGTCAATACTGCCTTGGGAAAGTTTGTGCCACCCCATTTCTTTCAGCTCCTTAAACAAATGCTCAGGAAACAAATTAAATCTGAAGCAACATGAAACAGGCTAAAGAGGGGAGAGAGAACACATCTAGCAAGGGAAAAAGTAAGGTTATGTCAACATAGTACAATGCTGCACAGAGCCAACACATTAATATTCCTAAGCGGCACTGTACATTTGGATGTAACAACATGAGGTAACTTCTTAAACTACCTCCATATGACAGGTGTTTGCTTGTTAGAGCTCAGTGGCAATGCAGCTTGGCATCATCACAGCAGTTCTCTGCCTCACGTGGAGCTTGTGCAGTGTTTGTCGTGCCACATCTTTATTTTAGATGTTTCAATGGCTCAGTGTTGTTTTTGATGGGAAGTGACATGTTGAGGCTGCCTTTGAGCCCAGGCTCTCTTCTCCAGGAGATGCAAGTGTCCCTGGCTCCCTGCTCCCTCTAAGGGCAGCCCTCAGCAGGAGTGCCCGCTGAGCTCTGGAGCAGCCTTGTTCTGCACTGAGGAATATACTGTGCTTTCCTTTTCCCTTTTCACATGCATGAAAGGGGATTGTCCCATTCTCAGAGTAAAAAACATGCTTTGGAGGCTAAAGTTCAGTTTACCCTGCCTACCTTTTATTTATTCTGCTTGCACTGTATTAAATGCAGTCTCACCCACAGACTGTGGTTCTGTGAGGCTATTGGGGCTTTTACAAAAGCTCTGTTAATTGTGCTATGTTGAATAAAAAAATGAACTATAGATCATATATATATAAAAAGAATGAACAGGGTCCCCCTCTTGAAAATAAGCAACGAAAAAACCAAGTCATATAGAAGGCAAACCACAAATGTTGTTAATTATCCTAATTATTTGAAGCATGTGACCAAGAAACTACTTTAACACTGAAGTAACAGTGACTATGAAATAAAAGGAATAGTGAAACAGTGAATGCCAGTTTAGGGTAAAGTGCAGTAAGTAGCAATGTGTTAAATATATTAATACAAGAGAGATAAAGAGAGTTCTGGCTTTTCTTATAGCTCAGTGTGTGTTGTTGGGCTCTACATTTGTGGTGCATGGATGAAAGAGGGTCTAATAATGGACATAATAGATAATTTACTTGCAGTGTTTCTCGTTGCAAAGGTAAGAATTAGCTCTGCATAACTTTTGTGCATAACAGGTCTGAAATCTGTTTTCAGTGTTGTGAGAGAAATGCACCTGCAGAGCCCTGAACCCACCACAGCAACCTCCTATTTCTCAGTCACTGTGACAGTGATGTGCCACATCATCTTGGTTTACTCACCTGCATCACTTGCTATCTACCTAAGCACACTTTGGCTTGTTTTAGTTTTGCTTCCCTGTGCCCCTGTCCCCCCATCCTAAACTGGATTAATGCTCAGACTTTTGGTGGAAAGAGAAAGACTTAAGTACAGTTTCTCAGTTTCTCTCTGGATTTGGTCATCATTGTAGACATGGTTAACCTGTGCTGTCAAACATCAAAGCTTTTTGCTCATGTCAGTGAAAGTGAGTGATGTAAGTGCCTTTATTCTTCATGTCAGGCTAATAAAATGCAACAGAAAAGGAGGGTGATGCTACCAAGGTAAAGGAAAGAGTGCAGGCTTACTGCATGCATGTATCCCCTTACACCTGCACACAAACCATGATATGTGTTTAGTGAAATCATGCTTCAGTTTCCCAGGGGCATGAATAAATGAATGAATTGGCAGGGAAGCCAATATGCCAAGTGAATCTTTCAAGTCACTCCATTAAGGTCACCATTTTTGAATTTTTTGGCCGGTAGAGTGGACTCTCAAATGAATTTGTGCTTCTATTTCATTTATAAAAACCAAGACCAGCACTTTCACATGCTTTAAAGCATTTAAGTAATCCTA
Organism: Pachycephala philippinensis; assembly: GCA_013397055.1. NCBI lineage: Eukaryota > Metazoa > Chordata > Aves > Passeriformes > Pachycephala > Pachycephala philippinensis. The sequence goes on from VWZT01004168.1 coordinate 190,741, forward strand.
AAGAACTGAGCATGATTCTTTCCATGTTTTGTATCATCAAATCTGGCAACCCCCATCACTGCCAATATGTATCCATGTAAGAAAATAATTAGTTGAATATCTGTCCCCTTGTGTGAGAGGCAGTGTCATCTGCTCAGGAGCTGGTTGAAAATACTGATGAAAGATGGAGATACTAGGAGAAATAAACAAGAACAAGAAGAAATGTGCAGTGCTACAAAAAGAAATACTAGAGATGAACATAAGGAGAGCTATTCAAGTGATACTGACAAATCAAGTTCTTCTCATCCTCTTTATATATTACAAAAAGAAGCTACACAGTAAAATTAAAAGTATACACTTACAACCCACAGAATATGTCTTCTTTTCTTATGGTGCTTTTGTGGCCTGGCAGATATCTCTTCTACTGAAGCATCTAGCTAGGAAAGCAAATTAACTATTCTTTTCTGTTTCTTGCCCCTCAAAGCAGGAGATAAAAGGAGCAGGTGCACCCAGCTTAGCTAGTTGCTGGTGGCGTTAGTGCAGGGTGTTTGCCCCTGAGGTTCCTGCCCATGACATTGCACTCTGCACAAAACCCATTGATGAACGGTATTCTGGAATGTCCAGGAAAGTCTGAAAAAATCACCTTGATCTTGTGAGACTGTTTAATGATGACTACATCAGCCTACATCTTTCTGTAGAAAGCAAAAAAATGGGTGGAAAGGCAGAAGAAGGGAATCTTCCATTCTTCTTCCCTTGATAGAATTGTTTGTATTTTCCAGCAGATGATACAAATAACGAAAAATAGCTGAGTTCTTCCTTGCTTTTACTCAATAGCATTAACTCCTTCAGGCTTTCTAACAGCCGGGACAACTCCATTATAGCATTTCAATTTCATTTATCTAGCTTATATTTTTTTGTACAGAGTCCTCAATGGCTAAATGTCTCTCATCATCCATTATCTAAAAATTAAATATATGATCACTACAGGTTCACTCTGCACTTTTGAAGGTAATAATGGGGCTAGGAAGTTCTGATGTAGTAATATCCTCTGTTCAGATTACAAATAGGTTTTTAGCTTTGATTATAAACTAACTAAAGGATTATACTGGGGCATCTTTTTGGCTGTATCACTAATTTGATGATGGGTTGTTATATTTTTAACTACTCTGCTTTTCCTGTTACACAACTTACCGCCGGTTCTCCCTTAACAAATGTGAGAAGTTTTCCACTTGGCCGTTTTGGTTTTAGCATAAGTAGTCTCATTTACTAACAATATGTTGGTTTCTACAGTATGTAAACTACAATATGTAGTTTCTTGTCTATGAATTTGAGGGGTGAACCAATGTGGTCAACTTTTTTCATCACATTATAAAAGGATTTCTTTCTTTGCCTCTTCCCATCTTCTCTCCAAACAATACCCTCCTACTCTCTCTTGGTGGAAACTTCTGTATCACTGTCTGAGGAAAGGGAAAATCCCAAGACACATGTGTGCACACACGCAGGTACCAGAAGTACCTTTTCAACAATGCTCTCAGGGACCTATTCTTAATGCAGATCACACAGGCTGAAATCATCCTCTCTTTTAGGCTTAATTACATCCCTTATATAAGTGGAGCCAGCTGGGGTTTTTTTTTCAGCTTCTTCAATTCCTAGAAGGTTACTCTAGCACAGGGACTATCAGGTTACTGTTGCCAAGGAGTTTACAGCTGTGCTCAGAGAGGATAATGTACTATCAGTCATCTCATCTGTATCATCACATACAAACTTGGTTTCTTTTCTTAATTGTCTTTTTCCATTTCTGACCTGCTGTCCTCCACCATATGGGTGCTCTTGAAAGGAGAAAGTTACTGGAAGTTGCCAAGGACAAGTTCTTATACTCAAATAATTCTCTAATGGCTTAACTTCAGCAGTGATGGGGAGTGGGGGATGAGGGCAGGGGTGAGGGGGCTTTTCTTCTGCTGTGAGCCATCACCTGTGTAAAAAACATCCTCATGGGGTAGGGTGTTTAGAGGAAGGAAATGCATCTCATATTCCAGTTCTTTATTATGCCAGTCATGTTGGAGGACTTCTTTTGAGCTGTGGTAGGAAATCTCTCTTTTTCTATTCAACAGAGAGTGTTTAGACAATTTGAAGAACTCTTGTCTCCCTTCCTCTATTTGAGCTCAAGTCTTCAATTAGATGTAATTGAAAAAGGTAGAGTAACTGGCAGGTGCCTGCCTCTTTGGAAGGCATAATTATGACTAGCTTGCAGACTTGGAATTTTGATGACTGAATAAATAAAGAAGACAGATGTGTTTGTGTACACACTGACATCAGTATTGACAGGATGACACAGGGACATTTGTAGCTCTGTAGGATGAGGAGGAAAATGAGGGGTTAGGCCTGCTTTCCACCCCCTCTTATTTAGAAAATGAGCATTTTTATGTCTTCATGTCTGTGGATGAGGTGAATTTCTGTTGTGCCTATGAAAGATAATAACAGTTGGAGTTAGGCATTGATTTGTGCTAACTAGAGGGTTCCCATTCAACATATTCAGTAATAAATCTTATTTTATTTCTAATTTCACTTTTACTCTCTTTTATCTTCTTCTCAGCATTCTACAGGTAAGAAATTACCTCGAATCTGAATAGAAATTGGCATGTGTTGCCAAGTAATCTTGTCTTCTAAACTCAAAGGTATTCCACAAAAGACAACAGCTATGCAAAGGACTTCCATCTCCTTCAAAAGCACTATCATAGCCATGTTGCTGTGTTGCATTTGTATCAATCATTTAAAAAGAAAAAAAAAAAAAAAAGACCAGGACAAGTATTGCTTGGAGTGGAGCAATAGAATATTTAGGTAACCAAGTTCTCCACAAGGTCTTCGTGCTCCCTCTGCCATGGCTTGCAGGTGGTGATACTGGGACAAACAAACCAGTTGAGAACAAGCTGTTATCTAATTTACAGCTTAATACAATATTGGTGCTTCTAAGACATTAACTATCTTTTCGTCATAGATTGTTAACCTGGCTATCATTATTGTATCTGATATCAAAAAATGTTCTCAAAATACTGTTTGGTCAGCAGTCCTCTGGTTTTTTTCCATTGTCTTCTATGTTACAGATTAATGTAGTCATCTATTATATTGTTGTACTCTTTGCACGCAATCACAGCATAGTCACTGCTGAAAATGAGTCACCATTTTTGAATTAGCAGAGGCTCTCAGTGAAAACTGTTGGGTATGTTCTTAACACACACCTTGAGTTAAGTTCAAGAATGATATGTTAGTTTAGGATGATTTCTTTTGCATTAGTTACAAAGACTTCATAAATGGTCTGACTTTGCTAGACCTACTCTGGTGCCATGTGGAGGGAGTTCTGCTTTGCTGTGTATCACAACTCTTCTCTTTCACTGACATGTAAGCTTAAATAGCCAGTATGTTAATTAAAATATCATGATGATTATACAAGTTTTGGTGGTGTATGCAGGGCTGAGAGATCTCAGCATAAGGACTGGTGACACTAAGAGTGTCTTTATTTGCTCATCAGTTGAGACTTTTTCTCTGTTGTAAATACAGTTTCTCATGAGCAGTATCTGAAAAAGACCATACAAAGGATGGTTAGGATGGCATAAGGAAACAGCTTTGCTCATCTATTTATCCTGCATAAACTCGGTTGCCAGGAATATGCTTTTATTGCTCCCCGGGGAATAATGAAAGAAAATAAAATAACTGAACAGAGTGTAAAATATCTAAGTGAATAAGAGATAAAACCACCTTCAAACAGTGTCTCTTCTTCCGTTAGGCTATTACAAGGTTTTTAAGATTGTGGGTTTCTTTAATTCACCTATTCGCCATCAGTTCACATTTCTTTTATGTTTCTCTTCTCCGTTCTGCTCACTGAAATAAACAACTTTGGTAGCTGTGTATCTATGATGTTGTGTACTCAGGTCCTTCAAATATAAAATACTTTCACACTTCTCTTTCCTTCAATGGAAACAATGGCTCTCATCAGTGAGTCATCAGTGAGGCATCTGGGTTCTAATCTCTGTACCCACTAGTGTGGGCTTTAAACACAACTTTGTTGTGTTTTTACACAGGGCGAAGTCTCATCTGCCTTCACACGCTTGCACAATGTGCATTGTTTGCTCCCACAAAGCTATTTTGGTATATGTCCTGTTTCTAACACAGATCTGTTACTATTCCTCGAACAGCTTCCTCATGCCCTCTGCCAGTTTTACACCAAGTGTAGAAAGTCCTAAAGTGTACCAACATCCTGAGGTTTATTTTTGTGGAATTAAGCTCACTTCTGCTTCTGTTGCTTTGGGGTCTTGCACCTCATGGTTGTTCTTCTGTCTGCATTCATTTTAACAAGAGCTGTGCTGATGCTGCCTGCTCAGTGGGTATCATGCAGATCATTGCTGTGAGAGCTTGGTTCTGCTCTTCCCATTATAAAGCAACCACCCATTCCATGAGCTGTGGAATAAAAACCTGGAAGATGGGAGCATGTGCTGACAAAATTTCTGGTACTAATTCTTGCTGCAAGCACTCCTCCTACTGCAAGCACTACAGCTAATACATGGCATTAATTTTTTTACACAGGAAATGAGGAGTGGCTGCATTTAATAAAAATAAATTAATTTGCTGTCTAAGGTTATCTTCCTTCTTTTTCTAGTGCAAAGCCTGGAAGGTTCATTGCCAGAGGAGCTTTTCCTTATGATATGGCTACATACGTAGTAGCAATGTGGCATTTTTATTTGTCTCATTTATTCTTTCTCTTGTTTCCTTTCCTAAATTAAAAGAAGCAACTCTCCCACTTTGGAAATAAAGCTGCCTCTGTGTCACAAAGGCAATAGCACAATTCTCGTTGCTATTGATTGTACACCTTCACAACCCTTATTGTTACAAGGACATCAGCTAAGCTTGTGATATAACAACAGTCTGAATCAAGGAAAACTGTGGTGTGAAGATAAAAAGGACTGTAAGGAAGGAGGAAAAGGACAAGCTCTTATTCAATTCTCCTATTTAATCTTAAAATTATTTTTCCTAAGATTGAAAAAATAAAAAAGTCAACATTGGCTTTTTTCCTCCATTTGGTCTGATTAAGGAGAGAAAAAAAGAAAGAAAATAGTTGCAAAAATAAAATCAGAAGTGTTTAAAATATAAAGAATTGGGATACAACAATCAATGCATATTCATCTATTGGGTGGAAGTTACATATGTAGAGTCTACCCATGTTGTACAATTTGTAGAGCTGGGGACTGTGAGGGAGAGTTGCAGGGGAGAGTTCACATAAGAAAGGAAACAAAATTAAGGTCTCATGCCATGATAGAGCATTGCAGCTCTTGTCCTGGATCTGAGAGTCAGAAGTCACTCACTTTCATTAACAATTCTGTATTATTATGAAATATTTTGAAGAAAAATATTCTTATGTCAAAATATATTTTAAAAGCTAAAGAAAATAGAAGTCACTCCTTGGATAGCAAGAAAACTTGTGTCTTCCGGAGTTTGAACAACTGTGAAGACCCAGGTATATGAGCCACAGCTTAAGAAAGGGAGCAAAACTTGAGTAAAAAGATTGTAGTTGGGCTAAAAAATACATTCTTCTGGTCCTTATATGTGGCATGCCCATTTGCCCTAAAGTCCATTTTGGGCTGATCATGTGGATTGTTGCATAAGAGTGGAGTGCACAGGAGTACTGCTTGCTTCCCCAACAGATCTGGTCTGTGTGCATGGATAACACACATCTGCCCAGACTCTGTGCCCAGAGACCGAGTTTGTGCCAGCAAAAGCCCTCTGCTAGAGTGTTCATATCAAATACACATCAAATGCACAAAAAATTTTCTTGCACGTTAGAAGCATATATACAGAAACTATTTAGTAGTATCACATCCAGAAGAAGTAAGCAGGTATTAAAAAATGAAAACTCATTATACAATAGATTGGAATGAAGAACATTTAGAATTGTGCAACATGCACTGCAGTGAATGAGCATATTACAAACTGAATGTGACTGATATGACATAAATGATCATCAATTTGAATGCAATTTGGAACCTTGCCAGTTATGCTTTTGATGAAACACTTGATTCTGATGATGTTCTTATGCTGTTCAAATATATCCCCTATTATATGATATAAACTATGCATTGTTGTAGCTCATGTTACAAGAATGTTTCTCGTGCTCCAATAATTACTTTAAATTGTCATGGGAATTCAACATTTCCGTTGGAAGCTGGTGTTCCAGCAGTAATTCTCTCACATGTAATTATAAAATTATTCACCTGAAATATTTTTGTCTGTATGGTGTTAGAACTCCTGCAAAAAGTTAGCATTTTCAGTGGAAAAAGTATATCAATCTTCTAATTGAAACAAACAACAAGCAAATAAACAAAGAGAAAAAGAGTGAGAGGAATGTTTTGATTGAATTATCAGTGAGCAGGAAACAAAGTGGTCAGTCACTTCCCCCGAAATCCTGAACTGATGTGTCTGGCACATGTGTACAAGCATAGTGCCTCTAGTTACACTCAGGCACAAAATCACTGGTTTTGTACACAAATATTTTGTGTTTCTGGGCTATTTCTCACTTCTACTACTCACCAACTACCCACTGCTATATAATGCTCTGACTTCACATAACGAGTAGTTGTTTCTTTAAGCAAGGTTTTTAAATACCTGAAAAAGTCATTGATATCTGATGTAGAGAAGATCTTTTATGTCCTTTGATTTACAGTGATGTTCTGCTTCTAGTACTTGTGGCATAGGCCTCCCACTTTTAAGGGTTAGTTGCCCATGTTTAGACAACAAACAGGTAATTAATAATCCATGAAAGAGTCCCTTTCTGTTTCATGTGATCTGTTGAGTACACACACATATGCTTCAGTTGAAATTCATTCTGTAGAATAGAAAAGCCGCTCTTTGGATGTCTAACAAAGCTGTTACATCCTGAACCCAGTTTCTATATTAAGGTATTTTGTAGGGTTGTTGTTCCCTCAGGTACTCTGCTGTGTTGCTACTCTAGTTCTTGACAATCTCTGTCAAGATGCTTTCTTTCCTTTGCAAAGGGCAACACCTGGCACCTCACTGGAACCCAACATGCAGTACTACTTTTCTTTCAATGTAGTTTCCCGTCTCTTTGTTTCCTCTCAAGCTTACAGAAATTTCAACTCTGGTATTTTCATTGTGCACTCTATTTTATTTCTGGGTTTGTTTTTTATTTTGTTTTATTTTATTTCCTGGAGTATTTTAACGAATTCTTATGAGTTTTCTCTGCTTCAGCCATTGGCATAGCACAGCACTGCCCTGACAATGTGTCCACAGCCATTTCCTGTTCCAAGCACTGCTGTATCTCATATTATATCGCTATGCATAGCTCTTGCCAGGAAAAAGGGGTCTCAAATTGATTTTTCACAGAAAAACAGTGATATATTTATTTGGTTTGCTACTACAAATATTCTTTCTCTAGGTTGTGACCGGGTGAATTCCAGGCCCATTGAGGCCAATGGAAATCCGTCTCTTGACTTCAGTGGAGACAGGATTTCCACCCAAATTTTTGCCTGTTTGGAGAATTAGAACTGACAGTGATTGTTGAAAAAAACCCTGGAACAACACAGCAATGTAAAAAAATTGTAATAACAAGATTCTGTCACTTCTGGTACTATCAAATAATGACTTTTCAGCACTGCATGAAAGCAATTCAAACAACTAAGCTTTACGGTTTTGCTTGGCTTTTTTAAAAATCATTACCTGTTGTTATTTGTGTGATGATAGGATCAAGGAGACTTAGCCACAGATAAGAACCTCGGTGTTGTATAAACAGAGAAAGAAAACAGAGCCTCCTTCAGGCTTGCCAAATAAGTGCTTACTTAGAGGTGAGGGAACATGGGAAAACAGTACATCTACACCAATGGTTGTTGTGTGTTGGGCTGTGGAGCAGAGCCCTGGGAGCCTCTTCCCAGGTTTTTCTGGGTGTGATGGCAGAGGAGAGCTTTAGGAGGTGTTTTGAAGGACATAGACTAGCTCTGTGCTGGCCATGACAGATTTCACTTTCAAAACATGAAGGAAAGAGAAAGGTGTGTGAAACACCTAGAAAGCTGGTAGGGGATTATGAGCTGCTGCCTTTGAGAAGAGCAGAGGTGAGGGAAAAGCAAGGCTGGGAAGTGCAGGAAAAGCACCTGTGAAGTGGTAAGGGCAGTAACAGCAGGACTGGAGAGGCTGGGTGGCCTTTCCTCAGGAGAGGAAGCTGTCTCAATTCACCTCTCCCTTCTGTTATTGTCCTTAACACATCTCTCTGGTGTTTCTAGAGTTGTTTGTATTCACAATCCTAAATTCAGAGGCTCAAATAACAACTGTCCCTATCCAGATACTTTTCTCCCACCATCAGCAAGTACTTTTGGAACTGGATGCAGCCCAGCTGGATCTAAGACGAGGACAGATTTTCTTGAAAGATTTCTCATACAGACAGCTTTTAGCTGGGTTGGAAACATTTCAAAAGAAGTAATTTTTCATTCTATTCCAGCATTTCTTCATCCAGTTAAAGTCAGGAAGTGCAGAGATAATAATTTTAAAAGAGAAGGGGACTGAAGCCTAATTCTAAAACTACAGTAAATGATACAATAGAAATATGATAATTAGATTTTTTTTTGTAAGAGTAATGGGTTTTCATAAAATCTATGACATGAATGAAGACTCAAGCAGGCCACTCCTTTGCAAGCTATGGCTCATCTTTATTTAATATACATGGCTCCAAAGCAGATCCCTGCCCCTAAGTATTTTTAAACTTTAAGGCTCTTTGGAACCTGCATCTGCACTATATTTTCCATATATTGAGAGTATATAGCCCATCTAAAGTCAATTCACACTAAAAGTACACCACAATTTGGAAGCACAGAAATACCTGAGAAAGGTGACTCTGGAGAGCATCCTCTCAGTGAAACCAGGACTCAGAGACTGCCTGTACTTAGATACAGATGTGCTGCTCTCAGACACCATGCATGCAGCCTGGCCTCTGCCTTTATAACTGCTGAGTGGAGCCTGTAGATCAGTGTGGGTGTCTGAAACGTGGATTTGGATGCTGAGGCTTGTACCCCTCTCCATTTGACTGATATGAGGCAGATCTCTCTTTTTCATCTCAAGTTGACTTTCTTCTTTTGAATCACAGTACACATCTGCCTCTGCTCCTTGAGATTTTGATGTGCTGTGATACTTTTTCTAAACCCTTCCTATACGAGCACTTTGGTAATGCAGACATTCTTTATTGGACCCTATATTTTTCTGACAGTGGTGGGAAGAGGGGATATATTTTGTTCTTGCATGTGAACTTGGGTAAGTGTTATCGTGTATGTTCTTTTGACTGCTAACCATATTTCCTGCCAGCTTTGTTACCCACAGCAGTATGTAACTTTCCTTCCTTTGTCCCATTCAAACTCTTAAAAAAAGGAATCAATTCAGAAAGCAGTTATGGGTTCACAATTTCTAAATTTTTTCTTTTCCTTCTTTTTCCTTACCTCACTAATAGATTCTTTAACTATATGAGAATAAGCAATTACTTACCTGTGCCATTCCATAGGTGTTCAACACGTCTTCCGTTTCCCAACATGAATATTCCTGCTCTTTCTGAGCACAGCACATTTAGAGTTAAAAAGGGGTGGTTCTGTGCTCATGCAGCAGCTTGCTTGATATTACTATGGCTAGGACTGGACCAGGAATGGCTTTCCTGTCCCCCAGTTTGGTTTTGTAACCACGGCTTTCATCCCAGTTGCAATCAGTCAGAAGTTTTTCACTTGGGCTGTGGACTTACTTTTTTATCAAAACTACCAGGTAGCTATGAAGATTTTTCAAACAAAAGTAATTTTTAACTGAAATTACTATGTGAACTTTCTCAAAAAACAAAGTATTTTGTTGCTGTGGAAGCATTTTCATTCATATTTTCTACATTGTGAAATTTATCTAAAATGACTGCTTCCTGAAAAAAAAAAAATACAACAACCAAAACCCAAACCAATAACTGATTTATTTTTCTCAAGTTGGTGTTTTCTGACTGGGAAAGTTGTATGAAGAAATTTCCAAGTAGCTTCTTTACAAGCTTATCAGTTTAGACTAGTACACATTAGAGAGCTCCTTAAAAAACTTCCGTTTCACTACTCAGTCAGTAGTAATAGATGTTTTATTTAAAGCCTGATCCTAAAACTTATTGTTTTCAGCCACTCTCTGCATTTAGTGGACTTCACACTCAGGAAAATCAGAGCCATTGACAGCTATCAGTAGCTTCATGTGGCACCTCTGTGGAACTCATAGGATTTTCTCAGTTTTCCGGATGTTGAACCTGAAGCATGCCAAAGGTGGAGGCGCTTGCTCGAGGCCATGCTGTGTGTCAGGGGTGAGATCCTGAACAGCAGCAGCATCTCATCACCAGACTTCGGCCTTCAGACTACAGGCTCTGAAGGCATTTATAAAAGAACTTTCCCCCATGTGCATTTTCAGCTGGCTGTGCCTAATGTTGACGACAGCCTCAGAGTCCCAACCCAGACCTGGCGTCTCTGCCTGAGTGGCTTAAGCCTTTAAAGCACAGTTCTCAGTCCCATGACTTCTTTTCGATGGAGTAATAGCACTTAAAGCCCCAGCAACCCAATAGCTGTAACACAACCCCCAGGCTGTTACACTCTCTCCGTGGGGTCGCATCCTGAGCAGTTGTTCCAGCAAGAACACATTTCATGGTCCGTATTTCATATAGACAAGGCTTTTAAAGTGAGATTGGCTCCCACCAAATTTAGTTTGTTACCCCAGACTTTCCTTGGAGGCTGAAATGTATATGACTGCACTATCAGCCTCACTTAAATTTGCCTTGCAGATCATTTTTTGGTCACTGGAAAAAATAAATATAGTTGCGCTTTTGCAAAATATGTGTCTGGCAAGATAATAAAGAGTTTACAGTCAATTTGAAGTTCATAAGGCTCCTATCAGTAAAAATATCAAATATATTTCAAACCATGGCTTAAAATTGCAGCAGTCTTCTTTCACTGCTAGGGCTCCTGATGTCTCAAGCCATCAGCTGTCAGTTGTTACTATATTTTGCTGTCAGAACTTGAATGAATAACTTCCTTGAACAATTTAAATGTTATGCTTTCTGATATATAAGCAGTTCTGAGACATCTTTAATTCTTCCACAACTTCAGCTTTTTACAGTGTCCCTGCTCCTTCACGAGCAACAAAATTCCCAATACATATTTCATTATTCTGAGCAATACTTTTATGTCTTCTTTTTCTGTCAGAGGCAGAACTCAACTGAAGCAACCCCCCCACCCCACCTTACACAGACTCTTGTTATTGTTGATCTAGCACCCCTCTTCTTTTCGCCAAAGTTTCCTCCACGCTCAAATCATATCCTTCGACTGGTTTTCCCAAAGTCAAAAAATGCTGTCTCTGTTGAACTTAGTGCCTATTGTAGATCCAGGCAATCTAAACCCTTGCATGTTCTGGTATAATTCTTGTGTCCTGAAATTAACCCAAGTGCAGCTTGAGGAAATCCTGTCATGGGAAGTGCTGCATATGCCCAGAGCTGTTGGGCAGGATCATGGTAAGCACTAGCTGGCAGAGTGTCTCAAGTTACAGGGGCCATCTCTTGCTGGGTTCCAACTTAAACAGCCTTGCTGCCTCTTGCTCCCACTCTTTTGTCATCTATCAGTTTTCTCAAATAGGTCCACTGGGTTCTCTTATTTGGATAAATCTGAGCAAATTTTCAAGGTCTGTTTATGTGCTGTCGAGTGTTCTGCCACAGGATACCCACAACCTGGGTTCAGTTGCAGACAGGCATTTCTTTTTCCTTCTATTTGTATTCTCTGTTCAAGAATTGCCATCTCTCACATCTCATTTTTCTGCTGGCGTATATCAGGCTTCATATTTTTGGGATGTGATCTCACTTCTTGCTGTCTGGATTAATTGAAATCTGAAAATCTACCAGCTCCTTCAGAACCCACTGTTGTCAGAAGCAAGAAGAGATTCTGATCACTTTTTTTTCCTCTCAGATTCAAAGAAGTTTTTATACCTTTGCCAGTTCAGAATAATCTCAGAGAGGCTCAGCCCCAGTAAAGCCTCTGGTAGGCCATTTTCCTGCCATCGAATTGTCTTCTCTCTTTCATGTGTATAGCCCTCAAAGTCCAGTGAACATAGGTGTTTAAATTAGAACATGGAACAGATGAGCCCTTTATTCTGTGTCTGGTTCTGTCTGGCTGCCTGTAACAGGAGCTTGACAGAAGCTTGAAGAGACCCTCATGGAAAACTAAAAGCACAAAGACAAAAGCCCCAGTAGGAAAAGGAATGATTTAAGTGCCATTCACTGAAGGCGTGGAAATCGGTCCAACCATTGGTGGTACCTGTGGAGTAGAAGTAATTTGGAGATGTCATAAAAACCCCCACAGTGGTGAGCCTGGAAGATGTGCAGTTAGCTGGGATATATGGTGTCTCAGTTACAGGGGAGCCACACTTTAGGAAAATGTATTTAAATTAACTTCATTTGGAAACAGTGATCATCCTAGAGTGGTGCTGGGTCTTAGCTAGCCCAGTGCATTGCCTGTCTCACTCCCACGGGGACACTCTCTGTAAGAAGCATCCTTACTGCAAAAGCTTAAGCCACAGAAGAACAGGAAGGACTGACTTGTTCCAGTCCGTGGACAGCCCAGTGTTAATGTGACCCAGCACTGAGCTGTCTTTGTTGCATCTAGGGACCAGGTTACCTCTTTGACTCAATCCACAAAAAAATCTGCCCTGTAAATCATGTATCCTGCATAATCGTTAGGCGCTGAGGAGAAGAAAGGAGCTTTCTTTGCTTCTATCCACCTCTGTACTTCTGTTGTAACAACAATCTGTGAGCTGCTATTTTGCATCTCAGCTCTTGAATTTCGGATATGGCCAGCTGCAGCCAGCAGCGCAGTGTGGAAGAGGGGGAAAGCAGACTGGCATAAGAAGGCAAAAAGTTCTGTGGCTCAGCCCATTGTGTGTGAAAGGGAGGTCTAGTACCCCTAAAGGGAATTACTCTTTTGAACTCTCTCTGGGGTAAGAGCAGCAACATGCTAGCCATCAGATAAGAGATGGAGCAGCCAGATATCTGCTCCTGCACCAGCGCCAGCCTCCCAGCAGTCACGTGAAATCTCCTACTGGAATTTTCGCTCATTTGCCCAGAAGAAACTGAAGATGATGTGCACAAGCTCTGTTGATTACCACCATTAAAAGAGGCATGGCAGCAAGCAAAACCTGCTAACAGGCAGTTAATATTCAGTCTGCCCAGTTTGGAAGACCAAGGGACAGTGAGGATAATGGCTTGGGCAAAGCATCTTCGAAGAGTAATGCTTTATGTATGATACATCACACAGATCATTTCTTCACATACAACCACTTTGACACTAACTTCATTGTCACGTGCATATTTACACACCTGTCTTGCAGGTGTCCTACCCATGCCTAATTTCTAGTACCAAAACAGCTCTGGGATGTAGTTCAACACACATCATAGTGTAACAAGCAATCATATCCCTCCTGGGGTGGAAAAAGTGAATTGCTACACAGTCTTCTCTCATTTATTTGCTCTATGCATATTGCAAAAATCCTACCAATTACATCTCCTGGGGCAGATGCTTTTCTTTGACTTGCATCAGTGTGTTGCTAAAAGCCCAGTGTTGTTGACAATATGGCAGGGACAAGATTCATGAGATTCAGGTGTGCCCGCTGTCTCCCTGCATTTCATGCCATTCCAGGTCTGGAGAGGAATAGGTTGTGGCAAGTAGAAAGGCCCGATCTCAAATGATAAGTGACAAAAGCCCAAGAATGAGCATTGAGGAAAGTGATTCATTCATAAGTGTATAAATGCTCTAGGATTTATTCCTGAGTTTATATAACTATTTCTACACCATCTGTTAAGTGGTTTGTAATTGGCCAATAAATTCAAGAGAATGCTTAAGTTAACTGCCTGCATGGCTCTGGAATATGGGCAGCTTTGGAGTCCAAGAGAGAAGCGGACATAGGTTTTACAGGATGTTACATTTATTGTGCCATGGCCTTCCTAACCTGCAGAGTAAAATACAAAGTTTCAATCAAGTTAATGGAGAAATGGCATTGTTAAAAGCCTGCTTACTTGTTTATTTCATTACTGAACTTCATTCTCGTTTCTCTTTTAATTTGTTGATGTGATTTGTGTTTTGGTGGAGGCTGCACCGTACGTGCTTTTCCGACTGTAGGCACCTCCCAGGCGCTCCAGCAAGCACATAGCAGCCATCCAAATGGGATGTTTAAGACTGAGAGCAGAGTGCCGTGGGGCACAGGACAAAGCTTTTCCCCCAGGTTGATGAAAGGCCCACCCTTGGCTTCTGCTGGAACGCTGTAACTCTTCTGGAAAGGAGAGCAGCAAAGATCAAAGGCAAAATAGTGCCAAAGAACAAAATTTAACAAAGATTCCTCACCCTGCCTAATTATCACTTCACACTTTGAGTCAACATGCAAGGCTGCTGGTGCCAGCTGTGAAAAAGGCAATTAATAACTTTAAACCGAGCGTAGCTTCAGACTCGAGAGGAGAAGCTGTGAAGAGCTATGCACAAGTGATAGACCCACTGTTTTCATTCCTTGATGAGCTGCTGGTGAATCATGTACAGTGGAAAATGCCTTTGAGAGACTTTGAGAAACATGATAAAGTCTAGATAGATTTTAGAATGTCTCTGTTGTTCCTAAAACGGTAGGGATGGCATTTCACGGGGGCAAGGCAAGTACTGCTCATCATCCTGTTACCTTGTGCTCATGCTGCACTGCAAGTGCTGTGGGGGGAGCAGCAAGTGGTTTGTGTTCTGCTGTCCTTAGGTGAACTTCCCAAAGAGAATGTGTTGCTTTACTAGCACTCCAAAAATAATTTAAGTTGTTTGCAACTAGTCTGATGCTGGTGTTCATCTGGGTTCAAAATTCCATCTCTGAGCCTGCACTGAGGTTGTCTCAAGAGGGCACTTCCTTGGCACCGGATGGCTCTGACTCAGAGAGGAAGGCTAAGGCTGGGAGTCAGGGGTCTTCATCTTGGTGCCTCTCCTTGAAACAAGATCTCTATTTCATCTTTTTAGCATGTGAATAACCTGTTCCAGATACCTTGTTGTACCTTCTTGCACCACACACCAAGCATTTGCTGTCAGTGACAGGCTTGGCAGACAGAATGGTGTTCCCCAATACCTGATGCATGGTTTGTGGAAAGCAGAATTTCATGATCAATTTTACTACATATTAAACGCAAAAAATAAATGCCCAAGCATGTTTTATATATACATCTAGGAAGAAATCTATGCTATTTCTGAAGTTGTTTCGAAGACACCTTGTTTCAATTTGAGATTTTGCTATAAAATAAGCCTTCTTAAAAGCTGCATGTCATTATGTTTTGACTTAAAATTAAAGGAACATTGTAACTCCTTTTATTTTGCTAATATTCCAAAAATAAACATTTTTACTTATAAAGCTTTTAGGAAAATTCATTCCTGTTTACAGTCCCAGCACATGCACCACGCTGGTTCCAATTCTGTCAGCCAAGCAGCTGTCCTGCCATTAACGCTCTTTAGCAGCTGTGTTCTCTCTACTACCTGGGGACCTGTTAAAAAGCGTTTACAGAGTTTCGTGCGGACAGGTGTCCCTGAAAAAGCCATGCTGCCTGCAAAGGAATGCAATAAGAGCGACCTCTCTCCCAGCACCCTCGCATATTTCAGATATTTCATTTCAGTAATAAAAGAGAAAAGCAAATTGTGAAGGTGCTCCACCCACCTACCACTTAGATAATTAAAACGAGGAAGTTGTATAAGTTGTACCCTTGCAAAAGTGTCCCCTGGCATGTCTGCCTCACTTTATTTCTGCAGCACTTTCAAAAATGAGCTGGAAAGGTTCTAATGAATGAACCAATGCAGCAGTGATACTGCACGTCCCTGGCAGCTGCCTTTTTGTGCAGGCCAACGCAACTGAAGCGTCTGCTTTCGCACTTAGGTGCTTTGGAGACAGACACCACAGAACATTTGCTCTCAATTTTGGAGATGTAAACTGTCCTTTTGCTGGAAAAAGGTATACATACAATTCTCTGTTGTATCTAAACACAAAAATATTTTGGCATATGTTAAAATCAATTCAGTTGCAGAACTGGATGTGACAGTGGTCTTGAGAAAAATAACTCAGGTTATACCTCAGCAGTAACTGTGAACTAAATGTCAACATTCATTAATGTATTAGTCAGGCCAGCTCACCAAACTTTCAAATGTGCAGGATTTCCAGAAACAGCGTAAAAAGAAGCTACCTGCCAACATTTTCATTTATCAAAGATCAAAGTTAGGTACCTCAACAAAAGTCAGTTACAGGCAATGCAGAAACGAGCTTGTTTGCTCACAGTCAGTGTGGCTTGTTGCTGTGCTATCAGCAAATTCTCCCTTTGATACTGGGAAATGGAGCTGTGGGGTTTTTTTGTTTGTTCCTTAGTATTACTGTAAATCTTTAAGAGCCCATTGACGTCTGCAAGGGTTCCTTGACAGTGTGATGGACATAACTAAATCCATGTTGTAACACCTCTGTTAATGCTCAAGTGCATTGTGCGTTATGACTTGTATACTTTGTGGTTGCAGGTGTCATTGTGAGTGGTCTGGCAGTGGCTGCCAGGGACAAGCAAACTGGCAGAAAGCCTTCCAGTCAGGTTTGGCTACCTGTAGCTGAGCTAATAATGTTTTGCAATGTCTGAGATAAGAAACAGTCTCTGAGGAAAGGTTTTGTCCCTACATGGTCCAAGTGCCTTGTGGAAGTCCTCAGCCTCTGCAGGGATCTCTCAGGAACCTGAGGGTGACCCATTGTACCTGACAAGCAGGAGGACAGATGTGCACACGTTGCCAGAGCCTTTCTGTAGAGGTGGATGTAGGACATCCTGGTGACATGTCTGCACAAAGCAGGCACCTGGGTGAGCTCCAAGCCTGCTGATTTAGCAGCCTCAGAGCCCAGATGCAGCACTGCACTCTCAGACTCCTCAGCCATGTGGAGCACTTGTGTGGGAAACGGGGACCTTTGATCCAGGCCTCTGTCCTGGACCTGAGAGAGGTGAAATCTAGACAAACACAGATGACATTACTGGAAGCAGTCCCTGGTTTCTGGTCGGTTAGATAAGGGATCAGTAGAAACTTGGTGTTGTCTGGCTAGTCTGCCTCTTATTTTCAACTTCTAGTATTTGAAAAAACTCTGTAAGTAACTGTATATCTAATTGTCTAGCCCTCTCTGCTGGAAAAAAAGAAACCAATGGAGAAGGACAACTTTGGCAGTCATCCAGGAATGGGAACTCTCTTCTTATCTGCGTAAGATGTAGACCACAGAAACCTTGGTTGAAAGCAGCCTCTGGATTTCACACCTCTGCTCTGATTTCACCACCAAAATCCTAAGATTTATGTTATGGTTTAAGAAGGTAGTGTTGTACTTGTGCTAGTGCTGTATCATCTCCTCACTTTTAGTTTTCTGCCTGACAGCTCCTCTCTTCTTGTCAGGCCTGTCCTGTTTCCATCAGCTTTACAATTTTTGTGGTTGGCTACAGTAAGATCCTCCATTTATGTGTCTCTGGAGCTGGCACATGGCAATGCCAATCTTGTCTTTGCAGATGGTGGATACAACAAATGGAACACAGAAATTCAGGGAGAAAGGCAAAAATCATTGCTTCACTTGCTTACTGAGTCATTTGCAACTGGAAAAGGACTCACGCTGGCATGGCATGAAGCCTCTTGGACTAATTTTTTATCCCTAACTTTATTTTCAGGGTTAAAAACTTTCAATTAAAGAAAAATAAACAAAAGTGGCCAGCTTTGCTCTCACAGATGTGACCAAAGGGGTTAAATCAGTAAAGGAAACAGGGCCGAGAGATTATCTTAAACTTCTTTCCTATTAAAACAATTCATTTCATATATTGCCACAATGCAACTTTATCTGAACTTCCTTTCAACCTCTATAAACATGTCCTTAAAATGAATGCTGTGAATTAATATTTGAAAAATACAGTCTCTGTGTGACATTGGGCAACACTTTTTGAGTCGTAATAGTAGTAGAACTTGCTTTAAAATGAAGCATTGCATTATCAGATCAAAGAGAATTTAGTTGGAAAATATGCCTAGTGTGTAAACCAGCTGTAAACTTAATGTAATTTTTCTGTCTTTTAGTGAGCTTTGTTGCATAAAACTGTGGTTTGGACCTAACTCTGGGGCAAAGAATCCATTGAAATAGTTTGAAAAAGTCTATTCAATAAGATAGGTAAGAAAAACTATATTTTTTTATCTATGGTACACTCAAGTGAATTGTAAGATCTTCTGTTAGGGAATATCCCTTTTTGAAACTCAGTCTCATTCTTTGGGAGGTGCAATGTTTTTTTCAGAGAGTGATGAGAAAACAATGAATTGAGAGACAATGTCCCTGTTTCAGGCACCCACTCTGTGGAGTGACAAGAATTGGTGCTGTCATTCAGCAAGGACAGCATTGTTTTGTTACTGCTGGGATTATCTGCAGGAGGGCTCTGTGGGAGACTGTGAAAGAAGTTAGAGAAGAGGAAGTTTCATGTATGCATGACCTCAAAATGAATGAAGAAAAATAAGATTGTGTATCTAGCCATTTTATTGCATTAACATTTAAAGCTCTTAAATTTGGATTCTCATTTGATTCCTGCTACCATAATGTGAGCATGGGTATACCTGCTGTGTTAGCTGGAGAAAAATATTCTGGGGAAACCATAGGTACAACAGAAAATTTAAGACTTGAGATCAAGGGAAGGAGTATCTGGCTCCAGACCTTTCCACCTTTCCCATGGCTTTTGATCTCCATCTCCCAGCTTACTGCCCCTGCGTGGCTTCCCTCCCTTTCAAAGCTGTTTCTTCACAATCCAGGCAGATTTGGCTGCATGGGGGTTTATAGATATTAAAATTGTTGCCTCATGGTCTTCAGTCCAGTTTCTTGTACCATAAATGGGTATCAGCAAATCACTGTGGGTGAGAAAGCACTTCAGTGTGTTTTGGGTTTGGAAAAAGGGGCAGACCCAGGGAATATTTCTCCCCTGCCACCCAGGTATTTGAAGAAGGGCTGTGCTTCCACACAGTCACTCGTATTCCCAAACAGTGAGGGATTTTGGGTGCCCTCCTTGACGTGCCATTAGACAAGAAGTTGCCAGGAAGTAGAATAAGAGTCACTGCTTTCAAAAGACCTTCACAAGGAGGCCTCACAGGAAAGGCTCAGAGGGGCAAGGAACACCCCTCGGCGTGTGACAGCCAGCCGCGTACAGGGATGCACACAGGAGGATCAGCAAGCTTGGCCAAACCCTGTGCCAGCAGCAAGCTCGTCTGATTTCCAAATGAGGGCTGGGTCCCAGGGGGGACCCCACGCCTCCCACCCCACTTCCCCTTCTCTACCTGTGTGTTCTTTTCTTTCCTGAGGGCATTTTATTTCTTCCTTCCCCTGGCAACAACTCCATGGCAGTTTTACCCTGCCAACAGCAGCAGGCAGCAAATGCTTTGTACACCTTGAAACAATTTCTTTTGCAGGCCACACTGTGGAAAGAATCTGAGAAGCTGAGTTGTTGTCAGTGCAGAGGAGCTGAGTTCCTGCATGCTGCAGGGGCATGGGTCTGCCTAAATCCCATTGACCTCACCAGGAGATGGTTAAATGTCTGGTTAGGGTTTTGGGGAAAGTTGTGAAAAGCACACAAGAGAATGGAGACCTGGAGTGGAGATTTGGTGGTGAATTCTGAACTCTTGTGGTTTTGTAGTTAAAAGAAAAAAATCACTTAAAATGTCAAGGTGAAAGTTGTTGGGGTTTTTTCTGTTATGTATTTTTTGGGGTTGGCTTTTTTTCTTGTTTTCTTTCAGTTGTACTTATTTTGAACACATCCTGATTTAGGAAGGACGACTTGGGCCTCAGGAAAGCCAGGTATCCAGAGGAGTAATTAGATCCCCAGACTCAGTTTGGAAAGCTTAGATGGCTGTTCTGGATGTCACCTCTCACTCAAAGGACAATTTAGTTGGTGACAAAAGTCTGGATCAACTGCAAACACAAATTTTTCTGTGCAGTGAAGTTTGCATTTGGACCTGAACAAATATAAAGGATGGAAACTAAAAACCAAGCTGCAGCAACCCATGTATTTTGCCTGTGTTATTGCACAGGACTGTGGCATGCAGTCACGGCTGGTGAGAGAGGAGGAAGAGGCTACCAACATGATGGAAAAAATCCTAAAAATTGTAGAAAAAATTACAGGATAAAGGCCTTGAATTGAAACATGAAATCTAAAATACTTGAATATAAGCTATATAGAACAAGGTAGGGGTAACTTCATCTTCAACAACCACCTAAATGTCTTACGTACAACATTTAAGGGTTAAAAGTGCTGTCAATTTATTTGTCCTGAATTCCCTGTAGAAGGAAGCACCACAGCCTTGCCTGGCAGAAGCATTGAAAGAGTGTTGTTGCTGTGCTACTACACAGCTGCCTTTTCTGTGTCCCCACCATAACTGATCTCCAAACCTGCCTGCCTGCATGCCTGCCTGCCAGGCATTCCCCCCTGGAAGGTGATGGTACCTTCATGCTGGTGCTTACCTGGAGAAGCTCATTCTAATTTTCTGCTTATCTGCCAGAGCAGTGTGATCAGACACGCCATTTGAAAGCTGTATTGGGGTTTCTAAGCCTCATGAAACAAGGCAGAGGTTAACCCAGGCAACCATCAGGCTGTAGTTGAAAATTGGCCTGCCTTCAGAGGATAAAAGAGCAGTGGGAGGGTCTCTTTAGGCAAACACAGCTATCTAGTGAATTGCTAAAGAAAAAAAAAACCTTGATCTCCATCATGCAGAAAGAAGGAGCTTTCTGAACTTGGAGAAGGTTGGTAAACAGGAGGTTGACAGCCAAATGTTGGTGCCCCCCCACATTGAGGGAATGGGGACTGTGTTACATGGATGCGTTCCAGCTGGAGGAGAGCTTTGCTATGCAGAGATGCTCTCGGGTCAGGTGAAGACAGCAGGATTCTTGCAAACCAGATAGGTAAGTCAGCTCCTCAGAGCTGTATTTCAAATGAAACCTGGGCCGGTTCATTATTGTGGGGTGGAACCAGGAATTTCCATGGCTTTGATCAAAATCCTACAAAAGTAATGGTTGTGGAGATGGCTTGCTTTGAAGTTTCGAATTTGAATTTTGAGAGTATCCAAAATGCAAGCTAGAATAGGCTGAAATTTGTTTCAATAAAGACATTTTGGGGAAAAAAAAAAGAAAAACCCAAACTATGAACTCTTATGGAAATGAAGGTGTTTATTAAATACTCTTTCAAAGTTGATGAAAAATTTACATCGTGTTTGGAATCATCTTGGTGAAAAGATGGTAACACTCTTAAAATGAAAAAATTATAATACCTTCACTGAAAAGCAGACTGACTTTTAGAAATTATGTTTTCCCTTTTTTTTTTTTTAATTATTTTAATTTCAACAGAAAAAATACTATACAGACTCTCTTGTGTACCTGATAATGCAGTGGTGTGAGGAGCGAGGTTGCGAATTTTCTCCCTGTTTTCCGTCTTGCAAAAGTCTTGAAAAAGATAAATAAGCTGCTCTCAGTTATTCCCCTAACCTTCCTTTGGGAAAATCTTTCAACCTTCCAAACATTTTTCTTCCATAAAAATTCTTTTGAGCCAAAATTCTAACTCGATATCAATCTCTAGTGCAAATGAAACATAAAATCACTTTGTACAAACACTGGTGATCAGAGACAGCTGACCTTAGCCCTACTCTGTTCCTTCTAGGGATTACTGTAACTGTGGTTATTGAGGAGGTAGGAGAAATATTTTAATGGAACTCCAGATGTGGTTTGCATCTGTGTGTGTGTGTACATGCAAATATTATATTTATGCGTGTGTGTGTACATATATATACATACACACACACACACACATATATATAGGCACTATATAGATATATATGTGTGTGTATATGTAGGTGTGCATATATAAAGTACACGGGTTTGTGTTTTCCACATTACTGGGAACTCATATCGAGACAGTGACATTTGATTGCAACCTGTGAGACGAGTAGTTTACACATAGCTGAAGAACAGAGTCACTATTTAAGCTGTAAAATATTCTGGTTTGCGCCACTTTCATCTTGATAGACGTTAATGTAACTTTCTTTTGCCAAACTGAAGATAAACTGTTTGTCTTGCAGTCTCATTCCAAAATAGAGAAATTACTTAAGTGCCTCACCCCTAAAAGGAACAGTATGTGATGAAACAGAATATGCCTGAACTTATATTTAATTTTGCTGACAAATGTCTTTTGAGTGACTGACTGTACCTCAGCTTCTTTTCCAATCCTCTATTTTCATAAGATTTTTTAAAATACTGATCTTTCCACAAACTGGTGACACAATGACATTTCAAGATTGGAATTCGTCAGAACATGTTTGATGAAATATATTTAACGAAAATATGCTGCTTCTTGGATGCCAAAACATTTTGCAGAGGTGCTGGTGTTGATGAATGGGGAGTTTTCTGTATCCCAGGTTGAGGTCTCTTGTTATGTCTGATCTGAAAACTCGATCTCTCTAACTCAGAAATAGATGTTTCAACACAATTCCACACCCTTCCATTTTAAAAGTTTTTGTTTTCATTTCAAGACCATACGAAAAACTTGGAAAACCTGCACAGTTTTGGAATGGACTTATTCCACTATCACCCAGCCAGCTCTGCTCGACACCTTCTCTCCCACAAATGACTTGTGCCAGGTTTCCAGAGATGGGTGTAGGGCTACAGCTGTAGTTTTTTTTTTTCCCCAGAGGTCACCTGTCATGTCACTGTAGCTTGAGCTTCCACAGACATCTTTTTTTCCACTGAGTCAGGCTAAGGGCTGTGAGAGCAGACCACAAGCTCACACGCAGCCAGGGCTGTGACTTGGCTGGTTGGCTCTGGGTTGCTGTTCCAGCCATCCCGGCTGGTTTCAGCGGGGCAACCACTGTGGGCACATTTTTTAAACACAACCAAACAAACCAAAAAGAGTTTACAATTGTTTGCCTTCAGATTCCTGCACAAGGGTAACTTAATTGAAACCCACACCTGGTTGAACAGGGTTAGGCTGTGCCAAAGAAAGCCTCTGTGCCTGTTTCGTTTGAAACCAATGGAAGAAGATAGTTCCTTAAGTCTGCGGTTTCCAGAAATGTCTCTGATGTGGAGTTAAACTTCTTATGTTTTGAACTCTTGTTTTGTTAAATGAGTGCAATGTTAGTTGTACAGCCTAAATTTTAATGACCTGTTTCTTGGTTTAAAAGATGGAGTCACATTTTCAACCTTTGAGGCAGTGGTTGGAGATTAGGTAGATAAGTTAAAAGCCTGACCAAACCCCCTAATTAGATTTTGGTTCTTGAAGTAGATGCTGAACTTTACGGGTCATGTTTCCACACACTGAACTCTCAGTCCATTTCCCAACACACCTTGAACTTAGAGTAAAACTTGAAATGTCTTATCAGAAATATTTTTCTTTGAATTTCCTGGAAGTCCTGGACTTGACCCGCAGAAAAATACTTCTTTTTTTTTTTTTCCTTTTCTTTTCTCATAAAATTAATGCATCCTTTGCAATTGTGAATAGTTTTGAAAAGTGTCTCTCGTGTTAGTCAAAATAGTAACTGCAAATACAATGTTCTTTGAAAAGCAGTAGACACTGCTATCACACTTCTTCCAAAGAGGACCTTGTGTTGCCATTCTCAGAAATACACTGGGGGCAAATTCTCCAAGAGTTCATAATCCACCAACCATATCAGGAATCAAAATTAAACAGTGCTTGGAGAGGTGGCCTTTGGAGAATGGAGCACTGGTACCTGTCTGACAGGCTGTGGGCTCCTGATCCCCAAGACCATTTGCAAAAATGGGACTTGGGGTGACCAAAGTGCCGTAGGAAAATGACCTGCAGAGCTTTGGGAGATGCATCCTTGGGGATGGTCTGTGCAAATGATTTGACAATGGTAGCTGTAGAATTTAGTCTGGCAGATTGTATGGGTTTTAGCCAGTCTAAACTACCTCATGTGCATGCTCCACAGCTGGTGGGCAGGAATCAAAGAGGAGCTTACAGGGGATGTCACTGAGATGAATGCAGAACATTAAGGCAAAAACATTCAACTCCACCTTCTCCAAGCAGGAATTTATCATTGTGCTTAGCTGTTACAGTGGGTGGTCTCTGTACTGCTAATATGATGTAGCTGTTAGAAAGGTATTTCCATCCCTCATAATTTTCTAATGTTTACTTACCCTTGCTGTGACACTGCTATTGACTCTGAAGTTGTAATTATAACTAATAATTCAGTAATCCTGATGATATATTGCAACAAATTGACCAACAATTACATAGGAAACAGTACTGTGGCAGTCACCGGGGACTGCCTGGCATCAGACAACTTTAATTAGAGATGACTAATACCTTATCCAGCCTCCAGGGTGCAGAGGATTTTAAGGGCTAAATGCTAACATTTCTATTAATTTACGTGATCTTAGGAAATGTCAGTTTGCTAATTGTTCAAATAAAGGAGTCTCCTTTTGCAAAAATAGCGTAGTTTACAGAACATGGAAGAAAATAATTTCAGCTGCTGTTAGCTTTAGCTGAAACCACCAGCATCCTGAGTTGCCAAGATCAATCAGTTGTGTAGGGAGAAGAGGAAGTGCTTACAGAAGAGTCTGGCTCCCCTACAGGGACTAAGTTGAAATTTCTTCTTCCTGTGTTCAGAAAATATTTTGAAATTCAAAATATGTGTGTAGCAATTTAAGTTGGTTACCCAAAGAAGAACTATGCACATGAACTGGAAAGCAAAACTACCCCTCCTCACTCCATCCTCTGCAAGAATGATGTTTCTATTTTGGTGAAACATGTGGCACATGTCATTTTTTTTCCAATGTAGTAGTGAGATGCAACATGACAAGCTCTAGAGATTTATAGGCTACTTGTAAGGGATCTTTAAACTACTAATTAGGAAAAGACAGTCCTTATTTTCTGTATCCAACCTCAAAATACATATACATTTGCTTTAAAAAATGTGCCGTTTCCACAAGTGGAAATCACAGTTTGCAACAAACACCACAGGAGAGATCATCAGATACCTGCCTGTCTGTCATGTGGAGGGCTGCCATTCCAGGTATAGCTGTGCTTTCCTCCAGAGCACCTCTAATATAGGCACTGCCATAATCCCTGTCTTCCTTTGGAATTGCATTCCCGTATTTAGCTCTACTACGAAACCAGCTCCTCTGTGGTGGCTTTAGGGCAGTGGAAGAAATGCATTCAATTACATACACAAACATAACCATGGAAAGTTAAAATGGGTTCAGCTTCTCCCATACTTTTCTTATCTTACTTGTTTCCTAAGTTTTGGAACAAGAGCCTTGTTTAAACATAAGTTAGCATAACACCCTAATTTTAAATATGGACCTGTAGGCAGCAGTATAACATAAGTGTTAATGCAATAACTTTGAATGCAGACCTTAGCTGAACCCTAGAGCCCTGGTGGTTCTGCAGTACAAATACAGTCATTCAGGGGTGATCCTTTGCTTGGATAAAATGCTTCCATTCAAATGTAACGATAGTGTTTGAATTAATTAAGTTATAACTGAAGTTTTTCCACGATGCTATCTTAAAATAATAACCTAGCAGTCGTACCCGCAGCCTAATCAAAATCAGGCTTTGTGGTTTTAGGTGATACACAAACACTCCTGTAGACCTGAGGTAAAAAATGTGGAGCATTTCTAAGGGAATTAAGAACCTCAAACTCACCTTCTGAAGTAATCCTGCGACTTAGGAGCAGCTTTTTCCAAGTGTTTATTGCCCCTTTCAACAGTAGCAAAGGGTAAATGATAAATAGAGATCTGCAAGTCATAGGAACAGATTTCAGCAAGCCTGAGGGACCAGTGCAAATGACTGCAGCTATTCACACCTAGGTACTTCTAGAAACCTAAGCCTAGATACCTCCCTAACTTAAAAAAAATGGGAATTAATACCACAAAGCCTAATCATGAACAAAGAAATGTGAGCCGGAATACCTTTAGAAAACAATTTTCAAAGGTATATTTTCCTCTCAAATTGCAAATAAGCTGCCTGGGAGAGTTTATTATATGAGTTTAGTTACAGAAGTAACTTGATTCTAACAAGCATCTGTCTGCTTAGCTATGTTGTTCAGCAAACCCGTGGTTAGGCTCCTAAGCCACTGTTGAAAATTGTCTTTAGAGTTGCCCTGAAGCACCTGTACTGTACCTGGGAAAGGAATGCACAAAGGAACAGAGCTGTTAAAAGCAAATACTTATAACAAAATAGCTCTTTTTATGTTGAAAGAAATCATACCTCTTGTGTAGTGTGCCTTTAAAATGTTAGAAGCATTTCTGTCTGAAGCAGTCTTGTGAAGTGAACAGAAGGCAGAAGGAAAGAAAGCTCCTTAAAGGCTCAGGCTCACTTTGAGCTTTCCCTGGTAGAAATGGGTTTTGACTGCTGTCTTGTATAAATTAATTTAATGTCACTAGTGCTAGAAGGACATGTTGTCTCTTGATCTTATTGCTCGCTTTTCTTTGGGTACCAGAGAGACAAGAAATCACAGCATTTAAAAGAAAGAGGCAGCAAGGATTCTCCCTCCTGCAACCATTCTTCAGCCACAGGAGTTTCTGTAAGCTCTGTTTTGCTTCTCCCCTCAGCTTCCCAGCACTGTCCTACAGTTCAGACCATCACTAGCACAACTGGATTGAGATGAGATTTTAATTAACCTGGTGGAATCGGGAAGAGGGCTTGAGCACGGTTATGGTGTAAGATACACTTGAGAGATTTTTTTATTGTGTCTGAGTTGAGTTTATCCTGAAGCTAATTTGAGATCAAAAGCACAGAGGCTGTTTGAAATCTTATCTGAATCAGACTGCTAGATCATTTAAGGCAAACGTTTAATAAGATTGCTTCAATTACTCCAATCAGTCAATCTTGGTAACTGAGATTGAGTTCTTCAGTTCAGAGGCTGATCAACTACTGTTAGATTCGGGTAATAAATGGGGTAAATTAACTGGCATGTAATTCTTAACGCTGTAGCTGGGCATCTGGAAAGATAGCTCCTCCACATGTGGACCCCACCATGGCACAGACACAGCTTGGATTCGCAAGTCCAGGGCTTCTTTCTTCAGCATACAAAGGGCTCAGAGTCAGCATTTGAGTTTTGACATACTGTCAGTTTAGGCACAAAAAAATTCTCACCTTTCCAGGGGCATTGTGCTTCTTAATAGACTGAGACCATTAGATAAATAATACTGTTAGCACTCTGAAAACTGAGTGGCCATAGGAGATGACCACTGCTATATGAGATAATTATTAAAAATCTTTTAACTGAACCTATAATACACTAAAGCTCTGGCTGAAATCCAGACAAAATTAGATAATTTAGAAACATACCTGTGTGTGAAGAGATTGGCTGTTTCATCTGCAGTGGTTTGTGTTAGAAGGTTAGATAGCTCAGCTATCAGATATCAAGTCATATGCACAGAATTTTGCAAAACTTTTTCCTAGGAGAGTTTTTTTTTTTCCTTTTCTCTTTTCATGATTGGTTTTGGCTTGCAGTTCCCATGGTTTAGAGTTCAGGTTGGGCAGCTGGAACTCAAAACTGGAAATGTGGGGCCAAGTTTCTGGCCTCTGCTTTCCGGTGCCCACCCCAAGTAAGGTCCCTGGGTACATCCCCGCCTCTCTTCCCAGACTGTAAAATGACTATCAAAGGGTTTGCCTGCCTTAAAAATTAGTTGAAGCCTCTGACCAACTGCACAGTGAAAAGGGCTTTTACTTTTCCCCCTGGCTTTAAGCTGTTTAGGACATGTAATTCTTATGTATAGCTTTCCTTTTGGTCATTCCCTATCTTTTTTGGACCAGGAAGAAAGTATAAAGTTGTTTAAGAAAAAATTGTTTGTTTCAGAAAAATAGAATTTGTTGCTCTGAATTACAGATTTTCAGCTCAAAAATACAAACTTGTGATTCAAACTAGAACTAGGCATAAGTACCTTCTTTTTCCTTGTTATAAATGCAGCTATTTCTGTACTCAAATGGAGACTTGGAATAAGGCCAACAGATTCCTCAGGCAGGGTCTGAATTCAGGTAAAACGCTGAGGCCCCAACCCACCAAGTCACCTCACATGTAAAAGAGGCCAGAGGAATCAATAACATATGTAATTTACAACATGGCAGTAATAGTGGAATTTTATAGTGGCTTTTGGTTATAGCCTTGAAATTGATTTCTTTACCTTCTGTGTATTAAATATGCATAACACTTGCTGGGAGGCAACCAAGTGATGTGCTTTAGATCCCAGTACATCAAACGAGCCCCAATGTAATGTTGCCACCCATTTATTTTGGCTGCCTATGGTATATGGTAAGCTACATGGCTCAAATATGCTTGCCTCTCTTTCCACATACACCTCACAAGTTCACAAGACACAGCCTTAATATTATTAGTAAATTATTATTTAAGGAAAGAAAAAGGCAAATTCTTTGGTAAATATAATAAACATCTGGTTATGATTGGGGAAGAGATTGCTATTTGAAGTCCTTCTGAGAGGCTGATAATGCTTCTCCTAAAACTGTCTACAAAATCCCCTCCCTCTTTTGCCCCAAGGCCTAAAAATATATCTATCTTTTCCCCTTTGATATCCTGACACTTTCTCTCACGAAGGGTCTAGTAAGAAACAGTGCTTAAGATCCAAGGGAAAAGTTCTTATCTATTGCCTCAAACTACAGCTTTTACCTGCTTAACACCTGTAGTTTGATTGATAACACTTTACAAGATGCGATAAAGACACTTAATGCCATTAGCAATATTCACACACTGGTAATCTTTGCTCAGAATTATATGTTCAGTCATTAGCAGTAGTAGTTTCTATTTTCAACTGCAAGCCAATTTATCGGGGTGTGCAAACTTCGCTGAGGACATGCAGTCCCAGCACGAATATGACCAAGCACATTCTTGTTTCATGATTAGATCTGTGTGAAAATGAGGAGGCAGTGCCTGCAGTTGCTTTGTATTTTGAAGCAGCTGTGGACAAACCTGTTGCTGTGACAAGTGAGTGAGCAGTTGGGAGATTTGGCACACAAGCTCAGCATGAAAAAAATCCTTATTCCTGTCTGTGTCTTCTCAGATGTGATGTACAGCCTGGTGAAATCGCACATGGGTTTGCACACCAACCTTCAGACACCTTTGGGAAATGACAGATATTTTAGCAAAAGCACAACCCTGTACTTCGTTCTGCAGTTTTCATAGTTCACAGACCCAAATTTTGGAATGCCACACTGGCTCAGAGATCCTGGCTTTTCCCTGATCTATCTTCTTGTGTGGTTACTGTTTGTTTTCACAAAATGAGCACATGCTGCTCTGTAGCAGTGTAAATAGTTTTCTCAGGTGCCAGGTGAAACACCAGAGATTCAAACTAATAAAAAGAAGCAAAGAAAACAAGAAAGAAAATCAGAAAGCAGGATCATCCTAATATCCCCTGGGGCTGTACAGTCACAGCAGTGGGAAAAGAAAATTTCATCATGGTGGATCTAGGCGAGAGAGATAGGCCAATCCTATAGGACATCCAGAAGTTGAGGGCTATCACTTGGACTGCTGGCATTTAAGGGCAGTCCTGCCAGATGAGGCTTAATAGCATTTAAACCTACCAGTCTACAGAACAAGGCAAGGAAGGATCAGTGCCAGGTCCTCTGAGCATGCCAGGCTTGTCTCTACTTTGGTCTTCTTCCAAAGCAGTGCTGCTCTCTGTGCCTCCATAGTGTCGAATCCCACCCTGAGAAAAGTCTTTTCAACCACTTTCTGTAGAAGGTTTTCTGTAGAAGGACACATCACACTGATCAGCTCCTGAGTTAAGGTTATTGAAGAAACAAGTATTCCTACTCATTCCAGGTGAAATGCCAGGCACCAGCTGGCTGGAGTTCTGTCCGTGCAAGAAGGCAGAGGTCTCCTTCCCATCACTCTTTTGCATCACAAAAAAATCTTCAGGGGGACACAAAGACGGATGATGTTTGTAAAGCTCTTCCTGACCACTCGTTCTGTAGGGAAGTGTTTTAAGACTTTTTTTGGTGTGTGATATTTTTAAATAATAACATCAATGATCTTTGTAAATGACAGAAAGTGATGCCTTAAATACCTGTTCAAAAAGCAACTGTATTATGATCTCATCAGCAGGATAGTTGTGCTTTCTAATTGTTCACTCCCATTGCAGAGAGTTGCTAATTAAAGATGTCATGTAGACCCACACAGGAAGGAAAGAATTTCACAAAATATCCTGTTTCCCACCCATCGGATGGGAATAGAGTGGGGGGAGAGAGAATGAATCAAAGGATGAGCACAAGAATATAAAGCTAAAGCTGCAATAGTGACAATAAGGGTTTGTTCTTTTCCACAGGAGCCTGTCCCAAGAAAGGATTCCTGATGGGACATTTCCTGTTCACATTACTGTCTTTCTCATGAGAATCCACTCTCAGACCCCATGCCTCCTTGTGGACTCTGACAGATGGTGGCATCCAACTGGACCCTGACTGAGCACAGTAAGGAAGACATGACATGAGACATGACACTAGTGGTGCTGGAGTGTGAGGCAAAATCCACAGTCGACACTCACATCACAAGAACTGCAGCAAGAATAAAAAATACTTATGTGATTGCTCGTGGCTACTCCAAATAAAAATAATGCAACAGATTTCAAGAATGCAAAGATGCTTCAAGAGCTTTATTCTGTTTTGTTTAATGCATGTTAAATTATACTTATGGAGTCCTGTTCCTATGAAAAGATTTCTTGAGAAGTGTTAAACGTATCTGATGCTTATCAAGAATGCTTAGGAATAATCAACCTATATTTGATACTCTGTACAATTGCCCTTGGAATAGCTGTTCTTCCAGTGGCACTTTTGGTCTAAATTCCTACTCCCATCTGTCTTGAGGATCTGAGAAAGTACTATTTGCTAAGTAGACATGGTAAGGATGCTGTTTGGCTGGGCAGGGGCATGCTCCCTCACAGATTGATGCAGATGGTGGAAAAGTGGGAGGGGGTGGTTTTTCGAAAATATCATCACATGCTGAGGTTTCCTGTTTTGTCCCTAATGACACTGTCCAGAAAGCTGTGGCCTTCACAGGAGCGAAGACTTGGCCATGCACTTCTACAACAACAGGTGTGCATTTCCTTTTTTTGGGGGCCTCTAGCTGTCTGTTTGGAAGGAATTAGTAATGGCTAGAAAATACAGATTTTCTTTGGAATATAAAAATAAAACTAATCAAAGGCAATGTAGAACACAAACTTTAATAATATTCTGTGAACCTGAGGTATTCAATACACTCATTGCACAATAGCAGCAACACAATTTAGCTGGTTTAAATACATTTAAATGCTCTCTATTGCATCTGAAGAAACAACCCAGGAGAACTAAAATGGAGAGAGCTTACTCAGTAATTCTTCTTCCAGAATTACTCTCCTACCACTGTTGTTAAGGAATAGCTGTAAAACAGCTGGTTTGTGATAGCACCCACTGGAGACAAACCTGCATTGGCTAAAACCGAAGGGAGTATCATACAGTTCTGTTGGGGAAGATGAAATAGGAAAGCCTTATAAATATGATCACCTGGCAAAAGATGCTGAGAATATGGAAACTATAAGTGAGATTGAAATGAAGACAAGCTTTGAGATACCAAACCCCAGTTATTGGACAACTGGAAAACAATGGTTTGGCCGACTGAAGGTAATCCCCCTTTGATGAAACAAAGCCCTCTGCTTGCTAACACGTCCAAGGGTCAGAACAGACCCTGCCAACGTGGCAGAGGGTCCAAAAAGTAGTTTTTAGGGTTTAAAATATAATGCCGTATGGTAATGCAATGATTCTTATAGGTTGTATGTAAATGTTGTAGGATTTGTAGCATGTTCTAGATTGGTTAATGAAAATTAGAATATTCAGCACAGAAGATGATTTATTGTATTGTAAACGGCAACCACGGGTCTTTTTCCACTCCTCTTCTACTCACTCTCCCTCTCTTGCTCTCCTATTTCTCTGACCTGCTTCGGGCTGCATCTGGCAGCCCTTTCACAATAAACCCCATGTTCTAAGACCTGGCTTCAGAGATCTCTCGTCTCCATCCCGACCGTCCGAAACAAACCAAACCAACACACACATCCTACACAGTTCCTTATCATATCTCTGAATAGCCCATCAAGATCATCTCAAAATGGAAGAGAAGTTGCCTATGGGTTGTGAGAGGTGAGAGCAAGAATTACTAAAGGGAATTCAAAGGCATTATGTGCCTCACTGAAAAAATTCGCTCATACACTCTTGTATTTGAGCATTTTCAGTTCCAAATCCTACTCAGGAAATGTGGTTTAATTTGCATTTTGGGTTTTTTTTCCTTTTCCTTTTGACTAATTGTTACTTTTTACCTGAAATCACTGTTTATATCATTCAGTAGTTTATCACCAAGAACACCTGTGTGGGAACTGGAAGCGATAAGGAAATTTTCAATATATCACTGTTTTCTATTAGCAAGGTGTGAGCATGTACAGAAGTTGCTATCTGTCTCCTATTTAAGTAAGATAAGGGAATTATGAAGTGGGGTGTGTTCTACCTATGGTTAATTTGTAAAATCCCACCTGAAGAGATAAACACTAGGAAGCTGTAAATTAAATGCAAGAACAATGTCTCAGAAATGTTCACTAAGGGATTTTATCATTCATTTTTGTCCCAGAGCAAATTTTGTATTATTTTCTTATTTCTATAAAACCTGTTAATGGGCATGCCACAGTGAGGTATTCACTTACATTGCACTTGGGAATTGTGTTTGGCCAGCTTCTGGTTTTTATACTGGATTAGTGCTTGCAAGGATGTATGGTTAAATACAAATATAGGGAGAATCCTTAATATAAATAGAGTGGTTTGGGGCAAAAAAAAATTGAGGAATTGTGCTGAGCTAATATGAGGGTTCATCTTTGTAACTTCACCTCAAGTAGAGAGAAAAGAGGAGTTGTCCTTCGAAAATACTCATTTGAAAACATCCTGAGCTGAGAATGACACAATGTATGAAGGATGGACTTTGAGGACAGCACTAGCCTGGGAATCAGGATACCTGTCATGTGTTTTCACAGCTTTTCCTTTCCCTCACAGATAAAAGGTGCCTAAATAGTGCTGGATTCAGAAGCCTCAATTCTTTTGTGGATCTGTGCATTTCTTTCTTATATTTGAGTTCCCTGATAGAACACCAATGCCACTATGCTTCTCACTTCTTTTAGACTGAAAGCTTCTAAACTGCTCTTGCCCTGTGCATATTCCTGTGACAATGTAAGACTGAGCTGCCTCACTCAGACTGATGTAGTTGAATGCCTGTAGTCAATCCTTCACACACAGAGCTGAAAAGCATAGAAACACTGTTGTCTAACCCAAGGTATTCTCCTACCTCCATGTTTAGTATGCAAATATGGAGTCTGGCTCTTCGATCTGTTGAATGCCTAAAACATCTTACCTCTCCTTGAGGAGTTGATTTTTCTTATCTTACTTTTTCGAAACTTCTAAAATATCTGCTTTTCTCCTGCACACGAGACAAGAATTCTCAATGGCATAATTCTGACCTCCTAGCAGACTAACCCATCACTAGCTGGCTTGGAAAACCTTGGCAGTCTTGCTCTGCATTGGTCAAGATTTATCACTGTAACTACACTTCTTGACAGAGACTATACAGAAATTGTTTCCCCTGACATGAAAAAACTAGAAGACTTTTGTCTAGCTCAAAGATCTTGACTCTGCTTCACTGATCTCAAAACTGATATCAAAAAAAAGCCCTGCCATCCTGCTGCTTTTTAGGGTTCTTCTCACAGCTCCCTTTGTTTCCAGTGTGAGTCCCTGTCCTCTGGTACCAAGACTGACGAGTCTCCCTGGGTGAGCTTAGCTCTCTCTGCCCATGCCAGGCAGCCTCCATTGCTTGCAGCTGCTTTGCTACATGAAGGGACTTAAGTGTTGCTTCCATTGAACTAAAAAGACTGGACTTGGCAAGCTCCTTGGCTTAATGAGGTCTGCAAACTGTCTTTGAGTCCAAGACTCCCATGATGGTAATTGTTAGCACTCTTCAACACAGCGGTCTTTATAGGGGGTAAAATATTCAAAAGTGCTTAAGTGAAGGTCAATGAGACCTAGCTATTAAAATAAATAAATAAATAAACCCCAGACCCATAATTAACAAATGTTTGTGGTCCTGCAATAAATGAAACTATTTTAACAGCACTTTGGTAGAAACCAAATGCTGAAGTAACCCTTTGGTTAAAAAGCAGCATAGCTGTGTAGCCTGGTGGGAAGGGCTCCCTCACGGAGAATAAAGGAGCCTCTGGGATCAGGGAACAGTTTATGACACAGACAAACCAAAACAGAACCAAAGGGAGGGTGCTTGGAAGAGCTTCCACCTGCAGAGCTGTAGCTTGGGGGAGCATCTTGTCTGCAGCAGGATAACCTGCTGCTGTGGAGGCAGCTGGTTCAGGCAGTGACTCCTCACCTCATTTTCCCCTGAGCTGCTTCCATGTCTGGGGCACCACAAAACAGGCAGCACAGAGAAAAGCTGCACGGCAGAGTGGCTGCACGGAAAGGCACAGCTCAGAGGTCCCCCCTTACATGAGGGATGGTGAGTGGTATCTCCAGGGAAGGGACATGGCAGCTTCAAAGACCTCAGGAAACCAAACTATTTGTCTCTTGCATACTGGCTATTGAATAAGAAGGGGCAGAACACTGTTTCCTCCTTTATGAAATCTAGCCCTTTAATTTCCTTTGCTTTTACTACATGTGTCCAAAAACAAAGTGTTTCATTTTGGGGGTCAGAAGGAGTTTTTCAGCGCACACGAGGCTGTCCTGTTTTCATTTCATGGAAAAATATTAGGAGCAGGGGGAGGGAGGGAAATTGCATCTGTTTAATGCAAGCTTCCAAAATATTTTGAATTCAGCAGTCACAGTGGAAATAAATGCAATTATTCAGACAGCTCTACTCATTTTGCCCACAGAAGCAGTGAGCTGATTCACAACTAAAGGTATTTCATTTTAAGACATTCATTTACACAGTGAAGTAGCAAGATTGAGAATGGGAATATGTATTTTGGATTCAGGACCATGGTTTGTGAGCACATATGATGGAAATTGAGTACAAATCCCACTTAGATTTAAGTTCCTCCTCCTGGTAAAGCCTGCAGATTGTGCAGTGTATCGGATTGTTACTTGCTTTAGTAGTAATAACCTGGTGTAGGTTGGAATAAAAGCTTTTCACAATAAACCTCATCTCTACTGATCTGAGATCTGACTAGCTTTGACCCAAGTATTAGACTGCTTTCTCCTACAGGCTGTGGAGGTATGGTGTAAAATGAGAGCATCATTTGCCTTTAGGTTGAGCAAATGAAACCCAATTTATGGCAACAAAAACTTTGGAGGCTAACTTGCTGTCTCATTTATCCTTCTAAACGTAAATGAAAATCACATGTAAAATTTTATTATTAAAACAGCTGTCACTTTTGGTTATTTTAAGCCTGAACTCTGCCAAATGCAAATACAATAAATAATTTTAGAGAGAAAACTGGGTAAGCCAGCCCAAAATCTGCTTTTGTATTTTTTTTATAGAGATGCCAAGACTGTTTGATCAGCATGGGAGAGCAATTTGTTGACTCACGAACCTAGCTCTCTCTGATTACTGCTTACATAGCACTTTGGAAAGGTTGGCCAAATACCTTCAAGTCAAGTACCTTGTTATTATGAACATGAGTGCCAGTAACAAAGAAAAAATAGCCTACATGTCATTGAATAATAAATCATGGAGGCAAATAAATGGCTTTTTTAAGAAATGCTCTATTTACATTTTGTCACGTGACATGGCTTTGCTTATGCTCACGGACGTGATAACACTTAAAAGAATACTTCCTTTTCACTGCAGCATCTTGGCATCAATCATCTCAGTGCAACTGCATATTCTGGGATCTGTTTGCAATCAGGCAAACGAAGCAGCAAGGGAGATTTAGCGGTAAGACCAATTTTTAGCTGGAGTGCTGAAGCTGTGTAGGTAAACATAGCTGGCCTTACTCAGCGGTCATAAACTGCCTCCCTCACACGAGCCTTTGGCATAATTACTCATGCAGAACAGGTATTCATCCTCTCTAAGCACCACATAAATGAGGCCATGGTAAAGTTATGCAAAGGAAATATGTATCCAATCTGATAAGAAGTCCCTAATAATTGCTGGTATTTTCCATAATATTAGTTTAGGGCTAGAGCCACAAAAAAGGTTTAGGCATGTAAGCTCTGCCTAACTGCCTCGTAGGCATTTGTGGCCAATATTTAGATCCTCAAAACCCCTGTTCAGCTACTGCCTAACCCTAGAGGCGTCTGAAGTCTGCAAGTGCCTATGTCCCTGCCAGTAAAATTCCTGAGGTGCCCAAAGGTCTGCTCCTGGGCATGCCCGGGACTGCCTCTGTTTTTTCTTTCTTGTTTTTTATTTTCCTCTTCCCTTCCTGAGCTTAGTAAGTAGATATTCAACTCATGTTTAACCCCTGATGGCATCCACCAATGAGAGCTCTGACAAATGTCCTTTGAGAAGCTCCAATTGTCCCTTGACCCCAAAAAAGCCCCCCCAAAAATACCACAACCCCAAAAAGTAGTGCAGCTGCTGGAAATAGTGGTTTGACCACAGCCCAAGCTCTCCACAGTGACAGGACACACGGCTTCAGGTCCTTTCTCTGCCAAAGTGGGGACATCCCTCTTATTGCTGTGCTCCAGTCTAAAGGCAAGGGCTGTTATCTAGTCTAGGGCATCATGAGGGTTTCCCCAGATGAGGCTGATGCTCTTTTGCAGGGTGTAGACCTGCCTCTCTTGGCTGCATGAGGGACGTCCCTGGAGCTCTGCCTCAGCTGGCAAGGGTCCCTGTGCCCTGCTGTCCAGCCAGCAGTTCTGTTTCCCTGTCCCAGTTAACACCCTGGGGTGCCAGGCACAGTGCCAGCTGCAGCAGGGAGGGCCTGGGAGCACTGCAGCTTTCTGCCTCCAGCCTGGTGATCCAGGCATTTGGCAGGAGTCTCAGGCTGTGCTTCCGGATGGCCAAACCACCCAAGAAGGGGAAGGCCCTTCTCCCTCACCCCACGGTCACGAGCCCTGCCCTCTCTTGTGGCAGTTCTGGCATCACTGGCCTCTGCTGAGGCAATTCAACTTCCTAAAATGCCAGAAAGATTCCCCCTCACACCCTTGGCAGGTGTGGCCTTCTGCAGGTTTAGTGAGTTAAGTCATCCCGTGGGGGATCCAGCCACCCTCAGAGCTGACTGGGAGAAAGCCTTGTGAGCAGCCCTGCTGGTGGGGATGAGCTGGTGCCAGCTCCAGCAAAGGCTTTCTTCAGGCATCCCAGAAAACTAAGAAGCCTAACATTTTTCCTTTCTTTTTCAGAGAAGAAGTTCAGTGGCTGATCTGCAAAATCAGCCTGTGGCCTTCTTGCACAGGAGCTGATGTTCACAAGAAGTGGCTAATGTAGGTACCTTACACCAAAGGAAAGTGCAGACCAACATGAGACCTCTATTTTTTTGCCAGCAAGATACTTCTTCTAGTGTCTTTTTAACTGCCTTCAGATGAATCATGTGCCAGCAGGTGTGGAAATGTGCTCCAGAATAATATGAATCAGGTGAATGGGATGGAGGCATTTACCCCTTCCTGCTTTTCACCCTGTCAAATGAGACCTTGGAGATCAGCAATAGAGCAAGTGCCAAATGGAGGAGGTAGGAGAGTCAGCAGAAAGAAAGTGAGATAAAAAGTCAGAATATAGCTGGAGTTGGGAGGAAGAAGGAAGAGCCCATGGTTTTCCTGGTGTTTCCTGGATTTAGCACCCTGCTGCTTCACAGTAAGTGGCCACCTCCACTTCTTCAGTTAAAAAAAGCTAGAGAATCTGACAGAAGTTTTATTTGTGTCCTTCCTGTTGGGCTTTTAGGAAGGAGACCTGACCCTGGCTGGGTATAGCTGGGCCCCAGTATTTAAGATTCCCAGATGGAGTGCAAATGACTCAGGCATGGGGCTGCACTTTGCCTTTCTCAAAGTGCTAGGATTCTTTGGATTCAAGTTGCTGTGCACAGGTAGGTGGCTGCATAATTTCAAACCTGTTCCTGATCCATCTTTTATTTTGGTGAAGAATCAGCAGAAAAAATTTTTTCTGTGGCCCTCTGGACTTGGATGAATTGTGCACACGCACACATGTACCTGCCTGTACAGTTTCCAGTTCTTGGATGTATTCTTTGACCATGGTTGTACTGGTAGTAGTAGGAGGTGAATCCACAACTTTCCAATGTCAAATATGTAGCAGAGGTTTTGTTTGGACGAGAGGGTGGTTGGGCACTGGAACAGGCTCCCCAGGGCAGTGGTCACAGCACCAACCCTGACAGTTCAAGAAGCATTTGGACAATGCTCTCGGGTGCATGGTGTGGTCCCTGGGGTATCCTGTGCAGGGCCAGGAGTTGGACTTCAATGATCCTCGTGAGTCCCTTCCAACTCAGGATATTCTAGGATTCTAAGCACCTGGGGCAGTTGCCTGGCATGTCTGGTGAGGTTTGAGTTTGAGAGCAGTATCAAATGACATGATGCAAGTGTAAGAAGAACAGGACTTGCACTTCACACCTGCTGGTGGCTCCATTGTTTAATGCTAGCTCAACTAGGTGGCATCTCTTATTTGGTCTCAAAAATAAATATTTCATTTTGATTTTTCAATATGTGGTCACTTCATGTGAATATCATGACTTGATAGATATGCTACAGAACAGCAGAATAATGCAGTTAACTCCTTTTCTGTCACTTGTATGTTCACTTTAAGATTTTCTGTTAGTGTTGAGTGCTGTACAACCCATTATGCATATCTGTGAATTCTTACAGCACCAAAGGCAGAGTCCTAACCACCTGGAGGAGCTTCCTGGTGATATAGAATTGCAAGCATTAACAAGCAGTGTGTTATGTCCAGTGAGAAAACAAACTAGATTGTTTGTTGTTCAAGTGTCTGCTCCCTCCAGCTTCTACCGTGTGATGGGCTTAAAATGCCCGGTGTGCTTTTGCTTTGCTTTCTCCATATCTCACCCAATTTCCAGCACGGTGTAAACCACGTTTTTTCTCAGTCAAAGAATTAAATGCAGGTTAAATAAATAGTGTTGTCAGCTTCTGCTGTCTTACAACAGCTTGAATTTGAGGCATGTATTGTAGGAGGTCTCTGGTGTTGCTGCTCTCTCCTCTGCTCTCAGCTCTGCTACTTGGTCTGTGAGAAAATGTGTCCTCCTGGTAGTGCCATATTAGAAAGGAGGGGTGAGTGTTTCCTGTCTAGTGGAGCTATCATCAAGTTTCAGTCCAAATAAAGCTGAAAGGGTCTGCAGATTGTGAGGCTTTTCTGGTGAGATTTGCTCTGTACATTTGTTTTTATAGTACTATAGTTGCCAATCAAAGAAGCAAGCAAGTCACTGCTTAATCCAATGCAGACTAAACAGCAAGGGGACTGGTTATGGGAATTTGCTTACAAAGAGATTTCCTGTTCTGTTTGGAAGTCAGTCCCAGTAAAAACAAGACAGTAGGGGGATTTACTTGGTCCCCCAACGTATAAGTGTACAAGTGATAATCCCAGGTTAGCATGTGAAGAACACGGGAAGGAATCTGAAGAGAACCCACAGAGAGAGACTTTTTCTCAATTGTATTGAGGGGGGACCCTTTCAAACTGACAAATGCCTTAGTTTTGTTTTGGTTGTCTTACTTTTCAGACCATAACAAGTTTCAGATCATAACAAGGGTGTAGATCCGTGTAAGACAAATTATGGCAGGTTATTCTTTTGCAATCATACTTAGGGATGAGCTAAATTGTTAGCATGTTTTACAACCTCATTTTCTTTTGGTTGTCCTGAATTTTCATGTAAATGAGGGAGTAGTCACTCAAACAAAAGTCTCCAGGCATAATTTTAGAACTTAGTTAGAATATCAAATTTCTTCATCTGATGCAATCACACTCTTCCAAATGGGAAGACTAGAGCAGGTTTGTCATTTGTGTTGCCTTGGGGAACTCCAGGATATGTT
The DNA here is from genome assembly GCA_013397055.1 of Pachycephala philippinensis. Lineage (NCBI taxonomy): Eukaryota > Metazoa > Chordata > Aves > Passeriformes > Pachycephala > Pachycephala philippinensis. The sequence goes on from VWZT01004168.1 coordinate 230,783, forward strand.
TTATGTAATCACACCATCATATTATGGTGAAGTTAGAATGAAGCTGAGGTCAAGGGTTACAAACTTAGGACACCCCTGGGCAGCAGTGGCCAGTGCATAAAGAACAGTCTGGGAACTTTTTCCATGAGGCAGTGAGAGTTTGCTCCTTCTGTTACCCTCTGAAGAAGCAGAACTGAAGCTGCTTTTCCAAAGGGGCTTTAAATGAGCATCCTCATCCTTTCTATACTGCATAATACGAGTCCTGCTAGAACAGCTTCAAGGATGGTCAGATTGCATTAATCATTTTTGCTTGGAAAATTCCTCTTTGGAAAATTAACCAGTGACAATTTCCATGAGTGTTAGCTGTTACACTGGGAGGGGCTATTGCTGTCCAGCAGTGTGGTTAATGATACAGTTGTTTTGCTTATTACTCATTCATGGGCCTCCCCATTTCCTCTGAGGATGGGAGAGGAGATGATCTTTTCCACCACCTACTCCTGGCTGTGGGTTTGATAGTCCAGATGGCAACAGCACAGGCAAGAGCTACAAATAAAGGGCTGGGCAAAGAGCTGCAGTTCTTGGTGATTGGAGATGTTGGGATCTGGAGTTACTCCTGGCTATGAGTTAACATAGAGGAAGGAGCTCACAGCACTGGTCAGTGAAGTCATAAGGACCACAATTACAGCCACTGCTCTATCAAAGGGCTTTCACTTCCTCCTTTCATTTGGAAACAAGCAAGCAGTTTTGAATTACTAGAGTCCAGTCCAGTCAGAGTTCATCTGAGCCTACGTCACAGGTGAAGATTTCTTTTTAGATGTGCTACAGGCACGAGCATGGCCCCTGCCAGTCCAGTCTGTTTCTGGCTGCTCTCTGTCCTTTGCATTATGAAGCCCCATGAATTTTCCTTGTGCTGAGTATTTGGCCCTGCTCCTCTGTATATCCCTCTCCTAGCAGATGTTCTATATTTATTCTTAATGTATATCCTATAAATTTCCTCCTACTCTTCTGAATAACTTTTGGTTGTTAAGCCCAGTTAAGATTCATCCTTACATTTGCCATGGTTTTGTTCGCTTAGATGTATATTTGCTTTCAGAAGTACACAGCCACCTGTTTTTATCTCTGATGCATTTCCAGCCTTCATATCCATATAGCCACATGGAAATGTTAATCAAGTTGAAAATCTGTAGTTTAGTTCTTAAAATACAGACTTTTGATGAACAAATGCAGTTTACTGAGGTAAATGTAGTTGTTGCCTGTTGTGACACTAAAATTCCTTTCATATTTTGAGATCCCTTCAATGTTTCAAGATTCATGCATTTAGACTTAAGCTGGAATTGAGATCTGTGAGGATTCTTCTTTTAGAGTGAATATGTGATGGTTGTAGCAGATCATTTCTTTTCTGAGTATATGTTTGATTCTATTTTGCAGCCCTGGCCAAAATCTTTGTCTGTACTTGAGTGTACACCAAATTGTCAAGCATGTGAGCTATATATTACTATACTCACTATTTCTGTGAGTCTCCTGGTATAATGTCAAATCATGTGATATTTGTGTTGTGTTCACTTGCACTTCGTCTTAATAGTGACATGGATGGCAAAGCCAAAGAGCAACAAGAGAAGGTGTCCTAGTTTGACAGTGAGGTCTGTGCTGCATTTCTTTAACTGGTAAATTGAATCTTAATATCAAATTTTGCTCATATCAATTGTCTTTGCTTGTATATGTTAACTTGGTCAGTAAGTGTCGATTTCTAGAGTTATTTGCTTTACTAAATCTTCCATTTCTTTATTTGGATATGAGATATAGTGCTTCATAGTTCTGGGTGTTAATCTTGTTGTCTAAATCAATCCCTTCTTATGACATTGATCTGTTTGGCATCACTTGAAAGCATTCTGCAGATTTCATATTCTCATTCATCCTCACTTTGAATTTCCTCATATGAGAACAATTACAGTTTTAGCCAAATACACAATGCTGTCATGTGGAAAGAGCTGTGACATATCAATATTGATTGCTGGTAGTAATTCTAACTGTACTAACTCGAATTTGTTAGTGTTTTCTATTTGAAATTGCTGCATTTATGCTTTGTGCACCAGCTTGTTGCAGTTAGCTTCCTTGGTGCTTCTTGGGTTGATTGGTATTTTTTTGAAGTTAGAGTTTCAATTCTGCCACATGTCAGTTAGAGTAATTTCCCATTTCCTCTATAAACTTAGATCCTGGAAAGATTATTTAAATTTCCCTCTACAGCACAGGTTGGCTAATCTGGTTGGTAGCAATTCTGCCCAGGGAGTTCCATGCATGGGTACTATTGTTTGGCAGCATTTCTCTTCCAGTTATGGAACCAGCCCCAGTTCCACCAGTCTTCCTAAATTCTGAGTCCACCTGGAGTACCTTGAAGCCCAAGAGGAAGTAAAAATATTAATTTCAGCCCAGAGACATGATTGGGACCTCCACCTAACTCTGAGCTGAGAAAATAGAGGCACCACCACATCTGCCTTTTCCATGGCTGAGGAAGGCAAACACAAAGGTCATGGGAGGCACCTGCCCCCCCTGGAAGGGAAAGGGAGGTTTCTGAGGGGACATTTCAGGGCTCTCAGCAAGGCCAGTCCTAGTCAACTCTTTGAAGCAAAAGCTGACAGAGGTGTCACCCCCTCCCCAGGAACAGTGCAGTCTCCCCAGGTGCCACACACCTCGCAAAGTGCTGTTTCCTTTAGTCCTCAATCTTTCCTCTTCTCTTATATGGAAGTTAGAGCGCACAGAAAATGGGCTGCTTTTCTTTATTTCTCCCTTGCTGCACAGCTGAACTTTGTCTTAAGTAAAATACAGTTCTATGCAGACTAACAATAAAACTGCAACCCCTGTACTCAATTTTTCCCTAAGTGGCACAGTCTCTAGGTCTTCACAGAATTTATTGTGCTTTATTCCATAAAGAATATTTTTGCTTTCAATGTTTTGTGTGCTTGAAGTAGGAAAATATTTCATGTGATGCTTGGAAGCAAGAGTAGTTATGCAGTCTTTTTTATAAAAATGTCTTTTGACAATCTCCATAAGCTTTCTAATATATTTACTTTGAAATTATTTTGGATTCACTATATGTTTCCTACAAATTAGAGCTGTTACAAATCATGTATTGTATTAAGTACTTGATCTCCCCCAAAAATTCAGTTACTTTTTACTCACTGACCTGTCAAAACAATAAATTCATTTCTTTGTTATCTGGATAACAATGGCCAGCCACAATGTATTTTGTTTTATTCTTTTGAAGTACTTTCTTAAAAGCTTACATTTCACTCCGAGGAAACTTTTTGTAAACTGGTAAATATCTGAATGTAACTAGCAAATTTTAAAAGATTTTAGTATTATCACTCTTGTAAATTTTGTAACACACAGAACCAGAAACCTCAGTAAAACTCTGAAATTAAAGGAACATTAAAACCCAGCATGTTCTTCTGCATGTAATTTTTCATTGTTCCCTGGAATATATCACTTCAAAAAGTGTCTAAAATAGTGGCTGTGACTACTAAAGAATGTTAGTGAATGCTCATATTAAAAGTTTGGTTCTCTTGATTAGAATTTTATTTACGCAGGGAAGCAGGTAGAATTTTATGCAGAAATAAATGAAACCAACACTGCTGTTTAAAATGTGGTTGTAGAAAGTCAGACTTGTAAACATGAATTCTCTGGTAATTTTCAATCTTCTGAAGTGGGAAAGTTTAATAATAGCCAAATAGATCTTTTAAATATTACCTATGTCTAAGTATTAAAAAAATGTGCCATGAAATGTGCCACACTGTCAATATCATAATGACATAAATAAGCTGCCTGTCAACAAAGAAATATATTGTGATGTACTGTGTATCTTAATGTGCAGGTGATATAAATGAGAAATAGGAGTTAGCAAAATATGGATGTTGTTCCAGAACAAAATAGGATGTTAAAGGGCAACAGATTTTGGAACAGCTGTCCTGTGACACACAGTAATGATGGGGTTTTTTTCTGGTTCAGCTCAACAAAGTTTCAAAAGTTTCTCACTGTATGGTCAGAATATGTTCTGCTAAATATTTCTTGGCAAAATTTGTATGTGGATAACCCCAATCCTGCCAAGATGTTCTGAGACCTGCATTATCTTCCACGTGGAAAGGGACAGTGAAAAGATTGTCCCTTAAGTTTTAAAGGGGAGAAGTTAAAGGTATATAAAATAATTAGAAAGAATTTAAGTCTAGTTCTCCTGTTTGGTCATCCATAACAGGAGGATTAGAGAACACAATCATGACAGACAAGAATTTTGAAAAGCTAGAAGATTTTGTGTTGTTCTTTTAAATAAAATACGAAAGCTACATTTTGAAAACATAGCCCTATTAGGTTGTTTTACCATTGAACTGTGAGACAGAGCAGTTGGTGTTCTCTTAGAGAGGGTCACACCATTTAAAAGCAAAGTTAATGGGTTGGATATGTTATGAGACAGACGTTATCTGTTGAGCTGTTTGGATGGTGGAAAGGGCTTTGGCAACAATTTCTTTGAAGAAAACCTCTGATCATTATGGATAAACCTGCTGGAGGGAGGTAGCTGGGAAGAAGGTGATGTGTGAGGCTCACCTCATCAGCTGGGATAGTCTGGGATGGGAAACGGGCTAAAGCAGGGCATATCCCATCAGTTGCTGTGTGTGTCTGTCTCTCCCTGCTTGTAGGCTGGCAGGATATGCCAGAGGTGCATCAAGGGGCAACCCAAATGTTTTGGGGTCCCAGAAACCCTTACCATGGCGCCGAGACTGCCCAAAGACCCCAGCCTGGTTGATGTTCCAGCTTGTGGGATGGTAGAAAGTTTCCCTGAGAAATTACAGATGGTTGCGGTAGAAAGAGGGAACAGCTTTGCCTGCAGCAGCTGGTTCTGACTTCACAAGTCTTCAGGTCCTCTTTCCTCCCACTCGACAATCAGAAGGGGTGGGTCTGGATCCCCCTAACTGCACTGTGGTGAAAGCTCCCAGAGGGTTTATTTTGCAACATTTACAGTGCATCCAACGACTTTAGTGCTTCCAAGGAAAGAGCTCAGGGAGTCCAGCATTTGGAGCCCCAGAAAATCTGAAGGTCCAACCACTTCAGAGAGACTGACAAGAAGGAAAGTAGGCAGAAGGTGCTCCCTAATCCATTTTCAAGAGAAAATTATTGTACCTCTTTGCAGCTCCTTTCAGTTTAGGGGGATAAAACTGCTGAACCACACCTCAGACTTCTTGGAAAAAAAGAAAAAAAACCAAACCTGACAGGACAAACTTATTTATAAATGATTGGAATAAAAGATATTTCCAAACTAAAATAAAAGATAAAATAGCAGGCAAAGACATACTTTCAGCCAAATTATCTGCAGACCGTTTTCTGACCACAGAGAAATGTATCACATCTGCTTTAAGTGTTACATTTTTTCAATATAATAGTTCTTTCATTATTCATTTTTAAGCTGAGAAGATATATTGTGAATGGAACAAAGGACTTCTACCATTATACCTTAACACTACTCCATACAGTTCACCTCTGGCTTATTTTAAGAAGCTTCTGCCTTTCTATTACTTTATAGGTGTTGTTTATTGTGAGGAATTACCCCTCACTTTAGGGAATAACTATGTATGTAACCACAACATACAGAAATTTTTTGTGAAATTCTTCCTTTGTTTACAGTAGCATAACTCATACTAACCTCAGTTAATATGGAAAAAAAATCAAGACATTTTAGAACTCATATCTGGATTTAAGATCTAAGTTTAGTCGAGTGAAAGTCCTAACTTTTTCCTATTTTAAGAATTTATTTTGAAGTTACTGCTTTTGATTGGAGCTATGAGTTTAAATACCTTTCAAAACTGTTAACCAATGTGATATGCTTTAAGTCACACAGTCAGAATCAGCCCTGAGGATGGCCCTGGATCATTTTCTTCTGTTGGTCTCTTCCTACATGAGCTTTCAAACCTTTCTCCTAATGTTTAAACACTAATTGGTGACTATGCAGGCATCGTCACACTAAAGAAGTCTAACAAAAAAGTAAAGAATGCCTTTATAGGTAAGGCAGTACTGGCTCACCTGTATTCAAAAAAAGAAACAAAGTGCGAAGGTTGTAAGATAGCTACAGATATATGCATTTAAACTGGAAAATGCACCTTCTCACCCCTTCCTCAAGAGATAAAATGCTGTTCCATAAGTGAACATAAAAGCAAATAGAATACTAATTACAGAACTTGTAGAAAGCAAATTATGATCTATTTTAGTTTCATCACTGATAACAAATACTATTTTAATGTTCAAAACTACTAGCGCCTCCTTTTTTATCATGTTATCCTTTCCATCGTGAAACAGTCCCAACCCCTTCTCCAATCCCTTTAGACAGGGTCATCACCTGCATTTACAGGTGGGGAAGTTGTGGCAGAAGCTGTTTGGAGCAGGGCAGGACAACGCCAGGAAGGTGTCCTGGCTGGGTGGCCCCTTGCCTTCTCCTCACCCCAGAGCACACAGCCTCCTTCACACAAAACTGGTTGTGTGTTCCTTAGAGCTGGGCTGTAACTCTAACAATTGCTGAAAAAGCCAAGTGTGCTTCCATAAATGGTATTTTGACCTTTATCACAACCCACAGTTCTTGTGGGTGTGGTAAAGCTCCTTTAAACATTTGGGCTTTGTTTCTGTTGCTAAACAGAATTTGTCCAGGGAGTGTGTTTGAGCACTGACTGCTGAGCATCTGTGCTGCCTAACTTTGAGTATGTTCCCTGGTTGTTTTGACCTGTGCTGTATGGTGCTCTTTAAGTCAAAACCTACTCCTGGCACTGTGAAAGCAGGGAGCAGAAATCAGTTTCAGCAGGGAACACAAATAAGCCTGAACCAGATTTAAATGCCTGTTGCCAGGACAGACCTTTGAGGTTCAGCAGACTCTGCATCCTCCAACATCTCTGTGTCCTCATGAAACACATGCATCAGACTCACATGACCAAAGTACCATTTTGGTGGGCCTGCACATTATTCCAGGCATGCTGGATGAAAAAACCCCCACTAAAATAGTATCTGTGTCTTAGGGCCACCATTGCACAGTGCAAAGCACAAAGGTGGGGTGGTAGAAAGGACCAAGGCCAAATACTGCAGATGCAGTCCTGGCCTCCAGGCCAGGAATATTCCCTGGATCTGATTTATTTAGCAGTCTTGACATAGCATTAGAATCCAGCACAAATAAGTTCTTCCTACTTTAAAGTTTTACTGTAGCAATTGCTAATCCTTTTTTTTCTGATTTCTTTAGACTTAAAATCCCTCTGCATCATGCCAGCAGACCTTCATAGAAATCTGGGGGAAAATTAACCAGATTTAATGTAAAACAACAAGGGGAGTTTCATTATTATTTCAATACTTCATTCAATATTAAATATTTCATTCATATTTTTCAAATATTTAAGCAACAACAAAGAGTCAAACTTAATTTCTCTTGAGCTGGGGTGATAAAATATTCAAAATATTTTAAAATTTTTCTCTCTTTAATTTTTTTCTGGCACTGCCTGTGTCTTTAAGATCTCAGTTCAAAAATATATTCAAACCTCAGGAAAGCATATAGCAATTTCACTCTCTTAACATGTAATTTAGAAATAACAATCTTCATTCATCATTCAAGCAAAGCAAAGCTATTCTGCCACTGATTTAAACGTTGCGATGAATGCATATTGTCTTACAGAAAACTAGGAGTGTTGCAGATCTGAGGTTTCCTCCTATTAGCCAGAATGCACCTTGAGAAAAGCTGTTCCTGTGCTCATGGAATAGCTGCTGTTTCCAAAATGAGAAGTGCTCTTCTTCACCTTCTACCAAAAAGCAGAACTGCATCCAGCATGTAAATCTGCTGGCATCTTAGCCTGGTAGCATATTCGTAAATACTCAAAAAGCACATGCACAGGCTTGGTACTTACTGGAACCAATGAGTTACTCATGCGCATCTGAAGGTAATTGAGATTCTTTTCTGAGGGTTTGCTCTTAGGAGCCAAAAAGTTTTCATGATCTAATGGGACTTTGTAAAATAGGCTGGTGTTATAGAATTTTCTTGTCCTTGTGCCCAAAATAGCCCTGTAACCTCCTGAAACAAGTTTTCTCCATTTGGGGTTTAAACTGTGCTTTCCATTCCACTGCAGTACCAGAAATATAGGTTTGACTGTTCAATCTTTTGGTGCCCACAACATCTGGTTAATGGAGCTTTAGAGTGAGCTGCAGATAAACGCTGGGGACTATCATAGACCTGGGCCCAAAGAAATGTTAAAAGCTGCCTGAACCAGCTGAATTCAGGATATACTTTGAGGTTTGGCATTCTCATAAAGAACATTTCATGAACACAAAGAAACTAATGGAAATGTTTGGGAAGCCTGAAATATACTTTAATCAACTGTAGAAATTTATAAGGGAATAAAAGTAAGTGAAAGTCTGGGTCATACCACCAAAGATTCCAATTCTGCACAATTCAGTCTTGAAATCTATTTGAAATAATGAGAAGCTGGTTATCTCTGAGGTAAGCCTCCTGACATGAATCAGTGTGTAAATTTCAGTTGTTTTGATTACTTTTAGCTGTTTGGGTGGGTTTTTGTTTGGGTTTTTTTGTTTGTTATTGCTCTATTAATTATTATTTCAAAAAGAAACAAAAAAACCCCAGACACATCAGTTCAAAAAAGCACAACACTAGATCTTTTTACTCTAAATCAGTTCAATGCTAATGTATTTCACAGAAAGGAGCATGCTTAGGTCAAGACTGCTAAATCACATTAAGCATTAAAAGCAGTCTGTAATTCTACAATGAACAATACTAGCAATCACAGTTTAACATCTGTGGAACATGAATCAGAAATATTTTATTTTTCTGCCAAAGAAAATGTGCAGGAAAATTAATTTCTCTTATGGAGACAAGAATTTTGAAATGAGAAGTGAAATGGCAAACTATTTCTCATTTTGGATTTTTTTTTCTTTTAAATGTGGACATTAAAAAAGAGCAGGTAGAAAACAGTTTGTACATGTTTCAGAAACCTCTTAGCATGTCATCTGGCACAGCAGGTGTGTTCTTTGTTGATTGACTTTTTGAATGGGTCAATACCAAGTATCCTAAAGGTGGCAAGTTGAAAAAAGAAGAGAGAGGCTCTTTCCAATCTGTAATGCAGAAATTCTTTGCTTTGTAGCTTCATTTCAAGACAAATATAAATATTTTTATAACAGTGCAATTACTCACTGCAAACTCTTAAACTCTCTATTTCTACCACAGTTTATTACATTTCCTACAAAAATTATGAAGTAAAATCCTAGGCTTGCTGTTTTGCAGGAAAGCACTGTGGCTGATCATGATGTTGCCCTCTAGCCACAAATTTTCAAAGGCTTGAAAAGTTTAAGCTTGACAAACCCAGCCTAGGACGTTTACACTCATTTTTCTGACCTGACCTTTTTGTAAACGGTAAATTTATTTATGTGCAGGGAAGGTGCTAGGGTAGATCAGGGGCTGTTTTCTGATTTCAGTGTTTTTCTCTGCTATGATGTACTTCTACATTAAGCCCAGATGTTATGTAGTAGATTTAATGTAAATAAAATAAATGTGTTTCAGCTTGCCCAGTACTGGATTCCCTAAGCTCTGTGCAGATGCCTTGGCATAAAGAGCAAAAATCCTTTTTGTGAAATATGGTCACAATGGATATGATTTTCAGAGGTAAAATTATGTTTAGCTCTATTCTGGTGACTCTTAAGTCTATCAGGGACTTCCATCAGTTTCAGCGGAGGTAGAATAATTAGGTCAACAGAGATGGTTTCTGATGGACTGACCTTAAAGCAGTAGCTGCTTTCTGTAACAGGCCTAACCTTTCTGCCTTTGGTCAGAACCGGCTGTCATACTCTGAGTTGCCTGTCAGCAACTAAAGGCTGCTTATTTTGAGGGATACTCTGGGATACTTTAAAACAGAAAGTGCTGTACCAACTGCATTGCTTTGCTTTTGTCGTTTGTTAAAAAGAACCTGGGAGATAATGGCTATTGCTCATACAAACCAAACTTTTCCTGAAGCCATTGCTCAGTTATATGGTTCATTGTACTTCATGCCCTCATGCATTCATTTTTGTGCCTGCATGGTACTGTTGTGTGTCTAGACCCCTTGGAAGTGTTTGAAAACAAGAACAAAAGCAGTATTTCTTTGTGTTGTCTTCAAACATACCCCTGGTCAATGGAAGGCGTAGGCGAGCACCAAGGCCAGCTGCATGATTGCTGTGTGTGCTCGGAGTTTCATGTGAATGAGTATGGGTCAAAAACTAAGCCTGCTCTGGAATCTAATATCGTGAGGTTCTGATGCAAACATCATTCCTGAATAGCAGGGGTGCTGTTCCCCCATTTAACAAGCATCAGACCTCAGTGCTCATTCTCCATTCACAGAAAGCAAAGCAAAAGTACATGTACCACCTTCTGTCCTCATCAAGATGATTCTTAAAATCAGGACTACATTGCGAGTAAAGTTTCAATGCTTTTTTTTTTTTTTTTTTTAAGCTGTGCGTTTTTTTGGTGTCCATAAACTGGAAAGTATCAAAGTGTGTTTGCTAGGTTCCCTCCACACAAGCAGGGCAGCTCCTTTCACTCCTTTAGTAGAGGTTAGTGTTTTGAAAGCTGAAGACCATTAGGAGTCCTGGTTATACATGACTGGCTTGTGTGATGCCTGCTTGTACAGTATGTGGCTATAGAGTCAGCCAATTCCATCTTGCCCAGAATGTTTTCCAAGCACAGGTTATGGAGGCCAAAATAATTTTGGGTTAAAAAAAATAGGCTAACCTACTTTATAGAGCCTTTTACACATCGTGCTTTAGAGTTGTTCTCAATTCAGATTCTAATAATTTGAAACCTTGAAAAACATTGTGTGAAAACCATCTGAGGGGCTGAAATGCATCAGGGTCTGGAGGTGAAACTTGGAAAACTCACCGCCCTTCTCGCCGCCCTTTTTTTTTTTCCTGTTCTAAGGTGTTTGAATGTCTCTGAAGGGGACTATTTTAAAATTCTTTTTCTTGCTACTCAAGCTTTCCTTGAACCTTATGAGTCAGAACAGCAATTTTGGAGAGCCTGGAAATGTAATCATAAATATGTAAATGTAATCTAGAAGAATGGGCACATAAGACGTGTTGCTAGCTTAAATAAGACATGAGACAGAAATTTTCAGTGTGCCAGTTTGAGGAAAATGTTGAAATAATGAATGGAAACTATTATTAGCTTTTAAATTATTATTTATCATTTTGATTAGAGTGTTTGCCTCTCTATTTGCAGTTACAAAGGAGGATCCTTTGAAGGTCTCTACTGTGTCCAGGGCTGTGCAGGTGAAATATGCATCCTGTATGGTAGTCTCTAATCAAACCACAGCATTTAAGACATCTCTTCGTGTTATCTTAGAATACTTCTTAAAACCCATGGGGCTTCATAAAAACTTAACAGTTCAGGAGCTACAATACAAAATTTTGAGCTTGACAGGTCTCAGTGTTCTGTTTCTGCCAGCAAGAATTTCTACCTGCCCATGGTTTGTGAGCTGCTGACTGTCTAAATATTTATGGCAAATAACTTATTCAGTGCTACTTACCTGTTTCCTGTTTAAACCCTCTGAAATTATTCTTAGGGTTATGCTTGTTTTAATTTCAGCTCTCAAATAACAAAGACCCAGGCAATTTGAATTAATACTAACTGACGTTTTTTTCTACCCTCACACAGTCTCTATTTGTTTATTTGTTTACTTATACATATGCCCCTAGTTTGTTTAAGTTAATACAAAATCAAATTGTTGCAGGGCAGACAACTTGCTGCCCCATTCTTGTGCTGCAGAACTCCCCACAGTGGCACTTGCAAGCTCAGGCTTCCCATTTTAACAGGGGCTGGGCAGACAACTGTGTTGTACGATGTGAACTTTGCTCTGGCTGACTCCACCTGAACAGGGCAGAGGCTCTTTCCTTCTGCCCCTTCCCCTCTCCACAGTAAATCTGTGCCTGTCAGTCGTTGATATAAACTGTTGCAGGCTGTGCCATAGTGCCCCTCGTGTAAGAATGCATTGGAAATGCTGGCAGAGAGTAGTTCTCTCCTGTTGCTGTTAATAATGCTGCTCATATGTTTAGCAGTGCTGCAGAAAGCTATTCAAAGTGCAAATCAGAGAAGAAGGCATTTTGCTATTGTTTTAGTTTGTCTGGGTTCATATGGTTCCAGTGGTCTTTGCAAGACCATTCAGGGACCGAGGCTGGGACATGAGGTGTGGTGCCATGCCCCCCCTTGGAGACTTGGGCTCTGCCTTCTGGGAGCTTAGCTTCAGCATCCACCACCAAAGCACTGTGAGATGTACTTGGCACTAGACACATCCAATTCCCAGCAAAGCACTTCAGCATGTGCCGAGGCATTGGGTGAATGGGGAAAGAATATTACAATTTTAGATGGGGTTGTGGGCTTTTTTGAATCAGGTTGTTGTTTTCCACGTACTGTGTTCAGCTTGAGCCTAAGAGACCTTTAGAGCTGCTGAGCACTGATTGCAGGAAAATTCAATAGGGGCAGCAAATGCAGGATGATTTCAAAAATCAGACCTTTCCCAGAAAACGGCAAAAAAGAACTGGCATTTATGGACACTGCTGTCCTTAATGAATAAAACAGAAACTGGAAAAAAGAGATGTAGCAAACTCTACTCCTAATGTACCAACAGGGTATCTCTGGTTTCATCCAGGCACAAATAAGGATGAGATGATACAAATTTCCTTGAAGCTGACCTAGGAGAGAAAGTGATTTATGGTCATACTCAGAAAAAGTGGGTTTGGATGAGCTTCCATGAGCCGAGTCATCCTTTGGGTTTTACTCAGGCCCTGCTGTGTTCAAAGGAAGTCCAACTGACCCTCACTGGGTCAGACTCTCCTCCCGTTAATGTTAGCGGGAGTTTTGCCTGGATGTAACTGGGAGCAAGTTCAGACACAGAGTTATCACCTATAGGAAAACTCTCCCCCTCCCACATATCTATCATACTATAAATATAATATAAATATGGAGTGGTTTAATTTCCCAGTATATATTTCCCAGCTCGCAAACAATGGTCTTATAATAAAAAAGCCTAATAAGAGACATATGTTTTTGAAATATATAACTGAAGTTTCTCTTCAGTTGTGTTACAAGACTTATCCTTTCTAGCACTCCACCTTTCCAAGAATTTTTCCCAATTAATTGAAAAGAAGGGTGGGGTACAGCCCCAGAAGACTTTTGTCCACCATATCACAGTTCTTTCCTACATTTCAGTGGCAATCATGGATCCCAGATGTCAAGCTGCACTGGACACATTTCCCCAACAGCATCTGGCTGCCTGGCAGAACCTCCCTCCCAACCTGCTGCACTGACAGCTGTTAAGTCCCTGGGAGTTGCTTCATGCTCCAGTAGCAGCATGGCTTTGCTGTCTGTCTGAATAATCATGTTCACATGGATGCTGTGTGCCTTGGATCCTCATAGTTTAGCTCTTAGCCGTTTTCTGGCTGTAGAAGTATAGATCCCTTGCTGGGATTCTTGGGCAGCAACTGTAATGCAGGAAACATTCCAGAAGTCACCGCGTACATGCTGGAGTGTCCCCTTTGTTAGGGACCTCTGCCTCAGTCTTTAAACACTAGTGCCAGCTTCCTTTCCTAACATCCACATTGTCTGGAGGGAGGCATGACTCCTTACCCCAGCCCTGGGCAGCCACCAGGCAGGGTCTCTTCGTTGGGATGCTGGGAAGCAGAGGTCAGTCTGAAACAGGGCTTGCACAGGAACACAGCTAGAAGCACGGACAGCAGCAAAGGAAGGGAGGAAAGTAGGGCAGCAGCTTTTTTAAAAAAATCCACACACACCAGTGTGTATATATATTTATATTTGTGTGTGCAGGCATTGCTGTTGTAGAAGTGTGTACTTCTCACTTCCTAAAAGCTTTGGGTCAGCTGAGCTGTTGCCTTAAGCAAAAAGGAAAGTAGAATTGGCTGAAATTCTCCACTTCAGACCTTGACTGGATTTTTATCTTTGAAAGATTCAGAGGTGTGTTTGCAATTCCTCTTTCCTCACCACCTCTTGCTTGCAATGAGCTGTAATGAGAGGGGATTAGTACAAGGAACAGAAGCACTTCTGGGTGTCGAAGGAAGGGTTAAGAGAGCTGAGGTCTGAGAGGGAAGGTGTAAGGGAGTTGGAAGCAGAGCAGTGTGGAGAAGAGCCAGCAGAATTCTCCAGTAGAAGAAAAAACTTGCAATTTTTGCCAGTAACGACTGACGTGTTTTGCACCGTGTTTGGGCAGAGAGGCACAGCGCAGGCAGCAGATAGGACGTGCTCTACCCCAGCAGTGCTGCTGTGACCAAGCAGTTAAAACAAGAAAAACAAACTTCCTTCTTCAACCGTTCAGCTGCCTCTGAACCCTGCTACAAACCCTGTGCACAGCAGTCTTGTTGAAATCTTGCTTCGACACGAGTTTCTACTCTGTCTTAAGTCCTCCAAAACTCCTAAAGTCTGCTTCGTTTTATTTGAAAAGTTCCTCAGTTTTGAGCCATTTCTTATGCAAACAATGTTTCCCAATGAAGTTTTGAAACTTCTCATGAAACACATCCTTCTAAAAGTATTCTGGTCGTGTCCCTTGCCTTTGATGGAAAAAGGCAGTGTCTGTATAAAAAAATAGCACTCTGATTTGGAACATACTTGAGTGAACCCACATGCTGGTATTAATTGGCACAACCCCATTGAACTGGCTCAGTCTGTTATAGGAAAATATCATGGAAATTCACTGCCTTTACTTCTACAGCTGTGTAGCACACAAACATCTACACACATACGTGTGTGTCAAATGGGGAATGGCTATTGGAAGAAATATTTGCAAATATATCTGAATTTGCAAATACTATCTTCAGTTCACGGTAACTTTCACAAGTAGTGTTGACCCACTCTTTAATCTACTTAGTGTCATTAGCTTTGAATTTATGTCCAGTCTTGGCAGGCCAGTGCCTGGTCCATCTAATCCTACCTTTATGTTGGCCATTGCTACATTGATAGAATTATGGCTGTGATTCTTTCCCAGTCCTCTGTTGAGAAATTCTGGATATAGCATGGTGTGACTCAAATTTAGATCACAAACATGGCTCCTGAGGAACAGGCAGAAACGTTTCTGAATTACATCATTTTATGAGCACTTACAGAGACAGAGCTTCGTAATCTGGAGGTCATCTTTTGTTGTCTCCAACACTGAAATAAACAGTTTTAAAACAATTATATGACTGGTTTTCTAGTTGAGACAGAATAAAGCTATAACTGTGTTTTAGCGAAGTATGATATTGTTTTATCCTGTACAAAAAAGCTGCATAGCAAGCAATGTTTTATTCAGAGTAAATAGTCATTATAACTGAGGGCAGGAAAAAAGGTTGAATGTGGAAAAGTTCATTACACTACAAGTGTGTTATTATATTTACAGGGCTATTGTATTTAATAATAAGAACAGTTTGTATCCCAGCAGGAGGGAATATATAAGTGTTCTAAATTGTGGTCAAAATGTGCAAGTGAATTGTTTTTAACAAGCGCAAGTGATTTTAGAGTCAGTCAGAAAATTAGAAAAAAATATTATTTTTTTGTTGCATTTTCTTTTTCAATTTGCTTGATTATCAGAGGCATTGTTTGTATTATTTGATTTTTTGTTCTGATAAAAAATTGTTAGGACAGAAATCCGTCTTCAAAAACCCAATTATTTATGTAAGGCAAAAAAAGTTTATATTGGGGGATGTTCATAAGCTTGTATTTTCTTTCCATGAAAAACAAAACCATCTGAATATTAATTAAAACAGCTTGATAATTAAAGTCCTCTAATCATTACCACAGACACTGGCCCTGGTTCAGGAAAGTGTTTAAATACATGCTGCTTTATATTTTTCTGTCTCAGGGATTTTCCTAGGTTCTAGAATGTGTGCGTAAGCATTCTTCCCAATTTCAGGTCCTCTCCTTGAATTGGTGTTGGCAAACCCTTGTCTCCACGTGCAGACGAACCCGGGGTTTGTAATTCAGGTTCAGTTACAGCACACAATTCTTGTGTTCTGATTCTGCAACTCTTGACTCATGGCATATAAGGCTGAGATATTTTCCTATTATGCAAAGTTGCACGTTTAACTCACTGTTGTTTTAACCCCCCTGGAAGCTTGGGACTGAAGTCTGTTTCCTTGCTGCTGCAGAAGCTTTGCTTTTCTATTGTGTGTGTGTCCTGGGTTGTTATTGTAGGGTTGTGATCTCGGGCTGTTTGGCTAGCTGTGTTTCTTTTTTAGTTTTACTTCAGTGAAGCATTTGATCTGAAACAAAGTGAACTATATGTGAACTGAATTTTTAAAAAAGCACAAATTTGGCACCTGGTATGACTATATCCATAACTTCTGGAAAAAGTTTTTGACCTGCTATGTCCATAACTTCTGGATTGACCTGCTATGTCCATAACTTCTGGATAAGTTTTGGGACTTAGAGACACATTCCCCACGCAATCGATTTGCTGGCCGGTGGGATTGCTTTGCTCCTCACGCAGCCCCAAAGTAGCAGCCAGAAATACATCTCTCATGGGAGTACAGAAAAAAAAGTGAAAAACAAACCTTGCCGTGCTGTATCAGCACAAACTGAAACCCCTGCGAGTGGAACACTTGTGAGTGGAATTGCTTCATAGATGCACGGGGAATTAAAAGGATGCGTCGGTGCTCCGTGCAGGCAGCAGCCTGAGAAATCCCTGCCAGAACAGGGTACCACCTCCCCAGGTAGAACTGGGGATGGTTTGTCACGGCTGCTGCGGGCACCGAGCGCCGCGGCGGCGTTTTGGGGAGGTCTCGGCTGACCCCTGGTGGCTGCAGGGCCGCCCCCGCCCCTCCTGCCCTTCCCTGCATCCCTGCAGCTGCTCCGGGCATCCGCTTCCACTTCCCCGCTCCATCATCTTCAGCAGTTTCAGATCTCAGGCTCCCCCTGCGTGAAAGGCGACTCAGAATCCTTGTGCAGCTTTTTGTCGTCCCAGTGGAATCTTTTTCGTTTGGTTTTGTTGTTTTTTTAACACTTAAAACAAAAAGGTTTCTATGTACACAAAGAAAAAATATTTAACATTTAAAAGAAACTTGTGTCTCCAAACTGTCACAGAAAAGGCAGCAATACAACTACATGTCCACTCTTAAGCATCCCTATTGCATAAAATATATCTGCACCTTCTCTCATGTTTTCTTGGAAAAATAGGGCAGAAAGACATATTTATTGCCTTTCGGCACACCTAATTTTTTGACTTTCCATACCCAAAGCTTTTCAGATTTTCAACAGGTAGTGGGTTTGGTTTTTTATAAGAGCACAAAAGAAACTCTGTCAGTGTAAATTCTTCAAAAGAAACTGATTTGTGAGAAGTTGAAATCAATGCAAGTTCATTGGAGCAGACAGACACTTGGTGCCTGGAAAAGGAGGAGGCAGAGCAACAGTTAAAGTGAGGAAGAAGAAATAAAAAAAAGAGAGGAGATTGTAGACCAAAGTAAGATGACTAATGCACCTTAATACCAAGATTTGTTCTATGGATGTATTCTGTGCAATCCTAAATAAAGGATCTTATTCTGGTTTTTGAAGGGGCCAGGGCTTTTTTCTGAGTCAGGAATGAATGGGTGTTATATAGAGTTGGTATTATACAAATAATTCCAGATCCGGTCCTGCCTTGGTACACAGGACCTGAGCACATCTTTTGTGTGTATAACACTTGGTTTCAGTCTCACAAACTCTAGTTTCAGTGGATTTGCCATATGACTTACATGATGTGTGTATAAATGAAAGAAGAATTAGGTCTTTTGTTTGGGTTTGATTTTAATAGAGAAAATCTGTAGAACTAAACTAAACCCAGTGGAATGGCAGACTTGCATTTATGTGTCCCGTGAAAAGCATCTCCCCATTCTTTTTTTTTCTAAATTTCCATTCAGGATGCCAAGATACATACAGTATGCGTAAGGAAGCCTTCCTCATCTGAATTAGCAGCACCAATTTGTTATGTCACAGTCTCCTATTTTTGAAGGGACTTGCTAAAACGGAAATCCCACAATCTTGTCACACGTATAAAGATAAGTAGCATTCCTGCTGGATTCATTATCAAAGAGATCAGTGCAGTTGTATTCCCACATTCTCATTTCTCCTTTCAATGTATTCCAAGCTCTTTTTATTTTTTTTTCAGTCTGAAAGTGTTGTATATTTTTCATGAGACCTTTCTGACCAATTCCCACTAAATCAGAAGGGTGAAGTGACTATATCTGGCTATGTTACAGCCTTCTCCTAGTGGGCCAATTGCAAAATGTTTGGAGCCTTTGAAAGGAGGACTATGTACACGTACCCACAGAGGTGTAAAACTGTCCAAGAGAAGCAGCCAAAGCACAAAGCAGAGGTTAGAGGGTTTAATACTGCTTGTTTTGCCTTTTCAGCCATTCTTCATGCCCTCTTGACACTTCTCTTTATACCAAGTGCCTCTGCAGTAACGAACTCAACCAGTTGTGCTACCTAAATGTAATCCAGAATTTGGCTCAAAACTAAATTACTAAATTAGAAAGCTTTCTTGTTGGCAGTTGTACTCTTATTGTTTTTTAAATTGTTTGTCTAAGAGATTGCAGTCTCTCTGTCCCTGCAAATTATGGAGCTTCATTGGCTTCTTGAGGTGTAATTCATATGGAATAAGGATGAAACTGAGACCCTTTGGGTTCACCTCTGCAGGTGTTCCAGCTGCTGGGTTCCAGCTTTGTCCCTGTAAAGCGGATAGGCTCTTACCACAGACATCACTTATGGAATGTCATACTCACATTGCAGATATATGAAGGATATCTTTGGGCACTAAAAATCCTAGTTTTGTGTCATCTGCCTGTCCTATGAGTTTTGAAGAATTATAATCTTTGGTTTGTACTGCTGTCAATTGATTTTTCTTTATAAGGCAAGCTCAAGCCCATGAGTCATGCCTTCCATTAGGCTGTAGCCTGGATGACATGGCTGGGAACACCAGGCCATTTCATACCCGATGCAGACGAGGCTCTCTGCCTCAAGCAAGTCCAAAGCTGCATTAACAGGATAGTTGAGGGGTAGAGGATGTGGCTGCACATAAGATGACCTCCAGATCCTTGCTGGGATTTACCAAAAATATGTCTGATGCAGCTGTGGAGTGATGGACAAAACCAAAGATGACGCAGATCTTTGTTTTAACCAAGTCTTCAAATAAAACCTTGAGATAGCTCAGTTTTTTTCTTGTTTGCTCTTGTAAGCAGAAAAAGTGTCTTGAATCTTGAAAAAAAATCCAATTCAGCCATTATTAGGTGAGGATCGATGTAGTCGATTATGAGGAAATTCAGCCTTGGCTGACTGAAGTGTTTACCTCCTGGCCTTAAAAAGTATGAGAAGTTGTGTGCTCCCTGATGGTGTGTTGATGAATAAAGTTAAAAGAATTTTTAATATAAGATGCAACCAATGGATCCAAGTCTACTACTGCTTTAAAATATGAAATAGATACTCACCTTTTAAAGCTAGAAAGTTTTTCATTGGTAGCCATGACAATTTGCAGGTGTTAAATTAGACACAATGGAACTGCTTAGTTCCCTGATGCAACAGAAATATTTTGAGACTTACCATGAAAAAATTATTAAAACCCTGCAATATAGAGAGTATAAAGTTCAAACACGAATGGAGAGTGCAAAGTTATATCTGCATTTCTATGAAATTTCATAAAATGGGATTTTACACTGTGTAATACAACCTACTGCTTCAACCGAAATAAGGAACGTACTTTGATATTTTCATTAAATGCAAAGTATTTGTAGATACTGGTGGCAATTAGGTGTTGCAAATGCAGTCATCAGTTTGAAACTGAGCATATAAAACGGTATTTTAATAAAAAATACAGTCACCTTGGTACCTGAATCTACCCTTATTGTATTGCATGGCAGACACTCTTTGCATTAGACTGCAGTCACAGGTTAACAAGAAGGGAAATTTCAAGGCATAGAATTAGCTACAGGAAAGTTCTCCCATTATTGGATGAATGCAATAAAGACACAGCAAAATTTACAAGGAAAAATTTAATAAAATATTGACTATAAAGGCTACAACATTCTATGTCTGCTCCACAGCTTATATCCAAAACTGTGCGTGTTCAAAAGTCCATGCAAATTGGACTTAATTTACTTTGCTTCTATTTCCTTCTTCAGGAATATGAAGTGAGCACAATAATTTTCCTTTATTCTATCTATAAATGGTTTCCTATATAGGAGCTTATTAAAAAGGAGGCAGGGTTAGGCTGTCCAGGATGTTAGAGTGATTATGTCTTGGCAGCTCAAGAAGAGGCTGAGTCCAAGGCCCTGACTGTTTGTTAGCATCTTGCCAACACCGTGGATTCCCCTGATCAGGCTAAGAAATGTATGGACAGTGACAAGTGGACTCTTTCCCAGCTCTATTTTTGTCATTGCTGCCAGCTGACAGCTTTTGGTACTATATTAATCTTTGGCTGCGTAGAGGGCAATTGGAATTGTCATGCCGAACTCTGCCAGGGATCCCCAAGTTTCTCTGTTAAGTTTCCATATAAAAAAAGTTACTTTCACTGCAAATATTTCTATTGTGAAACGAGAGGGGGAAAATGAGTGTTGCTAGGGAGGCCAAGCTTTCTGTCCTTTTTCCCAGGAAAAGCTCATAAGGTATACGGGACACAAATGGCTGCTCTCCAGATGGTTTTTAAGAACATAAAGGTCCAATCCACAGACATAAAAATTAAGCTAATTTTATGTCACATCTCTTGGACCCATGATAAATTTAGCCAGATGTAGTTCACTAATTGGTAGGGTATTGGTTTTTCTATTGCACTGCATGGCTGTTTATGTAACTGGAATGGAAATGGTTCTGAAGAACCAAGTTTGCCAATTCCTATCTGTGCCCAGAAACACTCTTCAGTGTGCAGCTGTGGCAGAGTCCAATCCTCAGGCAGGGAATATATCAGCACACTGTAACTTGTTGATCATGTCCTTTAACCCCTAATCTCTGCAGCTTTTCCCATGATCACAGTTTTCTGGAGAAATGGCCTGTCAGGGGACCTGCACCCAGTTAATACCATCACAGGAAGAAACTTGCCAACTCCAGACGGATAATGTGTTAGGGGTAGTGGTAGCACTTTGTTTTTCATGGGCCCAGGTTTCAATGCCTTCTTCAAAAAAAAAACAAAACCTTGGAAGTCAGAGGAAAGTTCTGGCCCAGGGGAGGTGCTCTGTATGAAGTGTTTTGCACAGTTTTACTTCTGCAATAGTTTATAGATGAATGGGGGAACAATGACAGGGGTAAAGTACATTACTTATGTGTAGAATGGTCCAACTGCTTCTGAAACTTACCTGCTATTTCCCTGCATCCTTGTTATCTTACAACCCATGGTGGTCCACAGTGAGTTTGCCTGTATCCTCAGCCACTAGACAAAGTGACTTTTAGTTACTTTAAAACCTGTGGTTTTGGTGTGCCAGCATTGTCAGTGACTCCAGGCAGTGATTAAACACAGAAGTATTTTTCCCTACATTTATGAAACATAAAGATATT
The DNA here is from genome assembly GCA_013397055.1 of Pachycephala philippinensis. NCBI lineage: Eukaryota > Metazoa > Chordata > Aves > Passeriformes > Pachycephala > Pachycephala philippinensis. The sequence goes on from VWZT01004168.1 coordinate 252,309, forward strand.
TGTTTTGATTCCATCACTGTCACCTCATTAGGCACCAGGAAAGTTAGGTTATACATTGAATCAGTTTTGCACTTGGTTTTGTTTACTTTTCATAAATTAACATGGTAATTCCCTGTAATAAAATTCTTCGTTTACACAAAGATATCAAAAGGCATCGTCCATTATTCTCCTTAATGTTACAGCTTTAGAATGTGCCGTGAAAAGCTCTGTTTATATTGCAGCTGGATGGAGCACTTACCACAGAGCGTCACATCCCAGATATGCTCTGCTGCTCTGCAGCAGAGAAATGCCAAATCACGAAGAAAAAAAAAGGATCCCACACAACTATCACCACCCCAGAAAAATGACCATTAAAATGTCTCTCATCTCACTGAATTAATTATCCTAACCTCTGCCTATTTCCATTTGCATTCCGTTTCTTGGCCTAGCAGGTAGCAGCAAGGTGCACTCCTACAGGCATGAGAAGGCTGAGTCCTATTACCTGCAGTGGTCACAGGGGCTGTTCACAGCCATTAGAGCAAGAACCATCTGCAGTGAAGGCAGCACAGAATTTGGACAGACTGTGCACTTTTATCATTGCAAACAACTGATCCTCTACCATCAAAGGCATGAAATGCTCTTCAGTCCCTCTGTGCCTTAGCAGATTTTGGATTCAGGGGGCTCTTCCCTACTGATCCAAAGTGGTTTTGTTCTCCGAAGAGAAAATGGTTTGTACTGCCTCTAATTTTGGATGCTGCTTGGTGTTTGCAAACACGCTATTTCTTTCTGCTATGTAGCTTTGCTTTGGGGTTTAAGGCTATAGAAGAAAATATTGTTCACTTCTCACATGTGGAAGTGAGTTACTGAGAGCAAAACAAAGCCTAGCTCAAGCTTCTGTTTCTTCTTCTCTCTGTCTTTCCTCTTTAAGGACTGTTTATGTTTGCATGACCTCCAGGGGAACTGGAAGTGCACTAGATGATCTAGCAAAGCACAAAACCTCCACAAGTATGTGTGCTTTATTTGTGCCTCCTCTGAACGTTTTTGGGAAAAAAAATAAAAAAATAAAAAAAAGCAGGCAGAAAAAGGAAAGGATCAGATGAGTTAAAAATTCACTATTGTGCTTTACATCAGATAACATTCTGGCCTATATTTGCAGCAGTCTCAGCTGATGTCATTGAATGGACAACACAAGGCAAATGAGATCCAGCCATGCTTTGCCACAGCACACAACAAAAACACCCACAAGAAGAGATTTTTTTTCTGGGCTTTCAACATTGATACTTTAAGAAACAGGAGGCATATTTTAGAAGACCATCTTTATGGACAAAACTTTTTCAGACGTTTTATGAGCATGTATGGAACATATACCTTAAAAAATCTTGCAGATTTAATTTTTGGGATTAAAGAATAAAAATTATGGCACTTAGAAACAGGCTAATAATTAAACCTTTCATCTAAAATATGCAAAACTCTTGTACCTTTGATGGATGACACGATAACAAAGAGTAATTTTTATTAACTTCTGTATTATCACCCTTTCAAGATAAGGGACAATAAATTAACTGTGTTCTGGAAATCCACAATTTAGAGAAAGGTTTATCACACCGTTTCCAGCATGTGGTTTGTAGAGCACTGGATGCAGGTCAGTTACTTGCTGGCGCTCTTCTCCCAACACACAGGATTGCAGAGGCTGTAATGCAGGATGCATCCAACCCCTGTGGTGGACAGCAGTGGGCACAGTGGATGTGGTGAGCTGACCTAAGTCCTGCAGAGGAGGTTTCACTGCAGCCACTGCAGTTGTGGTGCAGGCAAGTGTTGAGCTGTAAGAGGGAGGGCAATCACCACAAACTCATCCGAGATCTTCAGCCAAGTCAGGAAAAACACGGAGCAAGAAATATTGGGATATTAGGGAGTAACCATATCCAGGGAAAGCTCTCAGAACAGCGAAGGGTTTAGTGGTTTGGCAACATCTCCATGTGGAAGAAGCCTTCCTACTCCATGGGTCGTGTCCCCAGGCTGCCCAGAAGCACATTAGCAGGTGGCTGGGACCGTTCTCCTCCACCCAGATGGTCGCTTGCCTCTCTCCCGCTTCCTGAGAGACTCCTCTTGCCATGGGGGCTTCCCATTGGACTTGATCCCAAATCCACATAGTTTATGGAAAGGTTTCTACTAAGGTCAACTGCATTGGTTTGAGTCAGTGCACAGAGGCACTGTTGAATTTCGGGAGTTCAGAGTGGGGTCCTGAGGCTCCATCACGCGTTGAGAGAGGCAAGGAGGATGGGCAATGCCTGTGAAGGGCCAGAGTGGCTTGAACTTGTTCTCTACCTTCCCCCGCCTGCATTTTAGGCATTTTTATGGAAAACACATTTGTAATGTATTCAGTTGCATCTATGCAGTGGAGAATTAGATTGGCATAAAGGTAAACAACTGGCAAATTATTCATAACTCTAAATCTGCCCGATGTCTCTTTGTTCCAAAACTTTAGAAATTAGAGACTGCTCACCAGATGTTATAAAAGAAATTACTAATTTAACTGCTAAACTGCTAAAAGGCTCACTCTAGTAATATTTTCTTGCAGAAAATGTCTGTCTCTTGTTAAATGTTTATTGAATACTGTAATTATATTACATTTGCTGTTAAACGATATTGACATTTTTGAATAAAAAGGGGGTTTTTTTGTGCGTGTGGGTTTTTTTTTAATCCAGGCAGGATCTATAACATGAACATCTGGTTGCAACCTAATGTGTGGCATTGAAACAAAAAAAAACCCTCCCCACCCTCAAAGAAAAAAGCCTTCTGCCAATGTTTTTCTCTGTGTATTATTTTTTCAAAGTAGCTCCGGCTTTTGTAGCACCAACTATGATTAAGTACCAGGACTTTCTCACTATCAGCAAATGTTTAAAGGCAAGTAACCAGCAAAGCTTCAGCAAGCTGATGGCTGGTGAAATAAGGATATATTTAGCAATGAAACAGCTGTTTCTTGAGCAATAACCCAGCTGTTTTCCTTTGAAAATACCTGTTAGAGTTATTAATCATATTAAAAAGTAGAAAAAAAAAACCCTGACTCTGGAAGGCATGAAACAGACATTTTAAATGCCTTTTTTTTTTTTNGCTTTGTCAGTATAACGATTGCAAGCAAAAAAAAAGTGGGAGTGGGGTTTGGAATATTTTAGGAGTACACAGGTATTAAAACAGATGCACTCAATATTCCTGCCGGGTGCCAATCAAGTTTCTTATCATCACTTAATGGACTATGCTCTTGCAAAATGCTTTGTAGCATAGTAATTTCTCTATTCATTCCCTCCTCTAACTCTTTCTGTTGAATTACTGGGAAGGGTTCAGATGTGATGTTGACTAACTGCACCACTCTGTGTACATTTAATTTTTCCCATTTCCTATTGGGTAATGGAAGACAGAAATTTGGCTCCCTTCAGCCTTGGGACCTATCCATAACTCATAGAATGTGATTTCTACTGGAGGCTAAGAGTAAGGAATACGTATAAAATTCTACCATCTAACTGGAATGTTAGAGACAGACTTTCTTTCATAGGGTTTCCCTGTCATGCAGTAGATTTAATCAAGAGAACCAATTACAGCGTGCTGGACCCAAACAGAAGTGAGACACAACTCAAGTATTTAAATTGCAACTTTTGCTATTCATAAAGGTGTTGCTGGCTGGGAACATCTTCAAAAGCAAAAGTTTTCTTGTACGTAGATAGGACCCAATCCTGGCTGCTGTATATGCATAAAAAGTAATTCTAGTGGCTCCATTGTTATTCCAGGTGGTCCTACACTGCACAGCTGGAACCACTGCAAGAAAGACCTATGCATGTACAAAGCACATGTTCTTTGGACAATGCATTAATTGACTAAAAAGTGGACAGATACATTTATTTTGGCTAGGTTTTTGGATTTTCTGACTTAGGGTATTTGAGTTTTCTTTTGCTTTACATCTTTTTAAAGAAGAAGTAAATAGAATAAAACTCAAATGTGTTAAACATCATAGATCTGAGCTACTTTTTTCAGCTGGAACTGAATATAGCAACAGTTTTAAAGCAGAATGCAGTATTTTGACCTGTTAAAATTACATGTTTCATTAACAGGATTCTGAATTGGAGAAGCTATACTTTTTCATTTATATCATCACTTTTTATAAAACCACCCATATGAACAGAAATGTATCTGCCAACAATGCAAATAGCTCAGACTTCCATCAAAGAATTAACTCATGCATTGAAGGCTACATGGACTATCATAGCTAAAATCTGCTCCCATTTATCGTGGTTTACATTTTTTGTATTAAGAGTAATCTGCCTGCTGTACTGCAGAATGACTCGAGGGTCTGGCATCGTTCCCTCCAAGACTCACGTGATACAGGATGAATGTGCACACTTTTGCCCTGGGGCTGGACATTCCCTTGCCTCACTGGATATAAGCTTGTCTTTCTCCTTGCACTCTTGTGACTGTGCCAGACTCGAGAAGCTTTTGGGAAGGAGGCAATTAATTAGGAGAGCACATCATGACCCCTTTTTTGGCCACACCCAGCATTAACCTGCTAATGATACCATGACATCCAGAAAATAAATCACCAGCAGCTAAGCATATGCTAAAAATGTGTTTGGACTCAGGAAACATTAGGCCAAGGTATCATGTCCATGCACACACAAAGAGCTCACAGAGAGACAAACCAGCACTGAGATAATTTTATATATCAATGGAATCATTCCTAGCTTGCAAAAGGTATTTTTGTTTTCAGATTCTTCATTTCCCCCAGAACAACACAGTGACCTAGCTTGCACGTGTATTTTTACTGCAAGGGTTTCTTGCAAATCAAATTGAGGACAATTTGCATTTCAGGCAACCAAATGCCCACAATATTTCAGGTATGTGAATGGGTGGAGTTTAAGCCTGGTCCTGATCAGGATCAGGATGGCAAGGAGTTGTGGTTTATTCTGTAGTGATTTGTATATACTGGCATTGCAATGCATCACTGAAGGCTAACAGAAATGACCCAGGGAAAGGATTCCATAGAAAATGTTGCAGCCAGTGAGGACTGAAGCCTGTCTCCATCACTCACTGTGCTGCTCCACATCCCATTTCAGGGTCGTATGGTTTCACCTGAGGCTGGGAGCCCCTGTGGCAGAGAGGTGGATGGGGCAGAGGAGCTTTTGCAGGGATTACTGGGTGCCCCTGCAGGCTCAGCGTGAGTCTCCTGCTGGCTTCTGGAAAGGGCCTCAGCCTCAGAAATAGCAAAATTTGTCTCCAGGTACCACCAATAGCAACAGGCCTGACATGTTGGCTGTTCATCCTTTTTTTTTCTCTCTCTTAGAGGAACATGAAATGCTGGGTATAATTTAACACTGCATATCATTGTTAAAAATTGTAACAATTACTGTACTATAATATCATTCATATTTTTCTAAGTTATAATTATATTCATAAATACACACATACACACACACAATAGATGTGTAAAATATATACAGAAAGATAAACAGAAAAATCTTGTTAATATTATCTACCTAAAAAGGTTTAAAGAAAAAATAAGTTAATTACCTAAGTGTGATCTTTGAGAAAAAAGAAATCATTGTTTATTTTTTTCAGGTTGATCACAGTTGGCATGTAATTTTGCAGAACTTTGAAATATTTGTGCATTGATTTCTAATGCACAGCATTTGCCATTACCTTCTTTTTCAGTCATTGTTGCCAGCCCACTGAGAGCACTGTTTATATTGCCTGGCTGGACTAGTGTCCTTGTGAAATATTTGTGATCATATCTCTGTTAATTACACTAGAATAGGAACAGAATAGTCTCCAAACAGTGAACATTTATTTTTAAGACTGTACTTAAGTACCATTTATTAAATCCCTGCTTCCTCATCCAAATTCTAACAATATTTTATTAGTGTTCCTATTTATTTATTGACTTTTACAGAGCAAGGATACAAAGTTAGGTTTCAGGACACAAAATTTGTTTTATATACAGTTACTAAGTGTAGCTGAATCCAAGGCAAAACATACTAGAAACTAGAAGATGCCAACTGTTAGGAGCTTTTTTGCTTGGTAGTTTTTATTCAGATACGTTTTTCTTTTCATGAAGAATTCAAACATGCTTGCTTGAGCAATGCCATCTGCAGGCTTTATAAAGATGGTGATTCTGTTCTTCCAGGTCTCCTTCCTTCAAAGACTTAAATCCATCCTGAATGTGTGCATCAACCAGCAAGTCATCTGTCTGCCTCCGAGCTTCCCATTGCAGCTATAAAAGTACTGTCAAAAGCAGCCTGTCATGCATGAGACTCAGAAAAGAGAAAAAAAAGTCCTGTCCCTTACAATCTCTGGGGACAGCAACCCCCAAACTCCTTCAGAATCAGGAATAAAGGGGGACTCCTCTTGAACAGTGCAAATGACAGACAGGTTTCATGCCTCTGTCTCCCAGTAAGCCTGAACAACAAGGTTCTTGACTGTCACCCTATAGATCATCTCTTTCCACAGTTTAGCTTGATGCAATTGGGGATGTTTTACTCCTTTTACCTGAAGAGTGATGGCGTGTTCTAAATCTTGTCTATTTTTTCAGCTATTTTAGTTACTCTAATAAAAGACAATACCTCTCTCTACGTCTGGCCTTGGTTTTACCCTTAGACCATCGTTGTTACAACACTACTCATAAAAAACAATGCGTCTAAAAAACAATGTCCTTTTATTTTAAAAAAAGACAACTTATCAAGTGTAAGTGAAATGTCAACATTTTTATAATCTATGAGTGCCATGAGCAAAAGCAGGATGTAGAAATGCTGGTGGTCTGATCCCTAATTGATTTAAAAGGCAATAAAGATAGATTGTTTCTTTTAAGACTCCGCACTTTCTTTTCCTAACTCATAATCCCTGCTCTGCTCTGCTCAGTACTAATCTCTCATAACACTGATAGCTCTGCATGGATCTCACTCCTTGAAAAGGTCCTTATAAGGCTTTGTATCTCCAAAACAGCTTTCTCTTAGTACTTACTTGTTCTTGGAAGAACCTTTTTGTCATGTCATGCAAAGCAGAAAATTAAATTCCTCTTTCTCAGCCATTATGTCTGCCAGCTAGAAGGATCAAGCCATGGATGATATATCATTAACTGTATGAACATTGTAGTGTTAGAAAGAGCAAATGATACACAACCCTTGAAGCCAATGGAAGGACCACTGGGAGCCCAAAGAGGGCTAAGTTGTTTATTAATTTTCAGTTGTTTTGTATATGCTGTAGTTGAAGTACTGACACATTATCTAAGGATAGAATTAAAATAAACCTGTGCTTCTTGGTTTAGGAACTTCAGGCATGAACACTAAATCTGACCTAACATTAGCCCTGCCTCTGAAGGTTTAAATCATTCTGTGATTCTAAGTATCATCTTTTTACATCAAAGTGTCTCTTGCTGGTGAGTTATAAAAGTTTCCATCATGAGGGAAATCTGCATCACAAGGACTGGTTTTGTATGGCAGTCTGTAGGATGGAGGCCTGTGCACCAGCCTCATCAAATGCTGTTTTGCTATTTTATTGTGCATGCTCTGTATTGTAGAGTGGTTTTTTACATCTTGCAACCAAGCCAATTTCTTTCCGTGGCTTTGCATCTCCTCCTTTCTCTTGCTCCTTTTACTACGTGTTGTACACGCATACACACTTACAATTCTTTATTGCTAACATTATCTACACGTAGACAGCTACCCACCAGTTATGTTCCTTCTTTATAGAAACACAACTGTAGCCTTTAGGAAGCTCATGCTAAGCCTCATTTCTTTCTTTCAAGGCTTGGAAGGACATAAATCATTGCAATGGGGGCTTGTAAAGACAACATTAAGCCAGTATCAACCTGATGTAAATATTTCACGAAGAACTATCAGCCCTCAAACCATTATGCTTACTGCTTGTTCTCTGGTATTGCAAAGCTATGTTCACTAAAATATATGGAAAGCTATGAAAGTGCCTTTCACCTGATATTGTGATGTCTTCAGGCTCTTATGTAGGAGGGTGGTCTCATGGTTACAGCACAGGGCAGGAAGACCTTTCTTCATTGCCTGCCCTCACACAGATTTTCTGCAGGACTTCAAACAAGTCATTCAGAGCAGGTGCAACAGAATGGGCAGCGCAGACTGTTGATCAGAGGTCAGCATCTACAAACCTGCAAGGGTAAGAAATGAGTGAGGTAAAATCTTCTCTGCCTTGGGCACCTGCTCTCCATGCCTTAAAGTAATGGGATGTACTTTGTTGTTTCTAAATATTGTATTGAAATATTTCATGGTTATATCACTATAGTAAATGAATGTTTTCTAGATTGCACTGTATAGGGGTCTTTCTATTAACTTCTATAGATAACCACATGTGCCTTTTCCTTCTCTTTTCCCAACCTCTCCTTCTTTTCAGGTTATCCAGGAAGTTCTCAAGAGTCAAACCAAATTAGTATTTCACCATTGACAAAATGAGCCGTATTGTTATCAGATATTTACGTAATTATTCACTGCTTTTGTTCACATAAATATATACATGATCTTTTTTCTGCAATGCTTTCATAAATCTCCAGATTAGGTTGATTCCTTCTGCTGAGAGATTTAATTGTTCGTATATGTTTTCCATGGGAATGATGAAAGCCAGCTAGAATTACTGCTGAGTGAACTAGAGCAATCCTGGATTATGATGAATGGAAGTAGTGAATGATCAGTGACTGATGTAAGCAAAACATTACTGAGTTTGAAGCACCTATAATTAGAGGGACATGATATTTCAATTGAAAGTTGCCATGTCAAACATGGGACAAATACAATACTTTTCTTTTACTCCTGAAAGCTTTTGAGCAAGAAATTAGTTAATCACAAAATGGCATGTGGTTATTACACAGCAAGCTTGCATAACTGCATCAGAACAGGTCTCATTTACATCAGGAACTAATTTAGCAAGTGATAGCTAAAACACTGGGGAATGTTCCTTTGGATCTTGAGCTGACCCTGGATACACAAAGTGCTGCAATCACATTAAAAAATTTTAGTCTTGTCACTAATGAAGAGTTAACCTTTTTTTACTACAGCTTCTCATACCTGCTAGGCTCCTGTCTGAAATACCTCAGGAAACATTACTCTGGGTTCAGGTGGCTGCCTGGAAATTCCTTGTTTGGCTCATTTAATTTGAATCAATAGCTCTTTTTTTTTTATTATTTGTTTGCCCCATAGAAGATTTGGCTCACAGAATACAGGGTGGTTACGTCAGGACATGTCAGGAGGCAGCTGGAAAGCTTACCTCTAAGGATAGTATTTACAGAGCTGATGATTGTACTTAAAAGGATGTGACCCATATACAGGAAATCATGGAGATAAAGTAGCCCTGTTTTTCTAGTAAAACTCATTTCTAATGAAATCTAAGTTTCTGAGACATAACTCAAAACTGAGTGTGAGCAAGAGGAGGTTGTAAAAGAACATCACTTCTGGAGAAGAAACCAAGCAGGTCAAAAAAATTGGCTTTAATTAGAGTAGACAGAAAGTGGACAGAATATTGGATTTTGGAGGCAAGATATCAGGGGTGCAGATCTTTGCCTCCTGTACAAAGCAGTATATATAATCAGAGTCCTGGTGGCACACAGTGGACCTTAGGTTCACCTCAGTCCTCATTTCCTGAGGTTCTTTTGACACCATTGAAGTCTATTAAAGACAATCTTCTCTGGCAGTATTTCAAGAGAGAAGGGATATTATGAAATGCAGCAAGAGCAGAGAAAAATAAATGATCATCAGTAATGTTCTTTTAACACTGTGTATGTAGAGGGGGAGTGTGAGCATGTGCACACATGTAAGTAATCTGGATTTAAACTGATTTTTACATTAAACGCTGTCAGATGCACAAAATGAACAGAAAAAAAAAGTTTCTATTCTGCATTGCCCGCATTTGGGTAAGTTTGGCTGGTAGCAACTGTAAGTAAAGAAAAATAAGAGAAAAGCAATTCATATTGGTGCTGTTGCTTTAGGAGAAATAACTGGTAACCAGTTGTGGTACTTCATACAGGCTTTGTTACATCTCTTTTCCTTTGCCTCTCTAAAGGGAAATAGATCAGGGCCAGCACACTGTATATATTAGGAGGTTAACATACTGGGCTATACTTGCACTTTATTGTAAATGTTTTTGGTACTTCTTCTAAGTCTGTGTTTACCTTGGGTATTTTCTTAGTTCACACATGTGAAATAACAGCTGGGACTTGCCAAAATATAGCAGTCAAGTGCTGTACATGTAGTAGCTTTAAAACTAACACAGGTGTCCTAGATCCCTTACGCAGAATAAACAGAAGCACACGATCAAGAGTGTGTCTAACTCCTCTCTTCTGGAAATTATGTGCCTTGAAATGCTTGATCTGACAATTGCAGCCTCTCAAGAAAGAAGTATCACAGAGGTGAAATGCTGTTGATTTCTACAAACAAGTGCACTGTCTTAATTTTTTTAATATACATGGACTATCGTCGTAACTTGGATCTATCTATTTCCTCCCTTTCTCTTTCAAAGGAAAGGCAAGTACATTTAATGAGCTCAGTTCACTCCTGGGTCACACCAGAGCAGAAGGACAAGACCTCCATTGCTGGAAAGACCACCCAGAGAGGAGGAAGCTGTGCTTGCCCAGGAGGGAGGTAAGACAAGAAGGTCCCAGCAGTTTTCTTCCAGACCCCAAGCCATGAGCACCAGCAGCCTCATGAGCAGAGGCCTTGGGGCCCTGGCCACGCAGAAGGGGTCTGTTTCTTTTCAGTGTGAGCACACCTCACTTCCTTCGTGCTGGCAAGGCTGTCTGTGAACAAAACAGTACCATTGCTTTGAGCTGCTCAGTGTTTTTATGGCTTCTTTTGTTTTTGTCTCCATGATTTTACACTGCACTCCCCTCTCTATATCTGAAAGAGAAATAAAATAGGACAGAGTACAGAAATGGTAGCTAACATACACAGGGGAGGCACTTGCCGTGGGTTCGTCCAGGTGTAGACAACTAGGATTGCATAAATATTCAAGAATCCCACTGATAATGCACCGGAGCAGTGAAAACTCAGGACAAAATTCAGGGAGGATGACATACACAAGTGTCATATTCCCATGGGAACACTTGTGCCATCTTGTTGCCTGCACAATGGACTGGAAGTAGATAAACAAGCTCAGGCACATACAAGAAAGAATAGCAGCAGGTTGCTTCTGCCAAAGAGGCACTGCTTTGCAAGGATGCCCTTAGAGTAGCACCCAAAGTACTGTAAGTGAAGACATTCACTTGGCACGTTCACTCAAGAGGAAGTTGCATTTTCCATAGTAATTCCATTGACCCACACTTTCTCATGAAAGAATGTGCTTCATACTGTCTGTAAGAATAGAAATTAAGTCGTTGGAAAAGGACCCTCAGCCCTCTGGAATCAATGTACTCAGTTTAAAAACCTTTGAGACTGGACAGAGGCTTCCAATACTACAAATATAACTAATTTTGACAAATGCATCTGCATTATTAGTTCTAGCATAGAAATTCCTATGGGTTGCTCTAATAAAAATAAAAGCTGAAAAATTATTTTTAATAACACCATGAAAATGTTTTTCATAAAGAGTATAAAAAATTATCTTAGAAACGGTTATTTGTGTAAGTGCCCAATGCTAAAAGACTTATTTTCACTGCAGGGCTAATCTAAACTAAACTTCAGATGTTGCCCATAGTTGCTCTGGGTCTCTGTGCCTGAAATGTTGTCTGCTTTTTCCAGCTGGATCAGTTGATCTGATGAAAGATATTGCTTCTCCTTAGAGCTTACCTTGCTGTTTTTGTAGATATCATAAATCTTACTGAGTGTTTCATCCTGACCTTTCTGTAGAGGTAAAAGTGTCTTGGATTCAGATCTAGATTCCTGAATACTTTTCTTGTAGATAATGTGATACATTTAGTTTTCCACATTGTGCCTGGCCAGCACAGGATTAGCATGGCATTAATTGATTGCAGGAGGATCAAGTAAGTGGATTAGAGCTGCTTCACAACCAAGAAGTTGATGATCCTGAAGGTAAACTCCCTCAACTGGGGACATGAGATGAAGAAAATTTAATGAACTGCTTTAAGAAATGGGAAAAGCCAGACTGTGTCCTTGTTTCCCAGTATATTCCAGTTATCTCTTGGGATAACTATATTTTAATAGAATGCCAACTTTCTTTTTAATATGATCCTTGAAATTTCTTTTAAGCCACCTAAAATGTCATGGCTTTTTCCTTCATCAATCAAAACATATTTTTTTTAACTGTGGGATGTTTGTTCAGTAGAGTTCGCTGTTTTTCTTTCATTGATTTTCTTTTTAACATGCAGTTGTTGAAAACTTAATTTTGAGTTTAGTCAGCTTTGTTCAAGATGCATTGCTATTCCAAGTAGAATTTGCGGTATGTTTTCTGCAGTTCGGTGTAAGGGATGTAAGGCATGATGGATGATGTTTGGAATGGAAAGATGAATGAATACAGCCATTACCAAAGCTGCTCTCTTGATCTGAAAAGAGAAATCCATTTCTTTGTTATTTCCTGATAAGGAACTCATGGCAACACTGTGTTGGAAAAAAATTGCATCTGAAATATAAATTTTTATTTAGACTTAGGACTAAGATAAGTTTTGTGGGTTTGTGTTTCAAAGACCTTGTGAATACAGAAACATTTTAGAAGTGTTGGTGGAGGGAGTGTGTTCCTATTTCGACTTTACAGTCATTTATTAATCTTTCTATGTAAAACTGGCACTTCTTCCCCTGGAAATTTTTTCTCCTATCTGTATTAGTGTTGCCCACCCAGTGTTAGTAAAAAGCACTGATTATTCCTACTTTTTTATCCCTGCCTAGAAAGGCCCATTGAGTCCTCAGCCACAGTGTCAGGTTGGGGCAGGCATGGCAGACTGGCCGGGGTCAAAACCCCCTGGCCAGGAGTGATGCAGCTCTGTAACACCAGCATGGCAACACATGGGAATCTATACATACAGTTTGTTTTCTTCATGTTCCTCCTCAGTTGTGTGGGAGTATTTGGCAATGAAAAGCATCATAATGTTTGAGAATGGAAGATACTAACGAAACAGTATCTTTCAACACCACATCCATTTGCATGCTTAATTTAAATACTCCAGTTGTCTGCCCAGTGACTTAATTAACATGACATGAAATCTGCATGAAAACTGCAGATCTCTGCTGTAAAAAACCCTCAAACATAGGATCTTTTCCACAGCAAATACTTGCTATAAATTAGTTTAAATTCTCAGCCAGCATGAACCTGCATAGCCCCCTGTTCCAGATGTGGCTTTACACCAGCTGAGATCTGGCCCAAATAACTTTATGCTTCCTGTCCTAATAGTGCCATAGGGTAAAGAAGAAATAACAGCCTGACAGGTAGGCAAAACATCAGGCCTCAGAGGTCCTGGAGCAAAAAACCCATCCTTTCCAATAGTTTGAAGGCTAAAGATGTCAAAGGACCCTCATCCAACAGCATAATCCTGAAAATACAGTGACAAATAGGACAGTAAACTAACATCTTCAGTCTGAATTGCTGAGTGCCGGCAGATTTGGCCTCTGTAGCTGCAGATTAAGTTGTTAGCCAATATGATTATCTTGCTGATAGCACAGAAATCTCCCAGGGAACAAGTTGTGCCTGAACCACCACACAAACCCGGACAGGTTGCCCCCGACACACACCTCTCCACTCACATCCACACTCTCTTTCCTCTTTGACTCTCCTGGTACTCATGGCCTGTGGGGGACAGGAACACATGGACTCTGCATCGCACACATGGGAGCATCATGAAGATGTGGGAGCTTCCCAGGGTATGGCACTACTAGCTTGGTGGAGAACCTCCTGACACTATCACTGATTTTGGGAGGGTTCTCTGCTGCTCTCCAACAAATAGGTCTCTAATCTTCATGGCTGTAGAGAAAAACATTAAGTCTGAATTCCCATCAGCTCAAAACAAAAAAGGATAAAAGAAAGGAACTCAATTTTTTAAGTCAAAGGTTTTTTTTGTTTTATTTTCTTGCTTTCTCTCCAGCTGTGACTGAACCCCAGGGCTGCTGCTCTCTGAACAAGAGGCAGCAGCTGGGGCCAGCTAGGGAAACTGGGGTGATCCTTTCCTCTTCCCTCTGTCTATCCACACCTGCAGGCAGGGTATGGGGCAAGAAGCCCTCTGACAGCCCCCCACAGCTGCAGCGTGTCAGGGCAGAGGACTGGAGGAGGTCAGTGCAGAGCTGTGTGTGCCGGCATCATGGGGACCACACAAATGTGACTGTAAGGTCTTGGCTGTGTCTCATCAGACAGGAGAACATGCTGCTTCCCAGAGGTGCTTTTGTCCATGGTAAGCCCAATGCCCTCTTTCAGAAAAGGCTTTCAGACACATACCCCCAAAAAGGAAAAAGGAAGTTTTGAAAGGTGGGATCTGAGGAGAGGAAGTGACTCATGGGCTCAAAGAGAGATGGGCAGGGAATGACAGCCGGCCGAGGCAGCAGAAGCGATCCCCAACTGTGCCGAGTCGTGGGAATGGGGGTGAGGAAGGAGCCTAAGGCTGGGGAAGCTGAGTTTCAGGAACAGCTACAGTCCTACGCTTGCCTCCTGGGCATAGGATTTTTAATGCATCCCACCACAGCCAGCTCTCAGGCTTAACAGTGTGCCTGGCTGCACTATGCCTGTGCCCTGGAGGTGACTCCAGCTGCTGTCCCAGACAGCAGAGCCCTGTCGGGCCCCACGGGGTGCCAGCCCCTGTGCCTGTAGTCCCTGGCATGGCCACCCTGCCTTCCCCACCTGCATGGGCACACCACCACCTACCACAGCACTCCAGCCCTGGATGCAGCCCTTCTGGGAATGGTCCGAGGGGAGGAAGGGAGTCTGCAATTTGGGTGAAGAACATGAGATTTTTGCCCTGTTTTTCCATTTTGCAAATAGCTATCTTTTGTCACATTAAAGTGGTAAGAGCAGATGTAGATTGGGTTTTACAGGGTTTCATCAGAGACATGACATGAGAGTCGTGTTTGGGGGTTTTGCACTGATCCCTTGCAGAAAACTGTGTGAGGGTGGACTTAGTCTGCACTGATGGGATGCACTTTTTTCTTCATCCTCTTCTGCACCTTGTAATCTGTGTGCCCTCTGGTAGACTGAGTTTTCTCTCCTAATGAGGAAGCTCTAGCGGTCAGGACTTTGTGAACACTAAACGAGGAATTTCCTGGCTTTCAAACAATTTCCCCCCTTAATGATGATGTTCTAATAATATCCTCTTTTTTTTTTAATTAACTGATCTCTACTTGATCCCTCATGTGCAGAGTACTCAAATAATAAACTGACTGCAATTCTGTGTTGTGTCTCCTAAAAGGAAGTGAACCAGAGATAACATGATGTTACCTTTTGTTCCTTTTATTTATTTTTTATTTAAGTATCTTTAATGAGTTATCCTATGGACCAAGTAAGGTAGATCAGATAGAGTGCTCATTTTACTGTTGAATTAGACCCTTTTTTTGTTGAGATGAGTAGTGTTACAGAACTCACTGGTGTAGTTGAGATGTGCACTGCAGGAATATTACCAATCCAAGTTTTGCTGACTTTTGCTTTGTGGCATTGACCAGTCTATTTGTAATATGCATGTAAACAGAACTGCATATTAGTCAAGCACTTCAGGCATTGTTTAAAGCAACTTCTTCCCCAGAGCACTACAGATCTAAAACTGGGAAAGAACTATTTCCTCAATTGCTGAGGTCATAGGAGTGAAACAAGTGGTAAGATTTTCTGTAAAAGATTAAAATAAAGCCTTACATTTACATCGTAGAAGCTGTAGGCAATTACTTTCTTGTGCACCTCCAGAACCACCGTTGAACTCTGTTTTGAAAAATGTTGCAATTAAAACCTGTGACTATTCATCAAGGGAAAGGTGTATACAGTATCACAGAATCATAGCGTGGTTTGACTTGGAAAAGACCTTAAATATCATCCAGGTCTCAACAGCGCTGCCATGGGCAGGGACACCTTGCACTGGACCAGAGTGCTCCCCAGTGACTACCTCAGCCTCCAGCACTTATAAGGGAGTAAACACTGGCAATCATGAGAAGCAACCCCTGAGGCCATCTCTTAAATAACTTCACTTATGGCTTATGCACCTGATAGTGTTAAACAGATGCAGCAGTGGAGCTCAAAAGTGTATTCCTAAATGATTATGTATTGTATGGTATATGGCTGCCTACATAATTTCATTCTCACCTCTAACGTGTATCTTTTGGCATGCTCAGACTATTCCGGTTTGTATTCATAATTGTCAGGACCAAATTTAAAATACTATTCTAATATAGTTCTATGTGATTCACCCATCACCGTCCAGAACTTCTGCATCTATGTGGATCTTGGTGAATGAGCGATTACTGTATTTCTTTGAAACCCAAAGACAGCTTAATTCTCACTCCATTTTTTTTATTGCTGATTCCAACAGCTTTGCTTATATTTATGAGAGGTTTGGGGCTCCCTCTGGTGGTTTTTGAAAACAAGAAAGCTCGAACGGAACATAAATCAAATAAACAATAGTTTTGTGCATAAGAATTTGTTACAATTTGCAGAAGACTGCATACCTAATTCCTCCTCTGTTTTCTACCACACTTATTTTTGAGGTAGTTTTTTATAGAGGTCTTTCACTATGGTGATTTATCTTGAGAGAGGAGAAATGCAAAGTGATTTATCAGAGAGCAACAAAGTAGGTAATTCAGCTAAGGGGCTGTGGTTTCATTAATGGTTTTACAAACAAAACCTGCATGTTTCTGTTAGTTTTTCACCTATTTCTCCTACTAGTTCTTCAGCTCCTGCATTGGATTTGAAATTAATCCATAGCTATTTACCGTGGAAAAATACGGTTAAATTATTGCATTTTTGGTGGCTACTGTGAAAATTAAGGATAACATAAATGGAGAGTCAGACCCCACTCTCAAACTTTCATTTTCTCAATGTAGCATTTATGCTTGTAGGCTGAAAGCGAAACAGAAATAATAAAACTTTGACCTCAACAACAGGCTTCTCTTTCTCCCCAGACTCAAATACATGGGCATGCCTCTTGCTGGTGAAAATAGAACTTGTGTAGAAATGTTCCACGTTAATGCACAGTTAATTACAAACATACAGAACACACAAGGTGAAAACTGCTTCTGATCATGCTCTGCTTCTGCCAAAGTCAGTGCTGGTTTGCAAGCAGCCTGGCAGTGGGCTGGAATTTCAGTGCAGGTGTATGCAGGGGGGCTGTGGCCCAAACTCTGCAGCTGGGATGCTCGGGTGCTGGTTGCGCATCTGCTGCAGGACTGCTGCAGGAGTGTGTGGGCAGCCAGGTGACTGCCAGAGCACGGGACTGTCTCTGGGACAGTCCCCTCACCTTTTACGATCTACACTTCATTTATTTTCTTTGCCCAGAGCAACTGTATGATGGCCTGGACAGGAAAGTAGGAAACTACCTTTGATCTCCAGGAGTCCAGAAGTATTGGAGTTATATTTCCTTTAGATTTTCCTGCCTTCCTAAGTAGAAAAGCTTTTTTTCCTTTTTTTTTTTTNAATGGATAAAGACATAGAATTGAGAAAGTTCTACCTGGGCAAAGGTGTGCCGTTGTGTTCAAAATACTTCTAAATTACTGTAAATTTTTGGATAACTAACTTGATCCTTCTGTCCCATTTGATTAAAATTCAGGAAAAAAATCTGTTGCATTAAAATAACATGACTTCCACCTTTTTTATTTTGATTGTATTAGGTAGATGTTATTGGCTAATTTGGTCACTGGCCATAGGAAATTGCCATTTAACTTAATATTAGAGTCAAATTCAGAGTGAGAAGAAGGCTCCAAATCAGCCTATGTCATGTAAAAGGGATGTCCAAAATCCTGGCCCAATGTCAAAAATGGCAATGATCCCATTTTGTTCCACGGAACCAGGATTTTTACCCAAATGACTTAACTAAAAGTCTTGTTGTTCAACTTTGTATTTAATTATAATTCTGAAATCAGTTGGTAGATTCCATCAGGTGGCCCCCTACTTCTGAGGATGTTACAGGTGTTAGTTACCTATTACAATCAGGAAATGTGGTTCTCTAGGTTTTTCAAAATTTATTTTTATTAATAATAACTTATTCCACCTAAGGAATTTGTTCAGTGTTGAAAGTCTCTGTCCTGAGTGCCAACAAAGGGCTCAGTCCTGCAAGTTCCCATCCAGCAAGGCACTTAGGCGTGTCCTTAACCTCAAACATGGGTCTAATCCCCAGGACTTCACCAAACAGAGGCTAAAGACCTCAGCACCCTGCAGATGCGACCCCCAAGCCTCCTCTCCATTGCTCTTCTGCAGAGCTTCCATAGATTTGTTATAGTAATATGGTAAGAATTAAGCCAATGGCATTTAAGGTATTGTTATAAAAATACTGCACAAGGATAAAACAAGCTGTATCGTACAGTGTATCAGTTTTCAAACCAGACAAATGAAGTTTTCTGCAAGCTTGAGCTCCTTTGTTTTTTCGCACAAAAGGGAACACTCTTGTAGCATCTTACGTGGTTTTGATTATAGCATTTGTGACTCTTTAAATATTTATTCTTCAGCAGTTAAGAAACTTGGTGAAGGGGAATTTTATAAACATTTATTATGGATTGAGTGTTCATGTGGAAAAAAAAATTAGGCACTTTCTCCTATAGGGAAGAAGTACCTTTTCATAAAATCTGTGTCCTCAGTTCAGCAGAGCATCTTGTTCAGGACAATTATTGAGAATATATCCAGCCTTACACAGATATCCAAGTTTCTGTAAAAGTTGTCTAGACTCCTCAAAATGCATAAAGGCTGCCCTGAACTGGTGCCTATTCCACATAGCTGCCCATGGATCACTTCAGCAGTATTAGATGTGCCATTCGGCATTCACAGCATGCAGCTTTCCAGAAGACAGGCGAGTAAATGCTCCCTTCACCACCTGAAAGATTTATTTGCTTTGGGGTGATTGGCAGCAGTGTCATGTAAAGCACCACAGGGCAAATTCCATTTGATTAAATAATTATCACATACGACCAAAAAATGTACCATTATGTGTGAACACAAATGTAAACTCCCCAAATTCCCTCCACTTCCTCCCTTGCTCTGTTAATTTCTCTTTCAGAGGCAAGTGACACAATTACTGACTTTAAACTAAAAAGGTTCCAGGGTAGGGATGGTACTCAGAACTTAAAATACTATGTGATGATTAAAATTTTTATACAGCTTATTTGAAACAGCTTCCTTGAGAAGAAGTAGAAAGTGCATCACTCAATGGACTCCAAGTAGTTTTCAGCAAATTCAATCCCACAGAACATTTCCAAGGGAGAGGCAGGGACTGAAAAGGGATTGTTTCTGCCTCCTACTGCAAATAATTAGGGTCTCTTTTTGTGGCCCAGTTTTTCCAGGCTCTATCTGGGCAGATTTCCCAGTGACTTTAGTGCAATTAGAACTGTTAAAAAGACTTGCAGGATGGCTTCCTTCAGTTTTCTGTACAGTGAAAGACAATGAAAACGGCATGTACCTCATAAATAAATATGATCAACCACTAGGGGCATAGCCTGTGATTTAGATGGGTGCCTGGGGTCAGGGCAGAACAGCTGGGCACCGCTGGCTGCTTGCTGCGACATGGGATCATGCCTGCAATAGTACTATTGGACATGATTAAAAATATCATACCTGCTGATACTAAGATGGATAAACAGAAAAATCCAGGCCCTGCAGATACCAGTGAAAAACCCATCATCCCTTCTCTATTTCCACTCGTGGCTGCACATGTTTTTTGTGCTCCTGTGCCAGCCACCCTCTATAAAGACAGTGGAGGTAGTACATGGGTCTGGCTGAGGGGATGAGGGTCTCCTGTGATGCTGCAGTGCCACCGTCAGCTGACACTCGCAACATCAGTTGGATAGAGTGAAATAGGAGGACACTCGTAGGGAAAGGTTGGCTGGATTCTTTAGCTGGACTGGTCTTTCTCGTTAAGTTTCTTTGCTTTATTGATTTTGTCCTTGTGTTAGACACTTTCAGGATGAAGGTCTGGCACAGTACCATCTGTCATCAATGGGAGCCCTTCCCCTGACTTGCAGAAATAGAGGCAGTGTCTTCATTTGCGATTTTCAGTTCCTTATTTTCTGAAGTGCTTTGTCAAACTCAGTCTTCAGATACCTTCCAAATACCACTTTGTCTACAGAGGCTGTGCTAAAGGAAAAGTGTTTGATTCCTGATACTGTGTGTATCTGCTTGATTGGGCAGTACTTCAGGATTCCAGGCAGATTTATTCTAAAAGTGGCATCACTCCACCTTGGTCAGTATCTTTTGCTGGGATTACTCCAAACAAGCTTGACCTGTTGAAATGTAATGTTTCTCATACTAGTTTCCCAAACTAGTGAGGCTGTTGCTGTTTCAGGTGGCTTAAAAATATGTGCACAGTTTGTACTTTGAATGTTTAATAAGCTTAAAACATGAAATATATAATGCAGTTTGAACTTTCTAGTGTTATTTCATCACCAAAAAAGCAAAGTCTTGAGGCTCAGCAATTGCCTTTGTCAGAATGTAAATTCCAGCATGTAATACCCAGGCTGTATGTTTCAGGAAATCAGTATTAACCTATTAGTATGCAGTTTTCCTTGGAGAAGAGCCATCTTCACACTGAGCCTGTATTCCTGCTTCAAACCTTCCTGTCACTGTTCCGTATCCACGACCCAGCCTAAGGCTGCCTTTGACGGTTCTCCAGCCATTTCCTGCATACTGCACTAGCACTAATTGAAAATTTGGGTGGCCTTGCTTATTTATTTTCCTGGAATGTAGTGGGTTATATTTTCATGGCACTTTCTCAGCAGTGCAACGTTTCAATTTCAAAACCACTGCAATATGAGGAAAAGTAACCCCCAAAATTAAAAAAATAACAATAAAAAGCAGCATATCTTTGATTAATTTTTACAGTAGTTCTTTTGTAAAAATATATAATGGAAAAAGAATTCAATGTTGCTTTTGTCCCTCAAGATCAGAGGCAAGAGAAGCAATTTAAATGCATGTACAAGATGATCACATGCAGACACAATGAGGCATGAAACTTTAAATGTACAGATGCCATGGAAATGAAAAGATAATATAAAGTGTGTTCTTTGCAAGTCTTGCAGAGTTCAATAGCTACATAATGTGTGTGGAGGGAAAAGAGACACAGCCCCCCTTCACTTTCTAGGAAAATTCCAACTATGTCTGGATGTGCCATTGGCACTAGCATTGTGCTTTGCCTCCCTGGATTTCTGCAGGAATGTTATTCCACAGCAGACAGGGTTAGTGTGTCACTGTTACCTCCATGTTTGGAGATGCATGTGCTTGGGCATGAGTGCCTGTTGTAAATTTCAAGTTCTGATTAAAAAAATTCACTGATCCCTTAAAAAAATTTCAAGTCTACATAATTCTTTTCTCTTCATGCCTAACTATTTTGTTTTATGGTGATTTTTTATTGTGTGCAAAAACTAAAGGTTGGCACAATCCTGTTAATTTTTTACTTAATACTCTAAGTGCAACTATTGAAGTCTTTTGGGAATTAAGTTTTGTTCCCAGAATTCAGGCATAAAGAAATGTTTAACAATAAATATGCAATTAAGGTGCTGATCTGTATCTCAGAAATTATTTGGAGGAAGAGTGAACTGAAGATGGAGTCTATTTTTACCTACAGGCACACATCTTAAGGATTAACCAACTATTTGAATTTATAGACGTTTCAGAATGGAGATAAAACTGGATGCTGAAAGGAAATGAAATTTGAAAAACCACGTCTCCTCTATTTCTGAGTTTTCAGGATGCCTTTTGGGGTTTTATTTATAACTCTGACATTTGGAGACCTTTTAGTCAAGCACCAAGCATTTCTTGTAATTTAGTGAAGTTGCAAAATAAGAAGGGTGGGGTTTTCTTTTTGGTTGGTTTGTTGTGGGGTTTTATTTTGGGGTTTTGTTGTTTCTTTTGTTGTTGGGGTTTTGGGGGGGTTTTGGTTTTTTAACAGAAGCAATCTCAAATCAAAATGTCAGCCCAAGCATTCATCCATATTTCCACTTCTTCCTTTGAAAAGTCAAGATCTCCCCACTGGGAAAATTCAGATTTTAACTGGACCTTTTCAGCCTGTTCTGAATCCTATTTCCAAATTCCCTCATGATGCAATTCCCAGTGAGAAAGTCGATTTTGGCAGTTAAAAAGTGCCCCAAGCTAAGGGTTGTGTAGCAATCGATCAAAGTGTATCTCACATGTGCATATTGTGCCTCGTTACAATTAACAGTGAGTTCTGGTTCATCTGGATATTACAAATTCCCTGAGATGAAGGGCTGAGAGAATTGGGATTGTTCTGCCTGGAAAAAAGACAGCTTCGGGGCGACCTAATTGCAGCCTTCCAGTACTTGCAGAGAACTTACAGGAAAGATGTGGCAACGCCCTTTACAGGAGCATGTAGTGACAGGACAACAGGGAATGGATTCAAATTAAAAGGTTTAGATTAGATATTAGGAAAAAATTCTTTACGGTGGGAGTGGTGAGGCACTGAAACAGGTTGCCCAGGGAAGTCGTGGATGCCCCATTCCTGGAAGTGTTCAAGCCCAGACTGGATGAGGCTCTGTGCAACCTGGTCTAGTTGAAGATGTCCCTGGCCTTGCCAGAAAAGTTGAAACTAGGTGATATTTAAGGTCCCTTCCAACCCTAATCATTCCATGATTCTATGAAGGGTAACACAAGTGAGTGATTGAGCACTTTGCTTTTTTATTTACAGCTGAATAATTTTGCCTTGTAAATGAGAGCAGTAATCAATTGGGAAAGCTGGGTTGAAATGGAAGAAGACAGTGCTCCTCCAGCCCTGTCTCTCCTCCATGAGGGTTTCTCTACCTTGTTGAGGATACAGTCACACCATCAGCTTGGCATTTGGCACAACTGAGACACAGCACAGAACAGGAGGGATCTTGTGGTGGGCACAAGGGGCGCTTTTAGAAGTGGGTTTGCTGCACACAGAGAAAATTCTTGTTGTATAATCCCTGTATCATAATGTGTCCTAGAAGATCCTTCCTCCAGGCTTTTTCCTTTACTGCTGGTGGAGACAGAACCAATGACTGTTGGGTTTTGGTGGCTACGCTCTGGAGGAGAGAGCAGGTATTTTAGATGCAGGTTGGATGTCTTACAATGCTGAACAATAACTAGCGATTGTCACATTCATTAATGACCACTACTAACTCCTCTAATTCTGATTTTGTATTTTTTTTCTGCAAACACCTTTAAAGAAAAGACCAGGATTTCTGTCAGACTACGACTGATGTTGTCTTTCACTGCAGCTGATAGCTTTGGGAAATGGAAAAGTGAAATGGAAATTAGTCTAGCCAGTTTTCACATGTCATCTTTTTTTCCTGTGGCTAGAAATACACAATTAACAAAAATTGTTTAATCCTGCTGCTTGCTCAAACTGAATCATGACACAGGTCCTAAGTGGGCAAATATAAGGATATCAGTGTAGAAGGCTAGCCAGCACATAGCAAGAGCAAACACAAGCCTGATGTTGAAACTTAAAGGTTGCACAGAGCTGTAAGGCACTTTATGAATGTGCCTAGTACATCCTGCCTCTTAAGGAAAGACTGACTATAGCTCCAGGAATAGCATTGTTCCTGGAGATGCTTTAGCCACTTCTTAAAGGCTTCCAATGAACAAGGTTTGATGGATTTCCTAAACAATCTATACCAGTATTTCATTGTCTTCAGTGTTAGAGTTCATCTTAATGTGTTTGCTATAGTGTCTCTTATTCATCATCCTGTCGCTCCCAGATATGGAAAACCGACTCTTAACCACTGTGGTACAACTTTTATCAGGCTTTCAGAAGTGGTTAAATATTTCCCACAAGCAGGATTTGGGCGTGCAAAACACTATCATTATTATAATCATTATTATTGTCGTTGTTGTTATTATTATTATTATTGTATAATAGTAATGTAGAAACAGGACAGAATATTAATTATAAATGTATTCAGATATTGACCGTATTTTAAAATGTGTGTCTCAAAGGATAAAGTGAGTCAGGGTCTCAGGTATGAGCTGAACCGAACCGGGGACTGTATAAGGCTAAGTCCAACAGGCTACTTAATGTGCATGCATAATTTTAAGTATTTGAGTTCAGTACTTTTGGTAAAGTGAATAATAGACCTGAAAGTATTTTCAAGTTAATGGGAACTCGTAAGTGCTTTCTTGGATCACAGCCCAAGAGCTCAGCACATTGCAGGGCTAAATACAGATTTAACAGTCTAAATTTAGGCCTCTGTGTTTTAAAACACTGGCTAACATTCTTCTCAGAAATTTCTGTGGAAATTGCAGAAGAACTGAAGTCAAGGCCAAACACCGCTTAAGACTTCTGCGTCTAAGAATAAATGTGACTACGAAACACTAAAGACTAGAACTGTGGTTCATTAAAATCAAATATCGTCCTGTGTTTAACAGGACTCAGATGAAGCTGTCTGATCTAGTACCTTTGATCATACATTTAAGGCACAGATCAAGATTCACATTTTAATGTTAATTCCTTGTCTGAGATACTAAAATATTTTCTGTCTCTAAAAGCAACTTCATCATTATATCTAATTGATGTAAAATGCAATCTCTTTCTAACAGCATAGTTGTGATACTAATTTTAATGTAAATTATCTAAAAGTTAAGTTTTGAAAAATCAGTTATACTTGGCCTAGATTGCATATCTATATGCCTTTTACCATTCTCATCCCCTTTTTCTGAGCCCTATTTTGTAATTTTCCTTTTCTTTTTCACCCTAGGAGACTTAGAGATCAGGCAGTTGGAAGAAAGAAAAAGGAAAGAAGAAAAGAGAGACAGATAGGGAAAATTATGAAGAAAGGATGAAAAAAAGCAAACAAGAAGGTGTTTAGTAACAGATGGAATCTTTACTTGTAACATTAAACACAAGAATTCCTGTATCTTTTCCTTTAAAATAAATACAGTTTTGCAGAGCCACTGAATGGGGCAAGTGAGGGAAACAATTTGGTTACATCAAAATGAGCCCAACTGATAATTAAATAATAGTTCTTTGTTACTCTGGTTGATTTTCACTAGGACACATTAGGAAGAGCTGGCTGCTACTGGGGCAGAGATATGATCCCTTCCAGTGGAGGGGAACTGGGGTACTCAGGCAGCAATGAACAGTACCATGGGTACAGTTCAATCAGAACAGGAGATCTGGTCTCTGCCCTCACTCAACATGATTTCAGAAGTCTGAAAAAATATCTGATTAATAGCTTTCCCCTGCTTATTCCAAAAAGTATGGAAGTTAAAGCAGTTGTGCCAGAGTTTGTTCTTGTGGAAAAGAGAAACAGAATTTCACCTGGAATTTGAGGGACAAAACCTGCCAAATAGCCTTTGAAGTAGGATTTTTTTTTTGTCCTTTGAGAAAGAAACACGGCAAAATTTTAAGTTGGTTTAGATTTCAACTTCTCTCCGTCTATTGTTTTAAAATACACACAGTACAGAAAGGTTGGTCCCAAGAAGTATTTAAACTGATGCAACTTAGTAGTGACACCCTTGACAGAGCTGTGGTACACAGCATTCAGTATTTTTAGCTGCACAAAGTAATTTAGTAATTTGTTTCATTGGTGCTGTTTAGAGAAAGAATGCCTCTGGGTCAGTAGTGCACAGATTCCTTGGATAAGTCTTGAAAGGGAAGAATTAGGGTCGTGTTAGCCAAGAAAGTAAAAGAGTGTGAGAATTTTGTGTACTGTTGGAAACGGTTGAAAGTGCAAAGACTATATTTTTTTGTTTGATATGGAAAAAGTGACTGTACGTGTTCTGGAAGAAAACTCAAAATATTGTGTGCATTAATTTATATGTTGTTTCTCTTGAAGCATACCAGAAATCATCTGGGAGAAAACACTGATAAGTAAGTTGTTTCTTTCTCTCTCGCCTTTCAGTGAAGATAAATACATTTCACTTCATAATGAAACTTTCTGCCTTAAGCTGTGTCCTTATTATCACGGATAATGGTCACAACGCTGCCAAGGTCAGGATGCATTGTTCTGTACCTATGTATTAAAAAAGGAAATAGAACCATAAGATTTAAGTAGATCAGTTCCTGGATGTTGGTTTGACAACACAGATCCAGGTGATTTTCAATTTGGGAGGAAGCAGAAAGCAGCTGGTCTTGGGAGCAAAATATAATGCAGGAAATCTGCTTGGAAATTGAAATATCTGTATGAATATTTTATAAAATCTATGGCAACTACTAGAAACCAACATCTACAGGGATGTTCCATTGATAGATCAAGATAATAAAGGGAAGTGGAACCAATGAGATGAAGAAAGGTTGTGCAGTGATTATAGATTTATTAGAGCAGGCAAGGATGCATTGGTCTTCTTGGCTCTTGTCCTGGTTCTACTGCCTTGGCTTTGGCAGGTTACTGATCTTCCAGTTCCGATCACGGAAGCAGCCCTCTTAATTTCAAACTGGCTTAAAATTACATGCACATAGAAAAATAGGAGCTGGTGAGTTGTGGATCAGGTAGGTTCAGTTTGTGGCAATTATGAAGCAAACCATCTATATGCATTACAAGACAGAAAAATAATGATGAACATGGATTTGTCAAGAACAAATCCTATTAAACCAATAAAACCTCCTTTTACAATAATGTAATAGGTGTTATACAAAGCTGAGAAGTATTCAAAAGTCACGTATCTTCATTTTAGTAAAGATTTAGACAATGTTTCTTGTGAAGAAGCAAAGACAATATGGTCCAAATTGAAAAGCCCATGGTGTCAAAAAAGGCAGGGCTGAAGAAGAATTAGCAAAATGGGGCCATCATCCAATGGAGAGATGCATTGAAAAAGGTTTCTCAAGGGTCTTTCCTGAGTCTGATACTCGTTATAAAACATCCGAAGAACAGAGTAGAGACTAAGCTTGCTGTATTTGAAGAGGGCATGAAAAAGAGAGCAGATAAGAGTGTTACAGAACAGAATTAGAATTCAGAGGGAATTTGTCAAACTGGTGATGGGGTTGTTTTTTAAGAAAAAAACAAAAGATGGTATTCAATAGGTGCAATAGACATAGCATCATCAGTTCCCCAGATACAGGAAAGGGTAAAGTAAACAGGATTACAGTTGCCTAGAAAAAATGTAGAGTGAATCACAGGCTAAGCACGAGTCACCACTGTCACGCTGTTGTAAAAACGAAAATGCCATACAAATGGGGTAGGAACAGGGAAACAGCCTGCAAAATAGGCAGAGCAATTATTTTGCTCTGCTACCCCATGGTACAGCTTCAATTTTAGTGTTTTGCGGTTTTTTAAAAAAGTTTTTCACCTAACTCATTCTTGGCTTGGGGAATTGCATTTCCAGAATCCCACTGGGTGTCTGTAGAAGAGTGCAGGGGAGTTCAAGCTCGATTACCAGTCCAGAAAACATTAAATATCAGGATATTAATGGGACTGTTTGGAATAATGAGGAAAAGAAGATACAGGGCCTTTAAACATGGAAAAGACTGCTACAGGGAGGAAGCAAAGTCTGTTCTCTGGACGAGCAAAGACAGACCTTTCACTAATGGACTGAAATTGCAGTAGGGGATATATTCAGAGCTCACATTAGAAAAAAAGACCTCTAGTGATAAGGGTAGAGAAACACTGGGAAAGATTGCCTGAGGAGATGGCAAAAGCACCATACCGGGAAGCCTTTAAGAACAAGATTGAAAAAACAGTTATGTTACAACAAAAGAGTAGTTGATCCTGTCTTGGGGCAAGGAAAAGGACTAGAAAGGGTAATTTCTTAAGGTCGTTTTCAACCTTATGCTTCTTAGCTTTTTGCTGTTCCTCAGACTTCCCTGGTTATAATATTCACCTCACAAATTTAAACAGAAATAGGAAGAGATCTGGTTTGGATGTCCACATGTCAAAAAAATTCAGGCAATAGCTGTAAGCTTGAAGGCATTCACAAAACAGTTCTGGTAAAGCACTTATACGGTGAAGAATCAAAGTTAATCCATACAGTTTGTCAAGAGAAGGTGAAGGAGTAAATCTGCTGCATTTTACAAACATCTTCAAAAGGAAGATATTTCAGTTAACAAAAAGCAGGCTTGCAATGGACAGATGCTGCAGCTAGATGAATTTACCTTTTCAAACAACATTTATGTTTCTATCAGTGTTTTTTTACACATTAAGGTAGTGTGGTACGTGTTAGGGTAA
This sequence comes from Pachycephala philippinensis, assembly GCA_013397055.1. Classification (NCBI taxonomy): domain Eukaryota; kingdom Metazoa; phylum Chordata; class Aves; order Passeriformes; genus Pachycephala; species Pachycephala philippinensis. The sequence continues at coordinate 280,472 of VWZT01004168.1, forward strand.
CTACTGATAAATCTTCAAAAGTGCAATGATGGATTTGCCATTTCTCCAAAATAATAAATTTTATTCTTTGAAATAAAATGAAGGTGTCCTTTTAAAAAACAACTGCAGAAAGACCTTGGTGTGGGAATGGCTGGAGGAAATTCTACAGCATTCAATATTCAGGTTAGACAAGACGATCATAATAATCTCTCTGGCTTTCACATCTGTTTACCCAGCTTTGTAGAGAGATGTAATGTTTACAGATCACTGTCAAATCTGCATAACTGGGTTAGAAAAAGGCACAAATGAGCAATTACTCTTGTGACCTCTATGAGGTATAACTCTTACTATTTACCAGGTCATTACATTACAAATTGTCACTTCTTTCCTCAGTTTCAACTGCATAGATTAATCTCTTTAACAGCATCTGGAGTTCCATAGAGTAATATATTTATATTAGCAGCATTATATATGACAGCAAATATATACTATATATTATGGTATATACACCGTAAGTTATATATATGTGACAAATATATATATATATTTTAACCGCACTAGTTTTCTTCCTTTTGTTCTAAGGAGATATGCGGGGTGTGTTTCTTTTCTCCAGAGGGTCACATCTGCAGTCAGTCACTGTCAGCTTTGTTCTGGAGTCACTGAAGGGGTAGGTGATGGTCACTAAACATCAGCTGGGGAAACCACCCACAGCATATTCAACAAAGTGCACCACACAGGAAGTTCCCGTTGACAGTATTATCCAGAGCCCCTGTAGATCATAAGATTTCTAGATGCTGCTCGTAAAAATACGAGGATTTCTCTGTGTGGACGCCTGTGAAGAAAATACATATGCCTTTTATAAGGCTTCTGTTCCTGCAGAGTTTAGCCTGGTTGTGCTGTTCTGACAAACTCCCAAGGACCATGATCTGCATAAAAACACTGCTCAGCAGCCTTTTAGAAACAGCAGCTTAAAATCTCCAAAGGCTAGGTGACATTTTCACAAGTAAAAGATCTGTTAGCTTGTCCTCACTTGGGGGGGAAACATTGGTGAGGTTGACTCTTTTCAAGTTCAGATTCCTTCTTCTTAATGGTTCACCTATTTAGGGTCTTTTCACTTACAACAGAGGTGAATATTCAATCAAATCTGCAACCGAACTTCAGTTTGGCGCTGAAATTTGTCACTTGAACTAAACCTAAACTCATGGTTGTTTATTATGAAAACTTTTGGAGAGACAGTTCCCTTTAGGGACTCCCACAAAAGTCAATGGGCTTTTTGGGCACAGGTATCCACCCTCAGAGGGTACTGGGCTGGGACCCAGGTATGCAGTGTGCTAGGTGGGGCCTTCTGCATCCACCAAACCTCTCAAAGAGTGGTTTTATTTGGCACATCAGATGACAGGCATACAAGGAGAAAATTCAAACAAGCTGTCATGGAGGAAAAAAACAATCTTGAAATAGATGGCAAATAGTTGCCCCTTTTTTTAATCTGATGCCAACTTTACTTTTCTTAGAGAACCAAGGAGTTCATTTTCTGCACTGGATCTCAGCAGAAAACTGCAGAGTTACTAGTTACAACTTTGGAAATAATTATAGCAAAGATAGGTACCGTCTGCTTTTCTATGTCTCCAGAAAGATACCATGTTATGTTTTACAGAGAAGAGAAAAGAGTCAGAAAAGTATTGCTTATTCACGTGATGACATATTCCAGTCTACTTATTTAACCTGAACAGCTTTAACATATGAAAAAAGTGAGGAAAATTGTGGGGTTTGGCCATAATGCTTTTTATGGTGCTTTAAGGTTTTATGGAAGGTAATTTGTTTTCCCATTAATGTCCTGCTTTTGGGCTAGGTTGGCAAAACCGAGGAATGGATTCTGCCTTTCTGCTTTTTTTTCTCTCATTACTTTTCCTCTCCTTCCCAGTAAGACTTTGTCTGAATTTCACGTTTGCAACCAAATATCTAACAATACCAGCAAAAAGTGAAAAAGGAGATCTCCTGACTCTTTCCATAAGGAAAAGAACCTGTGTTCAGAGTCGCCCCAGGCAGACAACAAGTTTGGTAAAAACTTTTTTACTGGTTTATTGCTAAAGGAGGATGGATTTGCGTTACTTGGGGCTGACAGCACTGCTTGAGTGTTTGTGCCTGGGCTTTTGTCCACCACCCTTCCTTCTGCACCTCCCCTCACAGAATCACAGAATGGTTGGGGTTGGAGGGGACCTCTGGAAATAGTCCAGTCCAACCCCCCTGCCAAGGCAGGGTCACCTGGAGCGGGTGACACAGGAACACATCCAGGGGCATTTGGAATGTCTCCAGAGAAGGAGACTCCATGACCTCCCTGGGCAGCCTTCCTCACACCCCAGGCTGGAGTCCCCACACGACTGCTGGGTGAGTTTCTGCCCATAGGGACAGTGCTCGGGAGAGGTTTTATTATCATTTATTACTGTTGTTCACAGAATCACAGAATCTTTTAAGTTGGAAGTGACCCACAAGGATCATCAAGTCCAACTCCTGGCCCTGCACAGCACCATCCCCAAGAGTCACACCATGTGCCTGAGAGCATTGACCAAACACTTCTTGATCTCCGTCAGGTTTGGTGCTGTGACCATTTCCCTGGGGAGCCTGTTCCAGTGCCCAACCACCCTCTGGGTGAAGAGCATTTTCCTAATACCCAGCTTAAACTTTCCCCGGCACAATTTCAGGCCGTTCCCTCGGGTCCTGTCGTTGTTGTCCTTGCTGTTGTCAACGCTGTTATTATTATGTTTTTTTTTTTTTTTTTTTTCCTTGCTCCTTATCCACGAGGGGACCAACTCCCGGTTCTCCCGACACCTTTAGGACCTCCTGCCTAACGTTGGGAGGGACCCAGAGAAGCAGGGAGGAAAGGAAAGCGGGCGGGAGGAGGGAGGAAGGGCGGGGTCTGGGGGGGGAGCCTCTGGGAGGGGCGC
>VWZT01004168.1:286989-320108 GCA_013397055.1 Pachycephala philippinensis
GCAACAACTTCCCTAGAAACCAGGTAATGACAGAAGTGCCTGCAAATAACTATTTATTGTGTGATTGCTGTGTTCCGGGCTTTGCATAGGGAAAGGTAAGATACGTATTTAGTATTTTAAACAACACCAAGTCGTACACCCCACTCCTCTGGAGAAATTATTTGTGATTGTACCTTTTATATTATTTTGGAAGTATTTAGTGTTTTTTCTCCAAAAAGAACTTGGTCTGTATAGCCTTTTCTTGACTACAGATGTTAAAAATCTGCAGAAAGTATGTTCAGCATTTTCGTTAGAGAATACTGTGATTACTCCTGGTGATGAGTGTGAAAGCCCGTTGGTGAGTGTGAAAGCCGATGTTTCCTTTCTAATTTTGTTTGCTTTGTTTTTAAGGAAAACAAAGTTTCTGAGACACCAAGTCCTTAATGGGTCTGGTTTTCCCTTGACCTTAACGAAACTGCAGATTCCCAGATTTTCAGTTTTATTCTCAAAGGCAGAGCTTAGGCTGTATTGTGCAGAAACCAGTGGGGTCTCTGGCAGTGTAAAAGTGTCTGTGGATCAGATTACAGTATAAATCAAGGATTTTTAGGTATATTTAGACTTGGGGTTTTTTTCCTTTGACATTGTTGATAACCCAAAAGCGATGTATCCTGTATTTGGAAGTTCATCAAAAAGCCTGCATTAGTTAAAGATTTAAGGCTATGCTAAGCAAAAGTTCCTTTTTAAATAGCCACTTTTTATTGAGTTCAAACAAAACTGATTTTTTGAGATACTCATAAAATGTCTCAATTAAAAAAACAATTACTTTCAGTTTTCTATTTAAGAATTCTGTGAGTCTTGTGAGATTTGGAATATCACTGCGGTTTTAACAGGTGTACCTTTCTTCATGCTGGAAAACTGCAAATTGGATTTTTGGCAAAAAATTAAGAAGCTATGTGTATAGCAGATGAGTTCTTCTCATGTTTCCTTAGCAGAGAAGGCAGGGGAGATTGTGTTTCTCACAAGACAACCTCACTACTCTGTAAGCATGATACCTCCTTACAGGAGATGGGATTTTAGGTGGATGAGTGGAAATGAAGACTTAGAGTAAGTGAGGCAAAGACAGGCTTTTGTTAGAAAAATACCTGTGCACAAAGTCTGTCAGGGAAGTACTTGAGTGTGTGTTGGACCATGTGAATTGAGAAAAATGGTGTAGTGTATGGCTTGAGTACTTTCCTGAGCAAAGGCCAAAAAGAGGTGTTGGGGAGACAACATGAAAAATACAAGAATCTCAGTAACACAAGTGTAGGTCTCATCTTTTAAATATTTTTGAAGCAAAAGGAACTGCCAGAAAAGTTGCACAGTAAATGTTAGTGTTGTAGTCCTACCTACAAGCATCCAAGTTAAAACTCAACCATGTGAACTGTGTAATTACAGTGGTTATATAGTTTTTATAAAGAATATTGTGTATAGTTACAGGGCTTAGATAAAAAAATCTGTCGTGTCTTGTTTCTTTTCTCTAGAAAAAAAATTCATCCCTTTGGGATTCATTTAGTTTATTTTTCTGAACTTCTGGATCTTTCTGAATGCATTTGTATAAACGTATTTGCAAGTTTTTGATTCTTGAAGTATTGCTTTCTAATTTCTGCCTGTGAATAACGTAAGAATGAGGGATAATGAAGTATGAAGATTTTTTACCATTTTCTTATTAACTAAAATGATGTACAAAAAATTAATCATAACTTTAGAACAAAAGATGGATGAATGGCTTAATTGGAGGAGAGTAGGATAATGACTTCTGGATGAAGCAAACATTGCTGAATGCTGGAGGTAGAAGCAGATGTAGGAAGATGTGCTTTGTGAGAATTTAGAAATTAATGGAAGATTTATGGCCATCTGTGATATGGTTTTGTATAAAGCTGAGTTGACTTTTTCATATATATGTTTATATATAGATGTTTAGGACTTTTCTTTACAATGTTGCTAGATTATAGTGATGTGTCTCGTAATAAATACAGAAGCTTTTAACCAGTAGATGAATTAATTTCTGGAGAGTTGCAATGTAATTTATAATGAAAGTAGCGGAAATTTTGGGGAGAAACATCTGTGTTCTGTGCTATTGCCCTTTTCTAGGCAAGTTAGTGTGACCAAAATAGACATTCAGAAAGCTTAAATTGGTTAGGTTTGAGTCTTGCTAATGAATAGGTGCTGTAACATTGAATATATCAGCAAAAGTGTTCATTCAAAAACTGTATAAACCAGCATGTTGACTTAATAAATTGGGGGGATAAATTATATTTAGAAATTACAAAACTTTGAAGCTAACATTTTTTTAAATGTATTTGATAAGGTGAATTTTTTTTTTTTTCCTCAGGGTTTTCACAAAAGCAAAAATATATTCATTCAAGTTTATAAGACTGTTACTGACATTTGGATTATTGTAGTTTTGATGGTTTTATTTAATAGTGGCACTTGAATATTGTCATTGTCACTTAGGTAAAAAGATTTTGAACTGAGGTGAAAATGTGACTGTGGTTCTGGGCTGTCCAGATGTGTGTGTATTAAATTAAATTTGTGCTCTGGTGAGCTTGAGGGGGGAGGTGTGTGTGTTCATGGTAGCAGAGTGGAGGGAAGGAAATAAAGTAGACTCACTGAAATAGATTTTATGAGTCTTCAAACGTTTTATTCAGCTTTCTCTGTTTGAACAGGTGACATAATTGGCAGATGAAATTATTTTCTGAGCTAAAAGAAACAAAGAACTCCCCCCCATTTTAAAAGTCTCTATTCATCTGTATTATAGGTTATTGTTGGGTTTAATCTATTTTTAGTGTTTTCCTATTTTTACTTCTTGCTGATGAGTTACAAACTCAATGTTGGCTCATTAACTTCCTTCAGGTTGTTTATGGTATACGATGCTAATGAACAAAACTTCATTTTACAATGGAATGTTTTTAGAGAAAATTTAGTGTTTTGATGTCATAATGGCATCTGTGTGGGTAATTGTTCTTTGTGGGGAATCTCTCCCCTCTCCAAATAAATAACATCTCAGAATTCCTGATGTAAAAATAGATCAATATATAGGTATTTTTCACATTGTAACTGACAGGATGCTGTCATTTAAAATGTACAAGGAAATGGATTTATACTAGTCTAGATTTTTTTTTTTGACATGTGATAGATAGAAGGTTAATTGATGTTAAATGGATGCTTTGTTAGCCCTTCATCAGCTACTAAACTGGTACAGGAGGAGTGCAAATCATTACTACAAAAGGCCAAGGCCAGTATGTTTTCTTAGTGAGGTTTATAGGTCTTTTTTCTTATCCCTCCCTTCTTTCCCTCCTTCCCAACCGCACAAAACATAACCAGCTGTAATGATAGGAGGAGAGAGCAAGCAGCTTTTCTAAACACACACACACTCTCGCACTCCGGCCCCCCTCTTTCCTCCTCATACCTCAGCAGAGTGACAGCTTCTAGATGTTGCGTGCGAGTGAGTTCAGCTGGTGCTGTGTGGTCTGGGTGTGTGGTCTCCAGCTCAACCGAGAGGCTGCTAACAGGGTGGATGAGAGAGAGCAACACTGTTTACTTTAATTTATTTCGGATGCCGGAACTGTGCCCGGAGTTTCTCCCGAGCCGGGTTCCACCGTCAGCGGTGTCAATCCCTCGCAGCTGCAGCCCAGGCTGCGGCAGGCGCTGAACTCCTCTGCCGCGGGCTCTCCCAGCATCTGCCCCGGGTCCGAGCCTTTTAATCCCTTGTGACTCAGAAATGTTAATGGCATCGCTGAGTGCTGTGATTATTTTGCTTTCGCTCTGTCGAGATACATCGCCATGAAGATGTACCTTGCTGGGTTAAGGAAAGCGGGACCTCTGAGATGCTTAAGGGACTATGCGAGGACGGTTGTTGTGAAAGCAAAACTGCTGCGCTCATTCCTTGGCCACCCTAAAACTAAAATGTTTAGTGTGCCCTTTGTGGCTGATTGGAATATTGAGGAGCCTTTTGGAAAAGCACTGGGTATCATATGTCATTTAATACTCCAAGTCTTTTCTTTTTTGTTGTTTGCCCTCTCTGTTGCAAAACTTGCACATCTTCCCAAATTGGAACTGATTTTTGGCATGTAATGTTGTCCTGTAGGTTAACATGTTTGTCAGTGTTAATATTGGCTTGAATCAACACGCCGGATATGACAGGGCAAGACAAATGAGGCTTTGTTTTTTCTTTGTGACGGTGAAATTACCCACTTTTTTATGTTTGTTCATCTTTTCATTATAAGTAGCTTAGTGGTGTTATGAAGAGTTTCTTTCCCCCTAAATGTAAGATTCGTGAGCACTTCTTGTTTAAATTGACAAGTCTTCTTTTATTATTTAAATAAACATGCATAGATTCTTAATATCACTTGGAATTTCAGCATTGTTTAGCTTATTCACTTCCCAGTCTTTTCTGGCAGGCTTGCAGGAATGGACTTTATATTATTAATGCAGTGTTGAAGCCTGTGGAAATTCTAGGGCACTGAAGATCTCCAGAGGGGTTAATAAATGTCAATTATTTTCACAGTGCTGCTTTTTGGATGCTTTTAATTCTTGGTTTATGTAGATTGTCTGTTTGAATTTATATTGTTGGGAAGATAAAGCACAGGAAAGGTTGTAACAGTGTTTTTCGTCGTTTTGTAATGGTTTTGAGTACAAACATCTAGGAAACATTTTGCTTTGTCTTTCTTCTTGGGGTCATTTACTGTGTCCCTTCACTGACTCTGTCATAGTGTGTTGTACTCAGGGGACTCTCTGGGTTTTCTAGTGAAAACAAATTATTAGATTTATGTACTAGAAGCACAAGTTTGTGTAGTTTAAGGTGAAAAGGCCATCACCTACATTCTGGAATCCGAGTATTTATTGCTTGTTTAAAAAGGCATGTCATAAATCTTTTCATTTGGGAATCATTTAATGCTGTGATTAGGTGAGTGATTAGGTGAGTGTAACTCACTTACTGTTTTCAGGTTGGTTTTCTTGTGGTTTTTTTTAAGTAAACAACAACATCTGAGGCATACTGTGATTTGCACATGGCTAATGCTTTGCTGTTCCTGCCTCAACATTTTTTAAATGGTATTCTGTCACATATGTGTGAGTGAGAACAAATAAGTATCTGATACCTGAAGGCTTAAATGCTTGCTTGTAACTTAGACTTCTCAATGATGACAAATTAGGTTTTTCTTCCCTCTCTTCTTGACAGCTTTGATTCCCTTTGCTAGATGACCATGGCACTTGCATTGACCTTGAGTCTGCCTTCCTCCAAGAAAATCTTTTAAGTTCAGTGTCTGTGACAAAGCATCACTGAAAACTTTAATTAAACTGATTTTTCAGTCACTGGAAGCATCTTGCTATTTTTTTTTAGAAGTCAGAAACTATTTTAAAATACTTCAACTGCTAATTTTTCCCACTGGTGAAATTTGTAAGGTGGCAGCATATTATTACTCATCTTCCAAAGTTCCATGCCTTTAGGATGTTTGTAGTTTTCCTTCAGAATTTGAAATTACCAGCCAGTTTAATATCCTTCAATCCTGAACTTTGGTTGTTCATGTATTTAATATTTTGGTGGTACTTCCAGAGTGTAGTAAAATGTAGAAAGTAGTACTTTGCTTTACAGAACAGGTATGGTAGCTATTGGCATTTTGCTTTGGGTTTCTCCTCTCTTTGCCATTGAAAGTTGAATGAGGAAACCTGTGTAACAACTCTCATTTCAAACCAACTTTAAACTGAAGGCCTACAAAACTAACAAAAAACCAAAAACAAATAGACTTGTGCTTTCCCTTATGCTGGGCCATATTTCATTGCTTCATTATTTATTTAAAGTGGCTTTTCTTACGATAAAGAGGGAAGATGTCTTCTCTTTAGCAAGCTTGTAATGCTCAGAATTGTCTGGTTTTTTGGGTTTTTTTTAACCAAACCTTTGTGAGAGGACAGTTTATTTGAGAAGCTGGTGTAAAGACAAAGATGTTGTTTATGAAAGGCATTTTTCAAGACAACTTTGTAGTAGAGGTTTTCTAACTCCTTGTGCTTTTATGACAAGAATTATGACAGAATAATAGAATAGAATAGGCAAGATCGTGGAAGCAGTCAATCAGATATCCACATTAAATTGTTGGGGAGATACCGTGAGGAAATTACGTTTAAAAAAAAATGGTGAAGAGAAATAAAGAGGGAGCGAGACCTCTGCTAATGTAGAAGATTGTCCATTGTAAAAAACATTCTTGTTGAAACCTCTTCAGTGAACCTGGCTCCTCAGAGGAATGATCTTGTATAGAAAACTATCTTTCTGCAATCTCTCGTTGTCTGCATGAGAATCAGTCTTTCAGGAAGAGGGCTGTTTTTTTAAAAAATACTGTTTTACGTATAATACATACTTTGTAAAGAATAGATTTTATCTTTAGGGAAACGTAGAGAATTGCAGCAAAAGCTCTTAATTAGGTGGTTGTCTTGTTTTGTGAAATGGAAAAGTAATTTTTTGTCATATTTGCCTTACATATTTTTTAAAGAAATTTAGAAACTTGCCACAGCAGTATAGTGGCTAGGCATCCCAATAAGCAGCTCAGTCATGTTAGCTATTGACATCTGTCATAAGAAGGAGAGGAAATATTATAAATGAGTTGAAGGCTCCCAAGCATTTGCTTGATATTTATAGTAATGACATACTACAAAGAGTTCCACTCTTTGAAATAAATGAATGCAATTGGTGTTCAAAAATAATAATAATAGAGCATCTCAATGCTGTAGTGCTTTTGTAATGTGTGGAGCTTTACTGTGGTATTCTCATTGTGGTGAGGTATTTTAAAGCAATTCTGCAGTAAGTATGGAAATACTTTGGAAGAAATACTAGATCTCAGGAGGCTCAGCATTTTTATTACATTTATTTAGCTCATCATGAAGGGGGATCTAGTGCCAATTTCTGAAATCCGGTAAAATATGTTGTAATATTACTTTTGAGTTTTAGTATTGAAACAAGCCAATTACCTGTGTGCCTAGGTATTTGGAAAGCAACAATAGCTGCGATGCAAGGGAACTATAACATGGGGGTGGGAGGGGGGAGAGGGATCAACCAAATAATACCACACAAATAATGTGGCTACCACAGTAGCTTCTATTTTACTTGTGTTTCTCAAGGTGTTTTCCTCTCCGTATTACCGGGTATTCCTGAAGATAGCTTTTTTACGTGATTAATATTCCACATAAATGTTTACCAAAAATTGCTAAAAAACAAAAGAGGTGTTTTATGTTGACTAACTGGTGTCTAGACACATGTTGCTTCCTACAGAAGGTGTTTGTGTGCATGGGAGGACATAACACCACTGTTCCTTTACAGCTGTTGTGTATCTTTAAGCTCTGCTGAGGATCTGTGAGAAAAGCTGCAAAGACTACAGAGATAAGATTATGAGGATAGATGCAGTTTGTTCTCCTTATTGTTAAAATTAGGGACCTCATTCTTCTCTAGCATCATTTATGCCCAGGACTCCAGAGGAACCTTCAAGTTCTGAAAGGTCTGAACTTCCGTGTGTATGCATCTTGTATAGGAATAAACAAGACTTCCTGTGTAATTTCATGTTCTGTTTCCTCCAGGCTCTATTAGGTTTGGCAACGAGAGCTGGGAACCTTATTTCTGTTGTGCTGCCCACTGTTTTGTCAGGCAGTGGTGTGGTGATGTAGTTTTGAATGCAGCACAGATGAGAGGAAAGCTGGGCAAGCCTTATGACTCCAGCATTAGGGATGTTGACAGAAGATTAGGTCTATAATTTTCACCTGTGGTGAGGAAGTGGCTCAATAGTAGTGCAGATGGGGTATCTGGACAAGAAGGCTCGGAGTTGGGAGTGTGCGGTAAGGAAGAGGAGTTACCAAGGTGTCGGGATTTGGAAGGAGAATAGAATAGGAACATCCCTCTTCCTCCCTGCTTGAACTTACAGGTGAAAAGTCAGAGAGACAATCGATGGGATAGGGGCAGGAGACAGTTTGTCTGCAAGATGGAGACCTGGCCTCATCTTGAAGTGAGGCAGGGGCTGTCTCTGTGTGAGGAGGAGGAGAAGCCAGTTCTGTGAAAGAAATAGGAGTAGGGCACAACCTTCTCTTCCATAGCTGGAGATGACTGTCAGCTGATTTCTTTGTAATCTGCTGATACAGTTCTTTCCTTCAGTGCTGTTCTATCCACACGGTTATAGTCTGCATCTGTTGACTACTTGCTTCTCCAGCCTCATGTCGGGTTCATATAAAAAGTTCCAGTATTTTACATGTAAGACTATTAGGAGCACCCATATAATACTGTATAACCTAATTCCTTTTTCATCAGATTGTTGTTTGCAAAAAAAACCAGAGAAACTAGTGTTTTATTAAACACATTATGTAGTTCTTAATGTCAAGAAATATTATGAGGTTTGCAAGGTAAAGATACAAAGCCAAACTAGATATGCATTGTGTGTGTTATCATGAGCCCTTACCATCCTTCCTTCATATATTGGACATGGCTCGCATACTACAACTTACTATGTTCTTGCTTGTTCAGCATGAATTTACATCTCTTATTAATCGCACACTGTTCAATCTGAAAAGTTCTCTGAAGATACTAATACTTCTGTGGTGTTCAGAGTATCTGAATGCCTTTTCTATGTTAAGGAATTTGTTTTCAGAAATAGCTTTTGAGATGAGTGATGGCATTCTATTTTAAGTATGTGAAACTAAGAAACAGACATTTAAAATCAGATGTATTTATAGAATTGAGGTGGTTGTTTAGGACCTCAATATTTCAGAGCATTGTGCAGTATTCCCTTTATTCAGGATGCATTTCACACTGACTTCAGGTATGGCTGTAGTCTCTGGAATTTGATCAGAATGCACAGTTTTATATAGGTGACCTGCTATGCACCTATGGTATGGACAGACAGAGACAGGAGATCCTGTTCTGAGGGTGGTATTTGATTGCTTTTAGCATGAGATCTTCCTACCAACTTCTGCCTTGTCTATTTCCATCTTCATTTGCAGTGTGTGTTCCAACTTTGGAATGTGAAGAAAGAAACCAGTCGGTGGGAGCTTCTTTGATTCTCATGTCATATCTAGCTACTACCACTGAAAAATGTGGGGAGGCTGTGTAGAAGCATGGGGCATGTTGGTACAATGAAAGTATTTTGTATATGCAGAAGCAGCTGAAACAAGTATGTCTTAATTCTAGTATTTCTTAACTGCAGGTGCTTTGAAACTGCAGTTTTGCTGCAATTTATTGTTAGAGGTGGTTTAGAGAGTTTCTGGGTTTCACAGACTTGATCATTTGCAAGTAAAAGTAGAAAATACATCATGATTCGAGAAACAATAGCTAAGAGGAGCCTTATGAAGCTTGGCTTATATTCCACATATTTTTGACCAACCCGAACTTCCAAAATTGTTTACGCTGAAGTTTTGTATATGTGTAACTGAGGTTTGGAATGGGGATGGTATTTAGTAAGTGTTGTAAATATGGAGAAGTTTGTGAGACATGCTTCAGGTTATACTCATCATATATATCATCTCATATATATACTCAGCTTCTTATAGCTATTTATAGCTGCAGAGCTGCACAAAGGAAACTGCTAATAAACAATAGGAACTTGTGATCAGTTACATAGTAAACTAAATGTAGACCACATAACATGAGTACCGTATTTGTGTTTGAGCTACAGAGCTTATTAATGGCAGAGCTAATTAAACTGGTCTGAGTTGACTCAGTTTCAGGCACAAAGGAATACACTTCTGCAAATGCTTCTTCGATAATTTTATGTACATTTTTGTTGATGTTGGGATATTGTTTGTTTTGTTGATGATCTCTGCTAGTGTAGTGTTTACAAGTCATGTTCTAATTTTCTCAGTGCATGTTAACATTGATGCTTCATACAAATAAGTGCTGAGGGCTTCTTCATATGGGACTGTCTATGCCAGTAAGTCTTATTTTGATGGAGAAGTTATCCAAATATGTAATCATAGTCTGTTACTTATCTTAGATTACCAGTTCTGAACTTTCTAAGGAATACAATAATAACTTTTAAATAGAGGTTGGAATAGACTCATTTGAATCCTGACATACATAATTTGAAGTCTGTGTATATAGCTTCATTAAGCATTCAGAAGGTTTAATATTTTTCTGAATATACTTTTGCTTTCTTTCAGAAAGCTATATTTAATTTTTTTTTAAATGCAAAGAAGGTATAATTATTCTTTATTGTTTTATGACTGTGTGTCAAAAGAGGCTTTCAGAGTCGTGTTCCATATTTACATTTATATTTCCCTACCATTTTAGAAGAACAGATTGAAATGGTTTTAATAATTTTTTATATAATACAGTTAGTGGGTTTTTAATTTATTATTTCTTGATGAACAGATAAAAGCAGCTCAGATTGCAGTAACTGAACAGTCATCATGTCTCGAGCACGGCAGCCCCCACTTGTAACTGGCATCTCTCCCAATGAAGGCATCTCATGGACAAAAGTGACAATTAGAGGAGAAAATTTGGGAACTGGACCTACAGACCTCATAGGTAAGTTAAAAAAACAGCCTTTCGGTACTGCAGAAGGTAACATTTTGGATATGTTTAGACATAAATTTTTTGTATGGTAGAATCTATATTGGATGTTACTAGGAGTGCCCTTTACACAAATATGCACTTGAATCCATAAATTTGGGGGTGCTGCCTGATGTGTAACTCATCAAACTGACTGTACCTTTTTAGATGAACCCTTAATCTGACTCAGCATCCAGTGCTGAACATGAACACGAAGAGTGAATGCTTAGTGCAGTGTACTAGAAGAGGGTAGAGGTAATGAGATGCTCCTTCGTTACTTTCTCAGGAACTGAGAATTTCTGCATTGAAATTTTCATGTCAGAGGTGTTTTCAGTGTATTCAGAAAGTCACTGGGGTTAGCTATTCCTTGAATTAGTATAAAGTCAGTTTGTGTATCTGTAGCAGTTATGACAAAGTGGGTTCAGTGATTTAGCTACACAGTATGTGAAGAACCCTTTTCATTGCTGTTTTGAATTTTAACATGGTAATTTCATTTGAATCATCATAGCTCTTGCACGAAAGGAGGGGACAAGACATTTTCACTAATTCTCCTGGTCACAGAGCTTGTTCATTACTGCTCTGTTGCTTACTTTTCAGGCTGAAGTGTCCTAGCTTATTCAAATTTTTTGCATGCATCCTTGGCCCTTCTTCTTGCTCTTCAGCAAATCTCTTAGTTTCACTACCAGTTGTGGGCGACACATCTTGGTTGTGTGCAGTGTTCAGGATGTGAGTGCCCTGTGGCATAACACTGTACTTTCACTTTTGTTTTGTATTTCGTCCACAGAGTTCTGTTTTCTGTATAACTCCTACTAAGAATCAAACTAATGTTTTTCTTGTTACACCTACTATAGTTCCATTATTAAGTGCATGAGGATTAGTAGTCAGTTTGAGCCTACCATCTGTGAATTTAAGGTTTTGCCTGTGTGCATCTTATCTTTGTTCATTGAATTTCAGCTGTTGTATTATAGCATCTACATTATAGTACATCCACTCAGTCTAATAAGTTCTGGCTTGCATTTTTCTGGGGTTTATGGTCTTCACGCTCTGAATAAATGAATATCATCAGCCAACTTTATAACCTCTTTATCTTGTCATTTATAAATGTACTGAACATAAGTGATCCCGGCATATACCATGTGGAACCTCTCCTCAGTCAAAACACATAATTTACTGTAACCCTGTTTCTATCTTGCTGAGCTGTTTATCCATTAGAGGTTCATATCCTATAGCTGCTTCATTTTCTTAGGCCTTTCGAGAAGGACTCCATAAAATCTTCTGGAAATCCAAGTTAAGTATAACTACTGGAATTTCCCTTATTTCTTTTGTGAGTTATGCATATGTGTACTTCAGTAGTCATGTTAGAGACAATTTGTCTAATTTGTTGTGGAATCACGACTCCTCTGAAGGTCATTGGTATTTTGTTTGGCTTTGCTAGGAAAAATATTTCGTTTCATGGCTGTAAACCAAGATTCACAAATTCCATTCATGGCCACCACAATGAGCTTTATGGCCAAGCATAAGCTACTACAGTTTCCCGCTTCACTTCAGTTTGCTGTCTCTCAGAAGGGGAAGTAGTGTTTTCCTGAGCTGCTAGATGAGATTGCGGTACACTATAGAATCCATATTGAGAAATCCTCAAATAACTTATGATATTAGGGGTGAGTATATTTCTGTGTATTTGTGTGGCTGGTGTATTTCAATAGCCTCATTAGTTCTTTGGTATGATCCTCTTAGAAATGATCAGTGCTACGTTCTTGGAAGGAAGACGTGTCCTGAACTGTACCTCAGTATTACAGCTGACCAACTGCTAATACTTCATCTTATATTTCTTTCAGATTAACATTTGTAACACACAGCTGCTAATAATTTTATGCTTTGAGGTAAAAATAAATAATGCATTGCCTTATTTTTTCCTTAGCTCAGTTGTCAGCTTTCTCCAGTAAGTGACTAAGGCCCTAGATATGTAAAGATTTCTTTTAATGGTTAAATTAGGCATGTAAATATTCCCTGTGACTTGAATGGAAATACTTGCAAAAGTGAAGCTTTGTAGGCATGAGAGTTAAGCGAGCTTGAGTGAGGTGTTTATAAAGTTTGAGATGCATTAGCGTAAAATGAAAAGCAAGAAACTTTTTTTCTATATATAAACAGAGTATCACATAGTAGAAGAACATTCTTCTGGTCTCATTTAAGAGAGAGCCTTCTAGTAATCTCTTTGTATCTTTGAAACCAAATAAATTTTTTATTTGTAACTCTATAGCTCATGGTACAAAATGTCAAATCCAGGAGATACCTGTAAGACTCGTGTTTTCAAGGTTTAGTTTGTCTTTTAAGACATTTGCAGCTGTATTTTTTAGACATTGTAAAATTGTCCATATATAAGCTTAATCAAAATCAGAAAGTCTCAGTAAGAGTATTACTTATGCCTATTTCTAGAAAGGCACATAAAAACTAGAAGCTGAGAATGATGTTCTCGGAGATCTTTGTACCATGCAACAGATTCAAATTAAATTTAATTTAAAGGGAAGTTTCCTATTTCAAGAAAAAGAAATGTGGTAACTGTGCTATCAAAACTTCTCCCCCAACACACCTTTATTTGTTTTAGAAATTGTGTTGTGCCGTTACTATGTTTCATGTGGTATATAAAATGTTGATAGAGACTTAACTTTCTTTTGCATTTTTAAGATATAGGCAGAGGCCATTTCCTGCCATTTCAAAAGTATTGGACCTTGTGATCGTGTTCTCTTGAGAGCTTTTGGAACCTCTGATGAGTAGACAAGAATTGATACAAGGATCTTCAAACAGTTGTTCAAAATTTTTTACGCCACTAAATTACTATAGCTTAGATCTGGATTTTAAAGTATTGCTTAATTTAACCATGAATTCAGAAAAACTGGGGTGAAAACATCTTTATGAATCATTTGGGCAAAGTGTTTCAGTTAGTTCCTATCACAATCTTTTTTCCTTTAGAGAAGATGCTAGCATAAAACTGTAAGAGATGTAAATTATAACAATATGACATAACATTATATTATTGCATATATGTAATATGTATCATAATGTGTGGATTTTTTCCTTTCCCTCTTGAAACTAAAACCTGACCTGGTTAAAATTTTATGAATAAATAACTGAAATATTGTTTTTATTTCAAGTCTTTTTGTGTGTATATCCTGTTTCATCCCGCTCCTCCCCTTCAATTCAGAAGGAATATTTAAGAAACAAATCTACTGTCCTTTCTCAAGTAAAATTAATTTCAGTTGTAATAAGATTCAGTGCCTTTCCATTTTTTTATTTTTTGGATTTCATTTTCAAGATAGTTTTTGGCAGGGAGTAATGCATTTTTATGTCTGACAGCCGTGAAAACTGCCAAATTCGTCTGCTGTGTCATGTCAGAGACTTAAATTGTGAGAAAAAATAAGTGTGAAGCTTTGGTACTGAGCCACATATGCTGACCCTTTTCTGTCTCTAAGTATTTTCTAAATTGGTCAGAGCTTTCTAGAAATTAAAAACAAAAGTCAAGCCAACAGGGGAGGAACTGCTCTGCCTGACGAATTTATACTCCAGTACAGCCAACACACTAGTACAGACAGCCTTGTCCTTTTGGACATGAAGCAAAATGTTTCTAGCTAAGGATGTTTTTTATGAAGAACCTAATGAAGTTGTTCTCCAAATTGATACTAGAGCAGTTAGGATCTTGCCAGTTTTTCAGGACATCAAAACTCCAGCTAGGAATGTGGAAATCGTCGTTCTAGATCTGACAAAACAGTCCATATATTCCAGCATCTAGAGTCCTGATCTGACCAGAACCAGTCAGTTGGTTGGTGATTGGTTGGCTTGATCAGACCAATTTGGTGTGAAATCTCAGGAAGTCTTGGACCTTACATTAAGGTGCACTTTGACTCTTAAATTGTAAGAGGTGTTCTTGAACACTAAAGCTTGACGTATTTTAATACATCACAGTCTCTTCCTGTGAGAAAAGACCTTCCTATCATAGTGTGTCTTCTTTCTTGTGAGAAAGTATAGAAGAGGGAATAGATGAGCATTACATGATTATTCTTTCCTATAACAAGGGCAGTTTATTCACCAGAATCAGTCTTTCATCATGGATTTCATACAGAAGAGATAGGGATGGAATATTTGTCAATTAATACTACTTCAACCCAAACAGCGTTCTGTGTCCACGGAAGTACTGCTAAACAAATAAGGTTGAAGAAACGTTGTTCATTGTGAATATTTTATAGAGTGTCTTCTTTTTTTTTTCTGTGCCAAGTCATACAGACTGAACTTGTGAAAGATTTGCTGTGTGCAGCTTTTAAAGGAAATTTCACAGAAATACAATACTGAACAGCAGTTCTCTACTGTCTTGCAGACAGAAAATCTGTTGTACTACATGAAGTAAAAGTCACAGTAGCCCAAAAGTGGTGGAAGAGATTAAAATAAGTTTCAAACAGCATTGCTTGTGTCTCATGAATTGTTGCTGGGACAAAATACCTAAAGTCACCTGGGAAACATCTGAAAAATGTATTTGTGACTACTTGACTGTAATTGACTGCAGGGGACTGGTAAAGGGTTATATATTTATGTAAAATACATGAAGCATCATAAATGAATTTGCATTGCAGAATTTTGAAAGATAATTCTATTCAGAGTAGTATACTTCTTTTTTTTTTTACTTTTTTCCAGGTTTAACAATCTGTGGGCACAACTGTCTCCTCACTGCAGAATGGATGTCTGCCAGTAAAATCGTGTGTCGAGTTGGACAGGCTAAAAATGACAAGGGAGACATTATTGTTACTACAAAGTCTGGTGGCAAAGGAACTTCAACTGTTTCCTTCAAACTGCTTAAACCTGAAAAAATAGGTATATTTCTTGTTCAAATCCACATCTGTTTTCTTTGCTAAACAAATACATGACTGAATGCCTCTTTCTATAAAACGTATGTTTGAAATGGATCCACCTCAGGAAAATTTTCAGTTGTTTAGAAAATGCAGAGTATATCAGTAAAATGTGCAGGTATATATGTGTATATATAGAGAGAGAGAAACTCAGAGTATATGTAAAATTAATCCTTTCTCAATATCTTGATAAAACCCTCAGTGATGCATGAAAAGTAGCCCTTTCTTAAACTTCTGAAATTTTAAAAAACTTAATAACAGATCCAGTACTTACTCTTAAGTGTACTAGATAAATACAAAATCTGAGCCAGCTCATGAGCTTTACACCTAAATCCTGAGCTGACAGTTAATCCTTTAAAGAAAGTTGAGTCCTCAGTGCCATTTCTCATTTGTAATTCAAACCATCCTGCAAAACAAAAAGTCTTAAGTATTTCTCATGAGATGCTTAACCATTGAAATTATTTTGCCAAGCAGTCTAGGACCTCTGCTTAACCTAGAATCCAGTCTAAATACCCTGTGGATTGAAAATGTTTCTCTCAGAACCCCTCATTGATGAAGTTGGATAGTTATCTTTTCTAACGCAGGAGTTCCCACAAGAACTGTTTTAGGCTTTTATTCTCAGCCCTTCAGTGACAGTTACATAACGTGATTTCTCCCAAGCTGCAATAGCTTAATAATAGAAAGGTGAAACGTGTAAGTGCAAATGTTATACAGTGAAGCTTTTGGTGATGAGAGAGGAGAATTCATATTTGAAAATATGGGGAAGTGTGGGGATGGAGTAATTTATGCTGTTGAGTATCTGATGGGTGTGTTAAAGGAGGGCAAGGCCAAGGGTATGACTGGCTCCATTTTCAGCTGAGATTCCAGGATGTATTGTGCCTCACCTTTATGCATTGTCTGTGCTAAGGCATTGGAAGCAAAGCCAGTTCTGTGTCCTTGAAGTCATTTATCTTGGCGTGTGGCCAAAGTTCAGTTACCTTTTGGATAGCAAATGGGACAGAAAAAGAATCTTCCCTAAAATATGCAAATGAGAAGACTTACAATTAAGTGCTCTTTTGAAAGTAGCAGATAACAAGGTTTGGACAGATACCAAAATACTTGCAGGAATGAAAATACTAGTACTTTGTGGTCAGGAAAATGCTCCTACTGTACGTGAAACTGTGCACTCTGCAAGAGGGTAATGTTTGATGCCCAGCCACGAATACCTTTTCAGCAGCTATAATAAAATAATTTAGCATAATTGCATCCAGGTTGTTTTGCCATGTATCTTTCAATATATTACCTAGGCATGCATTTTATATTTATCAGGATTTTTCAAATTAATTCAGTATGTTAGAAGTTGATGGTGCTGGACTGCCCTTGTTGTTTTAAGGATCTGTGCTTTGTTTTCTCTAGGTATCTTGGATCAGTCTGCTGTCTGGGTGGATGAAATGAACTATTATGACATGCGCACTGACAGGAACAAAGGGATTCCCCCCTTGTCCCTACGTCCAGCTAATCCGCTTGGTATTGAGATAGACAAGTGAGTACCAAATGCCTTTAATCCACTTTTTTAGTGGTTTTCTCTATATGTGTCTTTGTGAATTCCAGGAAAGTTTAATGGTTTGCAGGGCAGGGAAAGATTTAAAAACTCATACATCTATTAGCTGCTAGTATTCTGTTTGGTACTCAGAGTTGCTAGTGCACATTGTATCCTGCTCCGTAATCCTCTATTTTGGATCATCAATTAGAACTGTAGATAATCTAAAAGCCTGATATATTGAACCCCAGTGATGTTTGGGTTTTGAGGATTGGTAAATAACCTAAGGCTTCAGATTTATACATAGTAGTTATGGAATACCTACTGTTGCGTTTGAGTTTCACGGGGCTTTTAAGGATGTTAGATTGCTATCTGTTGCTAAAATTGCACTGTAAAATGTGATTTATTATGCCACATCAGCTGGTTTATTTTATTGAAATACTAATACTGTTTTCTAGCCCACAGTCATCTTTACTTTAGTTCTTAAATATGGTGGAATTTATGACTTTTTTTTCTGAAATAGAAACTTTATAGTCAATGATAAATAGAATTAGGGATCTTTAAATAGGACACTCTTTAAACCTGCCCAACTCTTAGAAATAGTATTAGGAGTACTTATCTCGATCAAGATGCCAGCTCTACCAAAACAAAAGGTGATTTACAATGAAACTATTACTAAGGTCTCATCTGCTGCATATTCTTGTTTGTGAGGGGGAGTACATTGGAAAAAATCTGCAGTGTCCATTGTTACCTTGTTCTGATGAGAAAGCTGCACTTTCCCAAAATCTGTATGGGATTTCTAGTGGATCCACGTCACCTTCCAGCCTCTGGCTGTGCATTTCTTTCCTAGCTTGAATAGATATTTTTCTTTCTTTTCAAAGTACTAACCCAATTTTTTGTAATAAGCTGGAGATTTTATCTCTTTAAGTATTTTTCTTTAGCCTTTGGTGTAACTTCTGACAGATAATTCTTTCATGCTCCTCAGTTTTCCAGTCCCTGAAAAATGTGGACCTTCATACTGTGGACAATATTCCAGTGTGTTACTAGAAGACTTTCTGTCACTCTTCCACTCTCCTTCCCCTGTTTGTAAATTAAAAACCTAATAACCCTTTTTACCACTGTGCTGCACAGGCAACTAGCAGTGAGTGCTTTGTTAGCTGATTCTCTCGAGTCGCTACTTTGGCTGCTGGCATGGTTTCTCATTCTTCTGTAGGCATGGCCAGGATTCCTTTATTCTAACTGTATCTTTTTGCATTTGCCTGTATTTCTCTGTTTGTTGCTTCCTTGACAAGCCTGTCTTCTCATTCCAGATGACAGTCTTTGTTTCCTACCAATTATTTATAAAAAATTACTGGTGATAAAGCTGTTATTGGTGATGATACAAATACTGACGAAAGAGTAATTTGGACTCTGGTAAAACTTCACCTACAAATGTTTTCCTTCTCCATATATTTGGTTGGGGTTCTGGTGTTTTTGTATTGGTTCTTTAATCCATTTGATGTATTCTATTACATAAAACTAAGTTTTAATCAATCTTATTGTAGCAAGTCTCCTTTGAAATGATATGTTAATGATGATACGTTAATTTTGTCTCGTTACTTTTTTCAATGAAACAATATCAAAACTTATATAATATGTTCTCAAACATTGCAAGAAGCAGTTGTGACTGGCTGACATTAAAACTAATTTTCTCTGCTTTAATTCTGTATTTCTTGAACCCTGCAGCAGCTTTTGCAATATTTTAGTCAAAAAATATTTTAAGTCAAAATAATTTGTTCTGTTGTATAGTCCTCAGTCCATAGTCTTCTCACCATATGTCTTTCTATAAAAACAGAGGTTATGACACAGTTACTTTTAATTTGTTCTGATTTTAACAAAACTTCTAATATAGTATTTGACTTCATAACCAAAATTAATATTTCTTATAGTTAAGACATTGTCAGTATAATAGATTAAGAATTATCATATAGAAACTTAAGCAGCATTAGTTTAGGTTTTGCTTAATTTAGAGTTATCTGTTTAGATATTTGTTAAATAGAAAACCTACCATGTTATATTTTAAACATTTATCCTGAAAGCATTAGAAAATGTGTTACTGAAACCTCAAGTTTTGTGTCAAAATAAATAAATCAGAAACATGTAAATACAGCTAGGAAAGAACCTTTTGGAGAGGGAGGGAATTAGGAAATCTTTGAGCAAGCATATCAAGCCTAGTTCATTGTTCTTGATCTCCCAGGTTCATTGCAGGTGAAGCAGGAAGATTATGGCAAGCACCAGTTTGAGAGATGGAACAGTGACCAGTATAACAAGTAATTGTGTGGAGGAATTGAGGGGTTGAATTGTGGAGAGGGAAAAGAGAGGAAAAGCCTGGTCTGCCCTCGTGCTATGGTTGACAGCACAGTGTTAATAGTTGTGACTATAGATGAACATTCTGGGTTTAATTAAAGAGTGCCTTCTCAATGGAAAATCTTTCATAATTTTCTTGATAAATTGGAGCAATGTGATGTTTACTTCTATTAAATACTCTGTAATACCATATAGTTTAACTAAACTCACATGTTTGCTAATACTTTATGTATGTGATGGGTGTGTATTGAGAAATTGTACAAGGTAGTTGAAAAAGACAATTGTAAACTAAGAAAGAGAGTGAATAAGCAAGAAAGCAGCAATAACCATTACTAGATACAGGAATAATTTGTCACTAGAAGTGATAAAAATTGTTAGGATGCTTTAAAATAAAAGACATCCTAATATGATCCTAGTAATACTGTTGTGTATGTAGATGGGACTCTGCAACATTATGGATCTCTCTTTTATTCATACCTTTGGCTTCTTTAAACTTTTTCTTTGAACATATGCGAATTGGGATGTATTTTAATTTTGAAGCTGAAGCATTTGGCACTGGTCTGACTTGGTGGGATTTACAGTCTTTGGAGCATGATGGCTGACACAGAAGAGAAAGGAGTGCCTTGTACAGGTTATGCAAATAGTGGTAAACAAAAGAAACATTAATCCAGAAGCTCAGGGAGAAAAGCAGTGAAAAATAGATGTGATAAAATGGAATATGAATAAACTGTATAGGAGCACACAGAAGAGAAGGCAGAGGAGGGTGGTTAGACTACAGACTGAAAGAGAAAGAAGCCCTCCCTGTAAAAAGTGATTATCAGGCATTAGCAAATGATAGAGAAAAGCCAAGCTGCAGCATGGGAACGAATTAATTGTTTTTTGGAGGGGATGTGTTGTTTTTATTTTTTTTAATATGGGTTATGCTTGGTTTTAAAAGTTCATTTTTTGGCTTTTTTAAACCTTTTTATGTGGTACTTTGTCCAATTAAAATGTGTTTAAAAATTAGTTGTAGCTTTCAAATTATTCAGGTGGATGCTTTCAAGGTGCTGCGAATGAGACCTTGAAATAATAGAAAAAAGACCTTGTAAGTAATGAACAGAAGAGCTTCAGTACAGCATTTTGTTAAATTATTAGGCATGCACAGGGACAAAAAAAAGTTATTCAGCTCAGTAGATAGAAGATTGGAGTTTAATTGGGAGTGACTGAGATTTAAGTCAACAAAAGGTTTGAGCTGTGAATTAAGGGGAATATGTAATAGTGGGTCTGATGTTCTGTTAATAATTAGAATACTGCCTGTAGATATATTGTACGAGTAACATATATATACTCAAAATACGCACTGAAATTGTCTTTTCATATTCATATGTTGCAAGGATGCAAAAAAAGCAACTATGTATATACAGTCATCCTCCTGGCTGTTCTTTTACATAATCAAGATATTTTAAATGTTACATGTATAGTGAAGATACTTTAAATGTTACATGTATACATAATGTTCAGGCCATCGTCTTTCAGCCTGCAAATTTAGCAATTGCTGGCTGATAAGTTCTTCATATTTTCTAATAATTAATTGCAGTTCTTGTGTC
The DNA here is from genome assembly GCA_013397055.1 of Pachycephala philippinensis. Lineage (NCBI taxonomy): Eukaryota > Metazoa > Chordata > Aves > Passeriformes > Pachycephala > Pachycephala philippinensis. Next base: position 307,867 of record VWZT01004168.1, read on the forward strand.
ATATAGCTAAGAACTCACTTGCTAATAAAAAAAGTTACTTATATTGTAATGAAACTTGAACTTGCTGGTTCTTGTGTTTCAGTGGTTGTGACCCTTGAAGTCACAGATGTATTTGTAGAAGAGTGTTTGCACACGTTTGTTCTCCTGCCTTCCTAACAGTTGTTCATTCATCTTCTGAAACACAGAGCTGATCCAATCAGATAAGGGTTTTTTGGCATTGCTATAACTTAGTGCCTATTGTGTGTATGCTGGGAGGTATTCAATTCCCGCCAGAAAATAGTTATTTAAAATCTTTGAGTTCTAGTTTTTAATTTTCGGTATGGGGTAAAGACTGATACAAAGCTTTAGTGTCCTATGACTATCTTTATGCTGACTTTCAGTGCAAAGCAGGTCTATGCCACCTTCTTCCCCAGGGAGTATTCCTGGCTGTGGTGTTTTGCAGATGTAGCCAGGAACCGTTATAGAAACATTGAATCATAGAATGGAATCACAGAATTGTTACAGTTGAAGATTTTCAAAGTCATCAAGTCCAACCTTTGACCAATCCCCACCTTGTCAACTGAACCATATCCCCAAGTGCCATTCAGCCATTCCTTGAACACTTCCGGGGCCACTGACTCTGCCACCTCCTTGGGCAACTGATTCCAATGCCTGACGACCCTTTCAGTGAAGAAATTCTTCCTGATGTCGAACCTGAACCTCACCTGGCACAGCTTGAGGCTGTGTCCTCTTGTCCTGTCTCTGGTTGCTTGGGAGGAGAGGCCGTCCCCTACCTGGCTACACCCTCCTTTCAGGCAGCTCTAGAAAGCAATAAGGTCACCCCTGAGCCTCCTTTTCTCCAGGCCAAACACTCCCAGCTCCCTCAGCCACAACTTAATCCTCACAAAACTTAATCTCTAGACCCTTCAACAGCTCTGCTGCCATTCTTTGGACTCGTATCACCACCTCAATCTTCTTCCTGAATTGAGAGCCCCAGAACTGGACACAGCACTCAAGGTGTGGCCTCACCAGTGCCGAGTACAGGGGGACAATCACTGCCCTGCTCCTGCTGGTCACTGTTTCAGATACAGGCCAGGATGCCATTGGCCTTTTTGGCCACCTGGGCACACACTGGCTCATGTTCAGCCGCTGTCAGCCAGCACCCCCAGGTCGTTTTTTGCCTAGCTGGTGTCCAGCCACTCTGTCCCCAGCCTGTAGTGCTGCCTGGGGTTGTTGTGGTGCAAGCAGGATTCAGCCTTGTTGAACCTCATACAGCTGGCTTCAGTCCATCAATCCAGCATGTCCAGATCCCTCTGAAGAGCCTCCCTACCCTCCAGCAGATCAATACTCCTATCCAACTTGGTGTCATCTGCAAGCTTATTTAGAATACACTGGATTAATAAAGATTGAACAGGACTGGCCCCAGTACTGACCCTTGGGGAATCTCAGTAGTGATCATCCAACAGCTGGAGGTAACTCTATTCACCATCACTCTCTAGGCATGGCCATCCGGTTTTTAATCCAGCAAAGAATACACCTCTCCAAGCGTTTGACTGCCAGCTTTTCCAGGAGAAGTCTTAAATAGGTTGCAAGAAGAAAGAGTGTGCAGAGTAGTTGTCTCAGTCTGAGAAATGTGGAACTTGGTGTGAAAATTCTGACTTTAGCAGCCATGTGGCAGTACTTGGGTTGGTTTTAGCAGTTTAGAGCTGTTACAAAAACAGGTTGGTAACACAAGATCATTCAGAATTTCGTACAGTTCTGGGAGGATTATGTGTTGTAGACACTGGTTGAAATATGTTGATGGAAAATTTAGATCTATATGAGATTTGTGAATGAATTGCTTGTTCTGATGTACCACATACTTCCCCCTCCTGCACGACAAGTCCTTGTTTAACCAAGGGTTCTCTGACTCTTCTAACTACTCTGTCAGACTAAGAAAATTCATTCTCTGCAAAACAGTAACATCAGTCAGGGCTAGTGGTGGTTAGAAACTTTTTGAATAGTGTTTGTTGTTTTGCATGTAGCAGAGGTCACTCTGGTGGATCCATCTCGTACATGAAAGCAAAGGCTGACATGCTAAGTACATTCCACATACTTCTGTATCCACCCACTCAATACAGATGCTTCCCTCTTCCCACACCAGCTTCCAAATCAGTTCATCTGGGAGAAGGAAACAGATGATCTTACGCTGCCACCTAATGGTAAACGTCAGCTTGCTACCATGAGATAGGAAAACACTTTCTGGAGGCTGAGATGTTTATTTTTAAATGGCTTGTATGGAAATGCAGTAAATTTCATTATTGAATGTGATGGGCGTGTGGAAACCTGATCACAGAGATGCATGCAAAAGAATTCTGAAAGCTGCAGAAGAGAGTTGCAGTATAGTCCTAGCTTTATGACATTAAAAAATAAAGTAGCACTTAGTGCTTGTTAGGCTGATGCATCAGCTGCAGCTACCAGCTTATAACAATCTCTTAGTGGATTTCTCTTACCACGTTCTGCCAGTTCTAAAATACAGTTGCCACTTTGTTTTCATATTTCTAATGAACCCAATGCTACTAGGGAGGAATTGCCAGAGTGCACCCTTGTCCTGTTGCTGTTGGAGAGACCTTTGTTAACCCCTTCTGATTTGTCGTGTTTAGTCTACACCAGTGTCCCTTATGCTGGTCTTTTTGCATGCATTATTAACACGGTACAGCTGGTACAAAGCCAGCTTCAAGGAGTCTGACTGGTACCAGACAGAGGGGGGAGTGTACAGCAGCTCTAGCTGTATTTATGCTGGTTGCTATTCAGAATCTGTGTTTATTTAAAGTTGCTCCTTTTGACCTGTAAACTCCTGTGGAGCTGAGCTTCAAGTTACCTTTTGGTGGCTGTATCTTGCTTTGGGACCCACCTTAAATCTGCAAATATTGTCATATATGCTGAAATTATAAGATTCTGAAGTTCTGGGAGCAAAACAATTTTTACAAAAAAATTACAACTTGCTAAGCTGTATTCGTTGTCAGGATTTGTTAATTGGTATCTGTTGCATCCTGTTGCTCTTACTTGGTTGTGACTGGTTGGAAGCTGTGATTTCCCCATGGAGATTTTCAGCTAATCTCTGGAGAATATAAATGCTTCCTATGGGCACAAGTTCTGTAGTAGAATTTGTAAGAGCCTATATGTCCTGTGCTGTTAAATTAGGTTTATTGCGATTAGGCTATATAGAACCTAAAGTGTGGGGTAGTGCAAGGAGGGACTTCTGTTGATGGGCACTTGTGGCACAAGTGAATTGATTGTACTCCACGTGTTTTGAATCTGAAGTAAATGTGCCTGGCCTTTAGATGGAAGCAAGGACCACTACATCAAATATTGTATGATTGTATTAGCTACACTCAAAATGTGTTTGAGGGAAGTGAAAGTGTATAGTGGCTTGACCCAAATGTATTTTTATTATACTTCTCGTTAATATAACCACTATGTGAAATCTCAATTTCTTTTGTATTTAAAATTGTTGCAAAGATGAGAAAGACTATTTTAGAATGTTAACTATAGGTCTAGTACCAGATCTAGTTCTGTTTCAGGTAAAATAGTGTGCCTAGCAGAAAGTACTACTCTACAAATCCAGTATGTGTACCTTTGCTGAAATTGTAAAGGTAGTGTAATACGTAGGGTTGTCAAGGGTGGTAAGCTTCACTCTTCTTTTTCTGAGGTTTTGTGGCTTCAATTTGTGGTTCCCGATTTCTTTTACAGTGATTACTTTTTAATAATGATTAAGTATTCTTCATGAAGTGATTCTTGTATAATAAGCAATTCTACAGAAAAATGATTTACAGTCTAATTGCATGTCATCATGATCTGAGCTTTTGCTACTAGTTCATCTTCACCCTGTAATGTTGAAAAGAATAAACCAGAAATACTTTCTCAAGTCACATATGGGCTTGTTTATAAGTAAACGGTAAGCAACTTTTCATGAGAACAACTTCCAAAAACTGACTTATTTAATTTACTAATGGACGTTAATGAAACAAACTTGTGTGTATGTGGAGTCAGTCTCTTTTTAGATGCATCTGGCCAGACATTCTAGAAATACAGTTGCTTTCAGTTTGAGCGTTTTAGTGAGCACTTGGTTTTGAAGACAGCTGTAGCAAGTCTGTATGTAGCAAGCTGTAGCATATCTGTTAGTGGAAAAACTACTGGTAAAATGTATGATAAAACAAGGATACTAAACCATAGAGTATAACATATTGTTAACATACCTCACACATTCACATTCATGTTTCTAGTCTGTTGTGACTATGTCTAAAATATGTCTGCACAGATAAAAGCATTGTTAATTTATGGTTCTACACAAATATATCAGCTGGAAACAAGCTCCTAATAACTTTTCAAGGCAATAAAACATCAAACTGAAAAAATTTCCTTCATTTCTGTCCTGCTGTCTGTGGATAAGATTAATTTGCAGTAATTGATTACATGTCTATGTTGGTCTTTCTCAATATATATATAAAAAAATAGTTTCACTTCTTTCCCCTAGGAATTGTATAGCTTATGCATAAGCTTAAACTGTCATGCATATCTCTTATAAACCTGCAGTAATGAGTAGCAGTTGGTAGTGGTATATTTGAGTGTGTGTGCTTTTTTGTGTTATATCTGTTTCTTTTGGTTTCGGAGAACATACATGGAAATTCAGAAAATATGAGCAAAATTCTGCTTCTGTATTAATTGCATTCACTTAAATAGTGCTTGCACAGAATGTCCAAGTCTCTCCTGAAAACTCAAATTTGTTTTCTTGGTTTTATTTTGTAGCATTAAAAATGCAGTTGTCCACAAAGATGTCACCATGTGTGGATCTAATATAAATGCTTTTTTGTACCGTTGTACTGTGTATCACATGTGAAGTACTCTCCTTCAAGTTCATTTGCCTACTGGGCACTAATTTGAGGGTAAAATAAGGTATCCTAAATTGTCTTTAAACGAAGAATAAATTGAAACTTTTTTCTTCTTACATTCATCAGCATTTTCTGCTTACTGTCATTCATGAAATTTAAGGTCATTGAAAATCCTGAATTGCACTACTTATGTCTTAAAGTTTTATTTTAACATCATTACTTTTTCATTGAACACAGACAAATGTTGGGACCCTCGTTTTTGCTTTCTACATTTGTTTCTCACACTATTTTCCCTGTATCTCTACTTTTCGTATCTGTCATCACTTTTCCTTGCATCTCATTTGATTTTTTTCTGGTTTTTAGAAAGTATTGTTTCATGCCCCTGCTGTAATCAGGTGCTACTGATGAAAGACTTCTGTACCATGTCATTATGTACGTAGGTCCTTTGTACCTGCTTGTGCTAATGGCCATTTGGATATGAAAGGAAACTTCCAGGAAACAACTCCTTTCTATGTAATTGTACTTTTTAATGTGCCCGTTTTTAGATTTGTTTCACTTAATCTGCTGTTTGCTTTTTGTAATAAAAACAGCTATCTTGAAACATGTTTAGATTACAGAAAAAGCTAAAACTAACAAATCACTGCTTTTGTGTCCATTTAAATGGCTTTTCATATGTGTTAAATGTAATTATTATAACTGACTCTGGATTGCTGCTCACAGCCAAGTTTGCTCTCAAATGCAAAGTATGGCAGATTTTCATTTGCATGCAGTATACTTTGTATAGCAATGCTCATCTACTTGTGAGCGTCAGAGAGGGACTTCATTGTCTTTTGAGTTGGATGTTGTGATCCAAAAATGACATAGTAAATTTTTGAAACAGATGAGAATATTTTAGTTGGAAGGGACGTAAGCCCATCTAGTTCAACTGACTGACCCATTTAAGGCTGACCAAAAGTGAATTTGTTTGCCACAGTTAGTCTCTGAAGATGGGATGCAGCTGGTGGTGAAGATGAGACGAGGGAGTGCACCTGGTGGTGTACCGAGTGCATGGGGGGATGAATTTGGCCAAGTGTTGAGTGTGTGTCTGAACTGAGGGATGAAGGTTGTCATGTTTTCATCAAAAAGTGCTTTAAATATTTTTATTATGCAGACTTAAAGTAAATAGAATACATTTTCTGGATGAGTATCTTAGAAACTACTTGTAGTTTTAAAAATGCTGTTGCAGAGAATCTGTTTTCACAAGGAATTGGCTTGCATGCTTTCTTTATGCATTTGTAAGACTGAATAACAAAACCTGGTGGCTGTCACTTGAGATAAGCCTGTTTTTCCTTTGTTTTGTGTGTGGGGAACAGACAGAGCAGTGTATTCTGTTTTGCAAGAGAATTATTTTAATTCAGTATTTCTTTCAGTGTTTGTGTATAATGGAAGTATATTCTGTGTATCTATCTCCCTTTCACATTTCTGTGTGACTTCTGCTCAGGAACCAGTAGACAATAATTGTGTGAGATCACTTACAAGCTGTCAAACTTTTGATGTCCTGCCATTTTAAAGTTAAATCAAAATATTTTGTACAGACAAAATTTCTGTTTTATGTGTAATGGTGAAATCAAAATGGTAACATTAGTTTTACTTAGATTAGGTTTCAGTCTTTCCCAGTCACATTACATGTGTCTGTAATAGCAGCTTTAATTTTGAGGTGAGATACAATGTTTCCATCTAAGAGGGAAATGACTTGGGGTTTGTTGTTAGTTTGGGGGTTTTTGTGACTCTTTTGGTTGTAAACTGTTCACAAGACTGTGTTTCACTGAAGAAATATTCATTTTTCAGGGGCAGATTTCCTCAAAAAGATTTAGAGTCACTCTTTCCTGGGATGAGTGCTGATTTCACAAGTGAGAACTTTTCTGCTGCCTGGTACCTGATTGAGAATCATTCGACAACAAGGTTTGTTGCTATCATATAAGTAATAGTTTTAAATGCAAGTCACTGATGGTATTTTGTTGTGCAGTAGATGTGTCAATGGTGGTTTGCATTTACAGCAATAGAACTGTAGTCACTATTGTCTCTGGTGTTTCTGCTTGGCTTGAAACTTGAATCAACCAGTTTGCTTAATGTGCTTCTGAGAAAGACCTTGTTTTTAACCAGACCTAATTTATGATGGGGGGTGGGGGGTTGTTTATCCTTGTCCCCCCATGTCAGATGGAAGCTGTCTTTCTTCAGACTTTAGGAATCAAGAAGTTAGCATGGCCTTGAGTGGAAACTCCGTGTGTTAAGTCATGAACAGAGACTTAGGTTATGGGCACTGAACAGATGACTAAAATTGTTCGTATCAATTAGGTTGTAGTTAGCACTTGTGTACAGTGCTATAGTAGCAGAAGTTGGACAAGCAAGTGGGATCTTTGAGGTAAATCCCTTAAAATCTTGACAATTAAGATCTTAATTTAGAAATATAGTTCATAGTATGTACTTACATGAACGTATTATGTAAATACATTTTTGCATGTATAACTGAGTTCCAAAACTTTTATCTGCTTCAGATAAATAGCTTCTGTTCAGATTATACTGGAAGCCATTTTTAATAGAGAAGATGAGCTTTTTTTTCTTGTTTTCAGCTGGGTATTCCAATTAGTATTTTAAAGGGAAATACCACTTTACAAATTGATTTGTCTCCTACTGGTAGAAAAAGGTATGAGTTGCTTCTTTGGGGATGGGAGGATATTTGGGTTTTGGAGCTCCAGAAATAACCATTACTCTACTTGGGAAATACTTAAATTTCATCTCAAAATGATGGTACTTTAAAGAGCCAGAACAACAGCTAGAGAACATTACCTAATAGACATATAGTGACAGCATCTTTTGAAGTCAAGTAACTAAGAGGAGTTATTCCATTGTCTGTCAGAATCTGGTAACTTCGGGGCTCATCAATTTTTTTTTAAACGTGAGGGGATAATAAAGTGATAAAGAGCAAACAGCTTTTGATGTCGTTGGTTGTAAAAAAATGTCCTGATGTTTGGCCCTTGGACTGTTGCCACTTTGTTGCTCATTCCTGTGGACGCCAGTGACACTGCCAAGAAAGATGTAGAACAGATCATGGGTGATTGCAGACAGATTGCAGACTGGGAACAACAGTGGAGAATGTGGGAGCCTAGGTATTCTCTTTGATTTACACATGAAGGGGAAAGCTTCAGGTCATAGGGATGCATCCTGTAGATTCACACGTGGCTGTACCCCTGGTTTCAAAGGAAGCACTTTTTACTTCCATAGCCAGATCCATGACTAAAGGACCAAGACTGCTAGTGAGAAATGGAATTCATTTGAAAAAGTGGGGTGGGAGTGTGGGAGCATCTTTGCCAGCAGGTTTGCAATTTGGTGACAACCGTCAACTTTGGAATATCAGGGGATGGTGATAACAGCCTGCAGTTAAATGAAGGGACAGAGTGCTACCTGTAGGTTCAGTGATGGCATTAAGAGTGCTGTAGGTAGTTACAAAGATAGCTGGAAGTGTCTAACCTCAAGTGCCTTTACACACTCATGTGCTGCCTGAGAAAAAAGAGACAGAGCTCCATGTGGAATTAGACAAACATACCGCTGGACTAAAGTGGGATAGCTCATGTACCTAGTATTTTGTGATGGGCAGCAAGAGGCCACCTGGAAAAGAAAAGAGGGACACTTTCTAAGAAAGAAGAGAGAGACTTAGCCTTCATGTGAAGAACAGCTGGAATAAATATATGGTCCCTGTTACGGAGCAGGATGGTTGCGGTCTTGTTTAGGAGTCTGGAACGGGTGACATCACAGTGGCATGAGGAAGTGAACAAAACCTTCCTTAAGCAACTTGAGGAAGTTTCCAGAGAGCAGACCCTGGTTCCTGTACAATACTTTAGTGTGCTTCATATTTACAGGAGGGGCAGTAATCTGGGAGGTTTGTGAAGAGTTCTGGGAGTGACTTCTAACATAGCTGCCGTGTGGGCCTTCAGGGGTGCTGCTCTACTAAATCCTGTTCTTGCAGGAGAGGCAGGGGATGTGATAACCAGTGGCAGCTGTGGCTGTTGCAACTGTGAAGTAGTTGAATTCAAGACTCACAGGGGTGTGGGGAAAGCAGGCAGGAGAGTACACACCTGGGATTGGAAAGCAGTCATAGAGAGAACAATGCAGTGTTTCTAGCAGTTGACTGTCTAGTGCAAATCATCTTCTGAGGTGTATCAGCAACACTGTGTTAGGTAAGATATGGAGATAATTATTCTGCTTGGCATTGTTAAAGCTGCAGTTGACGTGCTCTGCCCAGCTATGGCCACTGCTATAAGAAAGATGTGAGAGCTGAGCCACAAGCCCAGGAGTGTGTAAATATTGGTGGCTGTAAAGCCTGAATGAGTTAGGTGCTTTTAGAAGAGAAAAAACATTTTTAACGCTTTGTCCAGTATCAGCTTAAGTATTTCACCCTTCTTGCTGAAAAACATTCCATCGATTTGTGTCTTCACACGTCAACAGTTTCAAGCAACGATCTCTTCCATCCAATGAAATAAAAATTGTTAATTTGTACTTTTAAATGAAATCTGGAGTTTTTTGCGTATTAATGCCATATATATTGGTTTATAAAATCCAAATCTTAGTGTTGAAGGTCCAAGAGCAGTGTAAAACTCAACAGGAATAAATGCTCAAAGGGTAGGGTGTCCAGTCACGTTTTGAATCTAACTATAAGTATCTCTTTAGATAAAGAATCAACAAAACTGTTTTGGTTGGGTTTTTTTTTTTTTCTTCCCAATTCAAAATGTGTAGTCTTAAAAAGATTCTGGAATTGTATAAATATCTGTCCCATATAATTTTTGCTGTTTTTCCAGAAACACAGCAATGGTTTAGTTCTTGTCGTCTACATAACCTTAGCTATTGGAAATGGTAAATGTGTGGTGCACTGATACTTTGGTTAGCTTATGTCTGTTTTTTTCCTTGAAGAACATTCTTTTTAAGAAATCAGTATAACATCCTTTTTACTAATTCTTTTAATCCTGGCAATATCCTGACAAATATAAAGAAACTATTTTGACACACGGTTAGATCATCAGATAACATAAAACAGTGCTTGAAAGGAGAGCTGTACAGATTTTTATTACTTTGAAAATGCTGCTGGTAAGTACTTCTCATATGCCCAAGTGGACCAATCCAGGTGATGAGTAATGTGATTTCTGTCCAGCAGATGGAAACAGAAAATTAGGCAAAATGTTGTGTCATCATCAGTATAAAAAGAGAAGTGCTTCTAAGCGCACCAGTGTTCTTTGTCTCCCAGCAGGTGGTGATAGTCTTCTCATTGCCTGGGCTAAACTTTGGTTTGTTCTCTTAATGTGCCTTTTTCTACCAGCTCTTTTTAAAGTGGGCAGAATATTGATGGAATTGTCTTATGTCTTAATTTCCTACTTCATTGATCCCCCTCCTCACAGAGGTGTAGTGCAGTTTTTTGTTTCATTTTTTTGTTTCATTTTTTTGTATTACAGAGATGGGTTTGGCCTGCAGGTAGGAGAAAAGACTTTAAGGTTGAAAATCATGTTCTATATTTGTAGCTCTGAGCTTGTTCATGGTGGTGTTTTTATAGTTAATCCAGTAATACAACTACTGAGGTCATACTGATCATCATCAACAAAAAGAAATTATATACAATTAATGAAGATTTATTCACAACATAAGACTTCTCAATTAATTGCAGGTGCTTGCAAAAAATAAATATGTGAAATCAAGTGTAAACTGGCAAAAATTGAGAAATACTAGGAATCTAGGATGAAAAGAAAGCTACCGTACAAACAACAATGATGGCTGGCGATTAATATTACCCTATGAAGTGTCTTTCAAAAATATTTCAGTAGATTGCATATAGAAACCATACTTCCATAAAGCAGGAATATGTTCAGCTTTTCTTTATTGTGCACTAATATTGTATTCAATTTTGAAATGTATGTCCAAACCCACATAAAAATATTAAATGAATTCAGAAACAAAAGTGAGAAAGGGTTGTGAGCAAAGCTGAAGAGTTAAACAAATGTCATTATTACAGAGACTTCTAACATCCCAGTAGTTAATATACAGTGTACTAAGTGTAGTGAATTGTACTGTCACCTATTTAATATAGTACAAAAAGTTAAGTGAGAGCAATATTGCATGTTTAGAAGAAATTTCTTGACCAGTTTGTATTCTAAAGAAATCGCTTCCATCACAAGTGATAGGATCCCTCCATTTAGGGTTGAGGCTAAAAAACCAAGATCTTTGGACTAAGAATAAGCTGTCATTATTGAAAAGCACACTCGTTAGCAATTAATTGGCCCTTAATAGTTGTTATGAAAGTAATTTGCTTTATTTTCCGAGTAGTTTGTTCTGTTTATTCATTAGCTGACCTTATTGTTTGAACATCACTGAGGTTTTCTTGTTTATTTTCAGTTTTGATCAGCTCAAAACGGCTGTTGTGAATTTGAAGAAACAAGCCAACAAGAAAAATGAAGGGAGTCTAGCTTATGTGAAAGGAGGTCTCAGCACATTTTTTGAAGCACAAGATGCTCTGTCAGGTAAAGATGCTTTGCACTTGCTAAGTACCGTATGAAAGAAAATACTTATGTGCGTGTGTGGTTGAATTTAATAATAAAAATATTGTTTCTCTTCACAGTTTGTACTACAAGTGTATAATGAGCCCAAAATCTCTGCTGTGTTGGTCACAAGCTACTGGCTAGCTGATTGTTGTCGTATATTTGCAAAAGACGTCACAAAATGTGTCTCACAGAAATTGGACGCATTTGATTAAATTGCTTAGACCACAAATGCAGGAAAGAGAAGAAGTGTTAAACTGGAGATAATATTAAGATTACTTTCAAACTGTAGCAACAGAAAAAACTTGATTTTATGATGCCTTATTCAATAGTCAGATGGTAATATTTATATGAATATTCAGACGCTTGTTACTTTGGGAAATCAGAGCCTTTCTGTTCTGCTTGCCACTGGGACAATGCAGCCCACTAGTGAGATTATCATAGTTGCCATTTATATGTGTGTCTTTATTGTATATAGACACACACAGATGCACTCTTAGAGCATAAAGTGTCTCTGAGGTCAAATCTCATTGTGGGCTGCTGTAATCCTGTCTATCGAGGCTCTGCTCTGGATAAGAAAGCAGCAGTGCCCAGGAAACCATCCCCAATAGGTTTGTCGTTTACCACTATGCTGATTTTATCTATCCTGGTCACTGACCCCTTTGGCCAAAATCTAGCTGGATTCTATAACAAAAGTATTAAAGAATTTAGTGGAAAACCTGGAGAATGTGGTGGTACTCATAGGAAAAGACACTAAGAAGAAGCATTATTTGGCATTCTTGAACCTTTTAAAGATGAATTTTTATTGAATGCTAGGAAAAATAATAGTATATAT
>VWZT01004168.1:321312-454741 GCA_013397055.1 Pachycephala philippinensis
CTTACATTAGTAAGAAGAAAAAAAGGACTTCTTTGGTACCATCATCTAGCCCTCCTGCCAGGTGTCAAAGCTTTTTCCAGAACATTTGATTACTACAGTTTTCTCAAATGACAGATGCTGAGAATTAAGAGTAAGCATTATTAGCATTGTTCTAGAGAAACAGCTCAGATGCAGGCTTTAAAAAAACCAACAACAACAAACCACCAAAACAAAAACCCTCAAGCAAACAAACCCCCCATTAATTCTTCAGCATGAAGTTATGAAATCGAAGCTTTTTAACAGAAGAACATTACCTTAAAAATATAATCTGGCTAGGCAGTGATTGTGCAAGATGATATGATGGCACTTTTCTGTCCTTACACATGTAAGGGTAAATTTTTATGTCTTATTTTCTCCTTTAAAAGAGTGCAACTAGAATTTGTATGCATTTCAACAAAGCTATGTGAGGAACAGTTTATATTTGAAAGCTGAACAATTGTTTCAGCACAAACTCTTAGGGACATAGCCATTGTTCTGCAAACTTTTATTATTTGACGCTGAGCATACAACTGTCACAGATGAATAGTGACTCAAGGGAAAACCCTTACTGAATACATTTTGTCTGTCTTCAATATGATTTAAATTTTCTGAGTTAGTTCGTTTTGGTTTAGGTTTTTTTTAAACTCTATTCCTTTGGGAAGATTTTTTAAATCTAGTTTATTTTCTGAAGATATGGTTTTTTTGAGGTCAAAAATTTAGACTCTCAGTTGTCCCCTTTAGGTATCTTAGAACACATCTTCTAACCCCAGTGGTTATGCTTCATAAACTGCAGGTCTCTTGTATCTTGCATTGTAGTTATAGAATGGAGCTACTTGTGAGCAGTTGTTTCTCTTAAGTCTCCCTAAATTAGTACAGGACAACTTTTCATAGGAGGATCACATTAGGAGGTATAACACTTGCTTTTCCAGGTATTTCATATTCCTCTACAGCTTTTATACATCCTTTTTTAAACTCATATACATTTAACAATGTTTGTTTCAAATATGTTACCTTGATTAAGGAAACCCTGAATTACTGATTTTTGTGCAGCTTTTTTTTATTAGTTGGGACCAGTAAGTTCAGTCTGATCTTAAGTGTACTATCAGACTCTATTACACATTTAAGTAAGTATTAATATTTTCATAAATAAGCAATGGAAAGCATAAAAACCGGTCCTAAGAGGTTTATTTTATTTTGTGATTTAGAGGCTGTTTACTAAGAAAATAAGAGCTCAAATAGCCCAGAACCCGTCCTTGTTTGGTTTAATTTCTGGGAAAATAGAATAGCCTTATCAGATCCCCATGTCTCTCTGCCCGTTAGCTTGGCTGACAGTTTGACAGTGACTCTGCAGAGGAGATGTTCAACAGGAAGTTTGTTTCGTCAGCTGAAGGGAGCTGTAAACTGAGCTGAGGGGAGCAGGGTTTATCTCAACTTGACCCACTTGTCAGCATCGGAGAGTTCAGCTGGTTCATTTCCTGTAATTCTAATTGCAACCCAGAAAGTAGCATTCCTAAAAGTGTGGCTGTTTGTATGTTTGTAGTTAAGATGTATTTTATCGTCATGAGCAAATCAGGTCCCACACAGAAGTCATTGGAAAGTTGGGAAATTAATTTTCTTTCAATATTTTTTTTTTCTGAAATGCTCTTTGCAATTAACCTAAGGCTGCAGTTTCTTGTTATTTAAATGAAAGGAAAAAAATAGGGAAATGACTACTTCAGTCGCTCACTTATACAAAAACATGTAAGTATGACATTTCCATTGGCAGGTAAAGGAGATGCTGTGATGTCTTTAAAACAGATATTGTGAACGAATTTGAGGTTTAGATTTGACTCTAGTTTGTCATGGCAACAGTTTTTTTGCAGTTACAACTAAAACACGTTCTGTGTGATTTTCAGGAGAAGTCTGTACAAAAGAAGCACTGCTGGCTTTTCCAGCACTGTTCCTTTTTTCCCTTTCCCACTCCTGTTCAGATATGTGGCCTGTAGGAATACCTGCATTATAGGGACCTTGGACTCTAGTTGGCCTTTTATCTACTAGCTTTCTTAATACACAAGCTAGGATAGGGCGGCTGAAATTACCTGGCTTAAATGATCCTAATCTGATCAATACCTGTTTTTTTGATTTGGTTTTGGTTTTTTTTCTTCCTATAAACTATTTTTACAGTTCATCCCCTAGGCTCGTTCTAGAATGAGCATGTTAGTGATCCAGGATTGGATTCAGGCTGAATAAGTCTGTGCTGCTGCCGTTATGTCTGTTAAATTCATTTTCTCTGAAAGTAGAACAAAAACTATCACCTGAGCTATATTCAATTCTAAATCAGACTGGGAATTTGAGAAGCTAAAAACTGATGCTTGTCTGTCATAAATGTGTCCCTTCACTTCTGACTTTTGAGGAGTTTTCTTACATTTGGATTTAAAGAGATTATGGAGACCCAACCCAATTTTTCATTAGTGATTCTGTTTGCAAACTAAACTGATGATTAATTTTGAAATGGCTGTCTTTTGTCCAGTTAAATGCTAGTGCATGACTGTTTTTGCTTGGTAGTGTGGTTTTCGGATGGTATACCAGGTTTTGCTGTTGTCACATCACTGTTTTGTAACAAACCTAATTCACACTTTTGCCTTACTTCACTGTTGTATATTTTTTCAAATAGTATGGATTTTTGTTAAACATATGGATTTGGATAAATCAAATTCAAATATATGATTGCTACCTAAATGTTGTGCAGGTGACTTGAAATGTCTGGAATAGCTGTGTGTCTAATCCTCTGTGTGGTGTGTGTCTATTAATGTTATCTTCCTCATCCCTCTTCAAGTGATAGAATATTCTCTTTGCAGGGTAAGAACAGTCTGCTTTTACAGCTAGTGATTTTAAAGATGATAATTTGTAGAGGATAAGAAAGAACAGGGCCGTGGAAACAAACTGGCAAGAATAAAAAAATGATGCTGCATGTGCTGGGCATATATGTGAGAGGTGTATCAGTCACTTCAGAGTAGCAGTTCCACTGCATGTGTGTGCCCCATAGGAGGTGCAAGTTAGATTATTTCGGGTTAAGAATTAAGGTCATGCCTCCATGTAGTCATGAAGCAATAGCTGATGTGCTCTCTGCTCACTGTCTAGCTTTCCAAGTGGGTGCTCCTGTCTGAATACTTGAATCATCTTTGTGCTCCTGTCTGAATACTTGAATCGTCTTTGTGCTACACTTACAGACAAAAGCTGAATGAGAAGGATAAGAATTGCTTCATATTTTGTCCTTACTTTTATGGGCCTTCTCAGCATGCCCAATGAACAAATAGATGTGCTAAATTAGGCATTCTAAAAATAGGCATGCTAAATTAAATTAAGTTTGCTTGTTCAAAACTTGTGTTCTGATCTTGCAGCGCTAGATAACAAGCAGGACATTGAAATGAGAAATGTATTCTGAGAGAAAGATGACCTGACAAAGAGGTGCCATAAAGTATGTAAGTGGTGGTAGATAGTTTAGTCTGGGGTGAATGCTTCCTGTCATGCAGTGCGAACAGTCAGTTTTTGTAGCAGACCAATTATTATCTTAATGCAACTTTATAATAGCAAAAGTTATCACGACTGATAAAAGCCTCAAACTTTCCTTTCATGCAGGTTCTAGCATGGCATTGTGTAGGGAGTTGGGTTTGTTTTTTTTTTTTGTCTCAAGCAAGAGAAGATCTGATTAGACAACAAGTGAAACAGCAGGAATTGTCACAGGCCATAGTGAAAACTCTCTGTCCAAGCCTGTACCTGCTTTTATGCTGACTGCTTGTGTAGCTCCTTCATCGGTTTTTGTTTTAGAGATGTGAGCTAATTACTAGCAGAATTTCTCCAAAGGGATGCAGCTTTGGCAGCTTACAGTTACTGTGTGGCTGTCATGTTTTATGAACTTGGTTTTTTTTCAGGTAAGTTAACTTTTTTTTTTTAATTTGAAAAATAGTAAAGCATGTAGAAGGAGAAATAAATCTTGCAATTGTAATTTTCAAACAGCAAATTCTACAATTGATTGCGAGTGTGCAAAAAAGTTACCTATTATTAAATTTGAGCCAGACCTATCCTGCAAGCCATAAAACCACCTTAATTTCATATTACATTGTTCCATTTTGATTTCCATACCACCTTTTAAATGTAACATTTAAAAGCTGCTTTTATTTTTACTATTACCTTTCACGGATGCAGAAAGTTAGCACCAGTAAAGAGAGAATAGCATGTTCTGTACTCTGTAATTCTGAAGTGTTCTAGCAAAGGCCTGGCTCCAGTCCTGGAATTTTTAGTGCATCCATAGGCAGAATAATAAGCCACATTTTCCTGTCTATTTCCAAGACATTTGCCCAGAGATACCAGACTTCCTTTAATAAAAGCCCATGTGAGAACAAGTTGTCTGGTCTCACAATGTTTTTAGGCTAAAATTTTCAGGGTTTATGTATCAATAAAGCCTCCCTTCCCACTGTGCTTTAATTACCTGAAATTACTATGTTAAGTCTGTCCATTTTCTTCGATTTTTGCCACTGTGTTGGGTGAACAAGCTTGAAGAACTAAATGCTAGAGAAACAAAACACAAAAAAGCAACTTAAGACACTACTGCATTTAGTTCAGTATTTTGTCATTTTTGCTAGGATTAATAATGTTAGCCAAAACAAAGCCAAGTTTGCTATGCCAATACAAAAATATCTAGAATTCTCAAGGGGCACTGCAGGAATGACCAAACCAAACTAGACTTAGTGCTATTCACTAATGGCCATAGGAAACAAACAATTTTTTTTTTTTTAATTTTTTTTTTTTTTTAGGTTTTCCTAGAGTAATGTATTAAGAGCTGTGTTCATGGCATGCTGTCTTTATTGCTTTCCTCTTTGTATACAGCCATGCAGTCCTGTTGAATCCATTCAGAACAGTTATTACCTTGCATAGGGATACTGTCCTCATCAATAACCTTCTTATATTTTGCTAAAATTACAAAAAATCATTAATCTTCCAATAAAGGAAACCAAAGGCATTTTTATTGATGCATTGGGCAGTGGCAATGTGCTGACATGGGTTCTTCGTTCCTCCATTACTGTTCTTTGGTGCCAGGTTCTTACAGTTACCACATCAGATCTTCAGAAATACTTTGCTGAGTTGGCCTTGCCCTTTCTGTATTTTTTCCCATCCTGTTTTCTGCATCTGAGTAAAAGGATGTGATTTATTTCAGGTACTTTTTTTCTTTAACCACATTTCTTTGAAAATGAATGAGATTTTGAGATATGTCAATGCATTTCTTTCAATCTTTTAGTCAGAAAATGGTAGAAAATATGCATCTATGTTGCTTTGAGTTGAGTTAGGCTGAGGAGCTTTTGAGAATGCCACGCTTGGTGCCTATCTCAAAATATGTTTTAAAAATATCTAATGAGGAAATCGTGTATGAAATTTGCAAGTCAAAAGCTGCATGATCCTGGCAAGTGTGGTTTAATTTACTTGATTTATGGTTGCCATAAATCTAACAAAAACCACCATATCCTTTCTTAGATTAAATAAAATTGTTTTCAACACAAGTAGCAATGAATTAATTGCAGTTTTACAAGGCCTGTATTATGGCTTATTTGCCAAATTGAACTTTGCATGTGTTTTGGTGTATTTAGGCACAGCCTAGAGGTTGTGAGTTTGGAACTTACTGATTAGTAATAGTGAAGAAACTATCTGCCTGCAGCTGTGCAGTTTGCAAGCCTTTAAAGATTTTGATTTAGCTGGGAAATGTGAACACTTACTGGCAAAGATGATACAAAATACAGTTCATTGTCTGGCCTTAGTTGAAGCATCTAGATGTAGCCTTTCCTCATTTTTATTTGTTGTATGCTTCTTACAGTAAAGCTCCTAAAAACAAGGAACAGATTCTGCTAGGTTTCCAGCTGCTTTTCCAACTTGTAGAGTTTGTGTCAGGTAAATCCAGGGTAACTGGCAGTTCAAGAAAAATCCCACCTATCCTTTACTCCAAGCCTTCAAAGACCTAAAATTTTCTCCTTACTGTTCTTATTGCAACCAGTGATGAGTTGAGGGTAAGAAGTTGCATTTGGTGGTAATCTTAAATACTGGGTAGTGTGGGAAGAGTAGGATGGCTTTCCACCTTCCCTTGGCCATATGCTCCTTTCTCTTTCCTTATACTGCAGTGCTGCAACTGGGGCAAGGTTTAGACAAGCTCACTGATCAGTAAAGAAGCATTTCTTCCTTAGTGAGTTAGTTTTCCACCAGATCATCTCACTACAGCTGCCCTGCAGCTGTGTGATTGCTAGATCCAGCAAAAGGAAGCACGTGGGTGCAGGAGAACAGGGGTTGTCCCAAACAGTATCATCCCACTGTTAGATGGGTTTAGTACTTTAGTGGAAAAAAATAACCTGAGTATCTCTAGATTCCTTCTAGATGAGGTCTACAGACACTTTTCTTGACTGCATATAATTTTGCTTGTCTAAACTTCTAACTCCAGGACTTTTTGTCTGGTCCCCATGGAAGGGACATGCACTTAGCTTTTTCAGAATCATTTGATGCAAACAAAGTAAGCTCAGACTTTATTAGAAAGCATTTTTCATAACATTTTTCACTATGAAAGTTCAAGACTTTTTTATTCTTTTGTAACTCAGCCTTGGAACACAATGAATGTACCTATTGCTAAATCTGAATATAATGTGTAAAAATAGCTTCATTACACAAAGTAGCTTAAACATGAAGCAGGAAATCAAACAAATTTATTGTCCATACACAGAGTAATTTAAGTAGGTTTAGACTTTATAGAATGTCCTAAAATACCTTATTTCAGACAATGGTTCAAAAATGCCTTTTGGTTTACGCTCCTGGTTACATATGCTTAATATGCCTTTATCTGTACTCTGCAGTGCTTTCCACCTTTCTGGAACTTAACACCTTGGGTTTTTTTGGTTTTTTGCCCCACTGACGTATTTTTCTCTCTCTGAATATGCGTTATGAATTGATTTAGTGGGACCGTTCTTCCTCAGTTTCCAACATCCAAACTCTCAAACTAAGATTCTTGAATACTTTATTCCAGGTTGCTGTGCACAAAAGCTACCAGTGTGAAGTAAAATTATTTTCTGCCTTTTGAAAGGAAGAGGAGGGAATAGTATATTGCTATTGTATATTCTTTTCTGAACAAGATGAGAAAGAGAAGTGCTTTGGAGAAGATGTATTTTAGCTTTCAGCAACTAGTTAAAGATCATAATAAAATTTCTAAATAAGCTGCCTTCATAATATGGACCTACATTTCAAGACCTTTTGAAAGTTCTAACATGGTAAATAATGCTCCTTCAAAACTTATGTACGAAAAGGAATTCCTCATCATGTTTTACCTTCTCTTGCTAATACATACGCTTTGATAGAGGTTTAGATAGTACAGGTCACTTTTGGAAATGCTTAGGTGTGTCCCCTTCAGAAGCTACATGATATTGAATTGGTCAGCAATTAATGGTATGTAATTAATGGTTCCAAAATGCTGAATTTTGAAAATCTCTGAGGTAATATGGAACTTATTTTTATCCATATCTATTTTAAAAGTATCTTTCAAAAGTGTGTTTCATAGAATGATTTCAAAATATGTAAATTTAAATCATTACAGTTTGATGTGATTCCAGCAGTACTTGCAACATTTGGCTTTAAAATGTCTGTTTATGTTGTGGTTGCTCTTGTGCTGAACTTGCTTTTCAGTATGTAACATTAATTGCACTACAGTAATTGGCTGCCTCTGTCTGAAACTGATGTATAGAAATGGAATAATGTCTTTAGAGCCACTAATGTTTTTGCTATAAAATTGCAGAGGTATTCTTGTTGGTAAGTGCTGTCCACATTGTACACAAAATATGTGCGACAGTTAACAACACACCTTTTAAGGCAGACTTCTGTCTTTAAAATATGCAAGAATCTGTTAGTTTTTGTTAATTTCATTTAAGGTTTGATTGTCTTAAGAGATACGGTGTCCTAATAAGATTTTTTTTCCCCCTCTGATGATTTTAAGAACAAAAATAAGAGTTGCTGTTGTATTTTCAAGAAAGCAAAGCTTCCTGTAATTCTTTATGTGGGATCAAGGGATTGAGGGGTCAAATTTAGATGTTTGAAAATAATGTCTTTTTTTTTTTTTTTTTTCTGAATTACACACTGGCATTACTCACCTGTCGCCTCTATCTCTCCCCTATGAAAATTCCTCCTTTGAAAGAGGCTGGAGACTATAAAGGGCCATGCTGTTTCAGAATAGCCACCCTCACTCACTCCTTGCAGTAGGACTGAGGCCACAGGGCTGCCTTTACTAAAGGTAGTTTCTGTCCTTGTTCACTTGTTTGCTTGCATCTACATGGCATGGGCAAGTGGGCACTGTAGAGGAAACCAGTTGGCAATGGCATCTCTGTGTGCACGGTATGTGCAGTTTATGGCAATATTTCAGGTCTAGTTCGAGTCTCACCCAGTGGATTGAATTCCAGGTTCAGCACATCAGGTGTAGTCTTGGAGTGCTTCTTCTAATGTTCTTTCACCTTAAAAGAATCCAGTCGAGGAGCTCAGGTTGCTCTGCCATACAAACCAGAGCAAGATAAACTGCAGCAATTGAGAGGCTGTTTTCAGAACTGTAGCTGTGTTTTGAACTAAAATATATCATTACTTGCTTTTTTCAAAGCACTAGGTATCACTGTTTTCAAGGGTAGCTTAGCTTCGCTCGATTCTACCGAGAACCAGCAGAAAGCAGTAGGAGTTTTTTTAAGCTTCAAATTTATCTAAAGCAATAGGCTGTTTGATAGAGCAGATTTTACACATGTTAACAAATTAAAAATTTGAAAGGAAAATCATATTTTATGTGTGCTGCAAATATACAGGAATATTACCTTAAAAAAAAAAGAGAAATACTGGTCTGTGCTGGTTGTGCTGAACAGCAGAAGAGGGAAGGAGGGCTGTGTGAGAGAGGGGAAGTAGAAGAAAAGACCATCTACATTACATTCACTGTTTATATTTTCAGAGTTAAGTTAGTGTCATCAGGCTGTGCTGTTAAATCTCCCCCTCCCTGAAAAAGAAATTAGAGTAAATTATAGTAAAAGAACAAATTAGTGCTGATACTATGCATTTCCACATCCAATAGTAATACCACACAGAAATAAGAATTCGGGATTTTGGCATTTCCGGACAGGAGAAAAATAGCATCTTAAAAAAAAAATAAAGCAACCTCCCCTCCATTTTGCTGTTGTTTTGAGCAAAATTACACAGAAACATCGTGATAATGGTTAATGCTTCAAGAAACTCTTAAACTGTATTTTAGGAGTGCCTTTTTATAGATGAAAATAAGCGATGGGGGATTGTTCTAGCATTTGATTTTGGGATCATCCAAATTCCCAGTGACTCTCTACCCTTTAATTATTGGTAATTTCTTTTTGGTGACATCTGTGACTTACAAAGCAGAAGTATTATGTGTTTAAATGGTACTTTTCAAAATATAAATTTTAATTAATACCTGTACAAGATGGCTAATTTAGATTATAATAGCTAATAGATTATTCTGTCCACATGTTGTGGTGTTTTTTCCTTAAGCATTACTGTCTTGTTCAAGAAGATAAAGGAAGTCTATGTCGAGGTAATGGTTAAAATTCTGCAATGTCTGGCTCTAAGCCCTGTCCTCCACTAGACTCTGCTGCCATGAAGCATGTTTGTATTTTTTTGTGTCTAAAAAGAAAAATAACACTTTATTTTTAATTTTAAAAATGTTTAAAAGTGTCACTTTGATGTAATGTGTTCCCACCTATTAAAATGTTCTGCATTTTAACTAGACACTTTATTCCAGCAATCCATCAAAAACTGGAAGCGGATGGAACGGAAAAAGTAGAAGGATCCATGACGCAAAAACTGGAGAATGTACTGAACAGTAAGTTTTGTCCTTCCAGCAGCAACTATTTATGGACTTTGGACTTTCTAATAGGCTTTTATATTTTCCTAGGAATACTGTAGAAAGTAGAAAACAGTACAGTCTCTCGTGCCCTTCCCTGTTTGGTGATAGTGGCTCCAGGGTGTGATAATGCATCTTTTGAAATAAGTAGCAGTGTTTGCCATGACTTTCGGCAGTGTTTGTGATAACAAAGCAAATAAATATCAAAATTAAGATGTTCTAAAGTATTTACTTTAGATTAATTTTGGTGGGATCTCAATGTTGACAAGGGAAACAGAGGAACTATATGGATAGATAGTACTGTAGAAGGTGAGCTGAGCTAATTATCAGGTTTGTATGACGTTCAAGTAAAAGCAGAAAAAAACCCAATTATAAACTGTTTGCAATAACAAGGTCTATTGACAGGATCTTTTTCTCTTAATGTGCTGGCGTTTAGACTATTTGGCATAAGCATTCTTTCTAGAAACCTTGAGAAGTTGTCAGTACTTTGTTTTCTCTTTCTCTGTATTAGCTGTAAGGTTGCACAGAGAGAGATGGCTTGAATTTGCTGCAGTTCGGTATGTGTTTCATCAGATCAAAAAAGTTATTCTATTTTTTCTTTTTTTTTTTAATTCTGGGACTTCTGCCAAGATAATTTTACTTTGTTTCATTGTGATTTTTTTCACAGAGGAAGGGATGTTTCCCTTAGTGCTGTATCAATAAGCAGGAATGACATGCAGATAGCTGACTCAGTGTTGGAAAAGTCTGAGTGTGTTTTATGAAATCAAGAAAGTGACATGGAAGTTCACTGTTTTTCTTGTCTTGTACGAAGAAAGCAGTGACTGTATGTGTGTTTGTGTGGGGAGCACAAAGAAAGCAGGGGGTTTTGTGAACAGCTCTAGCTCTTTTCGGTAGGGATTCGTGAATGCTCGCAATAAAGGTGTAGTTTGAACATTGTTATTCCCTCATCTTGATGCCTGAAATGAAAAAAAACAAACTGCCAAAAAACTTAAAAAGCACCAAAAACCACCATATAAAACCTCACACCTCTATATAAAGACTACAGCGTGTGTCTGTGCAAAATATTTGGTACATCTAGGGTAGGAGAAAAAGAAGCATTTGCTGAAATTTTCCAGTGCAATCCTCAGTGCTCTGTATTTATGCCATGTCATGCACCAAGCACAGATTCCTTGGAGAGCACTTTCCCTTGTACTAAATCGTGTGACAGATTTTAAATAAAAAAGCAAAAATTTAGGTCTGTGATATTTTCCTATATACACTGACATAAGACAAATTTACCTGTAATATATAATTACTGTTCCATTTGATAAATGGTGGCTGAACTCTGTATGTAGACAATGCAAACTGTCTTTTTCAAGCTGGATCTGTAGAGGAACTTGTGCCAGACACTTCAGAGTGGTTTTAAGTTTGGCTCTGCTATGAAAAGAATTGGCTGCTTTTCCTCATGATACTTTGCAAGTCATGATGGGTGGGAGGCAGGGAAGTAGGAATACAAGGATTTAAAAAGAGTAAATAATATTATGCAAAGTAGTTTAGGATCAAAGCTTTGTTTCTTGTCTGACCATTGAAAAGCTGCCATAATCCGTGCGTAACAGGGACTGCTTTCAAAAATGTCTTCAATTCTTTAGTTGAATTTTGCATTTTACGGACTGTAGGTGCATGTTTTGAGAGCCAACTGCTGTTGTGTGAGCTTGATTACAAACCCTTAAAAATGAGGATGTTTTCCACAGCATCTGAAAGTCTGTTAAGAGGGTTCCAAATTATTGAATTGAAATGGCATGGGATAGTAGAAGAACAGTTTGGTGTTTTAGCTGGAATTATAGATGTTCGAAGTTTTTGCTAAATTTAATTGCTAAACAAGCTGTTAAATTTATATTATTAAAAGCGTACAGTGTCTTACTATGAATTTAATGAAGAATTGTATGTTAAGGGAGGTCAATCAAATTCCTTCATGTAGTGTTTTTGTCAGGCTCTATGACAGACAACTGTTGGATAACTAGGGATTTATTTTGAAGTAAAAAATTTCACACACTGTAGATGAATCATCCGTTTTGAAAACATAGTTAGTCAATGTAAGAACTGAAACTTTATCTATGGATGGTTCATCAGTAATCAAGAGAAAAAGGTTGTTATTGTAGAAAGGATTTGAGGGGATGAGAAGGGAAGAAATGTTACAATATTTTAATTCTAAAAAGATAGACCTGTTTTGCATGAAGTATTGAATTTCATTAAGACATTAATAAGTAATTTGATATATTTCAATTTCTTATGAAACAGAAGAAGTTCCCTTAGGAAAAAAAAAGTAGAATAATTTACCTGAATTGAGGATTTGTACAGCAAATTAGTTCATAAAGAGTTGAAGATAGAACTCACTCTGCTCTTCCTGCAGTTGTCAATTACCTTTTAAAAAAGGTTTGCATTGAATAAAAAAAAAACCCAGAACTTTGTGACTATAACTACAATTGCCAGGTACAGCACATTGCGTCTGGGCTGTTAAAAGAATGGACAAGAAACATATGAATTCAAACAAACAAAATGTTATTTACTAGAAGGATTTACAAAACAATGATTTCTTATAACCTTGAGAAAAATCGTACTTTAACAGTGATCTGTGTTCAAATGTCCAGCTAACTGTTTTCATTGTGCATTTCTCCTTAATGGATTAAAGTATTCTATGCTGAATAGTATGTGGTGGAAATAGATGTCCTGACAAAACTTTTTTTACATCAAGGCTTCAAAATTTCAACAAAGTTTAAACATTATTTAGATATAACAATTATTTTACAAAGACTACTTTTAACATGAGCAGGCCACCCACAGTGTTGACTAGAGAAAATGGCATGCAAGCCACCCAGCGAGACTGATGTAATTTTTTTCATCTTTGCTTAAAGTATAGTCACTAGACCAGATAATGTAGAAACTTTTACACGCAATGATCAAAAAGGCTAAAACAGTTCCACTTTTTTTTTTCTTTTTTCTTTTTTTGGTTAATTAAAAGTAAGTCATAAGTTGAAAAATGCAAATATTCACATGCAGTGCAAGTCTCCTCTACTATATGAAATTTTATAATTCTGTGTTAGGAAACAATCTTTATTAGAATGTAGAATGCTGTTTAGTTTGGATAGAAAAAGTTTTAGGGCTGTATTTAATGTATTTATTGAAGAGTATTCGCAGATAGTATAGAGACTTAAATACATGAAATTGTTGACCAAGGCTTCATCCTGTGTGTGATGAAGCCAGTAAGACTTTTAATGCAATGTGAAGACAACTTGTATTCATTCTATTACAGTGACCAGCTAGTTAGACTTTTTTAGTCATGACATTGTCTTTGTCTTAACCCTTGGTACTTTTAAGTGATTCAAATGTTGTTAATAATTTTTAAAACTGGACTTGAAAACATTAAAAAAAAAAGTTTGCAAAACCCAGTGATAACTTTAGAAGCTCTGACATTAATTACCAAAATTAAATTATACTTTTTTAAAAAATAAGACTTTCTACGACTTTTTCTATATCCTGAGATGCATAATTTGGTTGTAAAATGTACGTCTGGAGCCAAAGCAAACTATAAAATATCTGCAGCAAAGCTAAGCATTTGAAATAGGAAAGAGTGATTGTTTTTAATCGCACAGGGGTCTTACCACATTAAAATGCTAAGCGGTTCACTTTGAAATAGAATTTCAGCAGTTGTAAAACGTTAACACAGTTGAACAAAAAAGTATGAAAATCAGCAATAATTACTCATTTGCTCTAAAAAACCTTGAATAACTCATTAAAATAAAGAAAAAATCTGTTTGCGATTTCAACTGATTACTTACTCTACTTTTTCTTACTGTCACCCTTTTTGAAATAGGAGCCAGTAACACAGCAGATACCTTGTTTCAAGAAGTGCTGGGTCGCAAGGACAAAGCTGATTCAACGAGAAACGCGCTTAATGTTCTTCAGCGCTTTAAATTTCTTTTCAATCTTCCCTTAAATATTGAAAGAAATATTCAGAAGGTATAACCCTTTAAAAATAATTTTCTGCTTGCTTGAAGTAGCCTGTTGACATTAGTCTTTTTCTTAACAAATGTGAATGCTTGGTTTTGTTTTTAAGGGCGATTATGATGTGGTTATTAATGACTATGAAAAAGCCAAGTCCCTCTTTGGAAAGACAGAGGTTCAAGTTTTCAAAAAATGTAAGATATGGGTTCTGTTATTTAATGGTTTTGGGGTTTTTTTAACTTAAAGGCTAAAATGCACATAGGAGACCAAGAGCTTTATGTGGGTTTGATATGGGTTTTCATCCATACAAATTACGGATTTATAGGAGCCGGTTACTCTAGGCAATATTTCTGACAAGTTTTCTGAGTGAGGTATATATTACAAAATGTGAAATCACAGCCAATTTTATTTGTTTATTCAGGCTTGGTATTACTGGACGTAAAAAAAATTACAGTAATTAAAATGTGACTTTGAGTATCTTTCTTACATATTGTTGGAAAGACTTGAAAGTCTAATTCTCTGGTTTTGTAAAACTGTCATGTATAATATTTTCAGATGTGGCTTGTTATAAAAGGATTTATATTGATTTCCACATTAACTCCAGAAGTGTCTGATACCCTAGAAAAATAACATAATTTTCAGTTTATAACACTGCTTAAGGACACATTGGATTTATTCCTGCTCCCTATTCCTAGATTATGCTGAAGTTGAAACCAGAATTGAAGCTTTACGAGAACTTTTGTTGGATAAGCTGCTTGAAACTCCGTCAACATTGCATGATCAGAAACGTTATATAAGGTAATCATTTGCCTAGTGCCTTCATCAGACATATGGTGTTAGATGTGTATTTAAATGTTTCTTAAATAGGGTAGTGACTAGTTTTACTGTGGTTTAAATAGTGATTTTAAAGCTGTGAGTATTTTGAGACTTTATATAAATAATGGCAATGGAACGGTACTGGGTTGTTTATTGAATGACTGAAAAACAGTTCTTGAATGAGAACAATTTAATGAACCATAATTGCAATTTGAATTTAATTTTTTTAAATCTTTAAGGCATGTTGAGATTCTGTTGCTTTCTCTAAACTGACATATTGCAAGCTGTGTGTGAAATGATCATTCCTAGTTTGCATACCTCAAAATAGATTCCTTATTAACTTGTCTTACACTTCAGCTTGACTTGATGTTGAAATGGAATCATCCTGAGTCAAATAACAGGGAGGTTTTAATCCAGACTGTTCTGTTGTTTGAAAGTGGAATTGGCTCTTACTGCTCAGGCTAAACAATGTAGTTCCTTATTTCATGAACATGAACCAGTTCCCCAGTTTTCATTAACATTTATAGACTTTCTGTTTTTCACAAAACTGATGTCTTCTGTAGGGCTACTGAGATGAGTTGATGTAGACCTTAACCTTTCAGTCCTTAATGCCAAACTTTAGAGTGCTCTGGAACATTTGATGGCTTTATTTAGAAAGCTTTTGAGGTTTGAATGCTACCAGGGCTCCTAGTGTGTCTTGACAATCTCAATGTTTTTATTAGTTATCTTAAAAGAAGCAGACCAAATGTGCTGTGCAGGAAGCATTTGTAAAATTCAGACACCTGCACGAGGTCTTGAGTGTTTTGTGTGTGCACCAGGCCCAGCCGCGCAGGCCCAAGTGTGCTATTGGTGTCTTAGGTCCCTTTGCCTCGTGTGAGTTATGAGTGCAGTGACTTTTGGGCATTTATGTAGAGAGCTTCTCATTCTTCTGGATGGTACATAAATATTGCCTATTAACTGGAATTGTTTTTTGAGATGAATAGTTAAGTGTTTTGTGTCTGTGAAGGCAGCACTGGCTATTCCTTTTCTCTGCAACGCTTGAAAACTTTAAAGAGCAGCTGCTTAACCTAAGCCAGGTCATATGACATTTTCCAAGCACTCTTTGAAAGACTCATAGTTGTACATGTGCTTGATTCTGGTTGAGTTTTGTTTGGGGATTTTTGTGGGTTTTTTTGATTGACTGTGTTTTATTGTTTCTTGCTTGGGTTTTGGGGGTTGGTTGTTTTGGTTGGTTGTTTTAAGGTGGTTTTTTTTCCTAGCCCCTTACCTTGAACTGTTGAATCTTTAAAAATAGCCCAGCCTATGATAAAGCAGACTGTGTTAGTGTAACAAATGTATTCCACATGTAGAAAATATGATGAAGAGGAGCAGGGAGTGGATGGATGTGAAATAATTTAGTTCTAATGAATCAGCAGAATCCCAGCCTACAAAATTGTTAGATTAGTTTCACTACTCTAAATATACATGGTTATATTAGTGTAAATTTTCTGAAGGCAAGGTATGAAGTAAATTTTGTTCAAAAGACTTCAGCAAAAATGAAATTAACAAAATCCAAATTGTAAAATAGTTTGCATAATGCCTGCTATTTTTATGAGGGTTTTTTCTTCCTTGATACATTTGTTTTATATGTCTCTGAAGTTTAAGGCTGACCAAGACCTAAAATACTGTCATTTTCTCCTTCAGATATTTAATGTTTATAATTAGGCTTCAATTCATATTTTCCTCTCATTTTATTATGGTATTTACACTGTTAATTATTTTATACTGTTCAGAAATAGTTTACCGTACTACTTAGCAGCCAAGCAGATGTATGTATTTCAAGACCAGAGGTAATTTTTTTTTAATTTTGTGTCTAAGAAAATACTAAAGTCCCCCATAACACTGAGGACTTGAGTTCATAATTTATAAATGTCACCCTGTCAAAATGGTTAGTTGTGTAATTTTCTCATCCATCCAACCAATCCTACTTTGACAATTTATTTTTTGTTCACGTGCTGCAGGCGTTTGTTAAAGAAGACAGAATTCAACACAGTCCTACTTAACATTAAGTATTATTGTAGTAAAACAGCTTTTGTGAGGGAGTTAAACATTCCCTGCAGTGCTTAAGATAATGTATCAGTATAGTTCACCTTAGGCATCTTGATTTTTTTAATCTGTCCCGAGTGTCGTTAATGCAGAACATAACAGAGTGCCTTAAACATTAGAGCAGCTACCACTTTTTGAAAATAGCCTTTTGAAAGTACTGTTGTCAGACAGTCTTGAATGCCGTACATGAGACTACATTCCTTTTGTGTTCCCTTCGAAATCACAACAGCTGGCTTCTAATACTCCTCTCTCCCTAAAGACAGTGTTTTGCTTCTGCAAATTAGACACCCCAATCCTTTTTTGTTATCTCTCCCCCCTCTTTTTTTTCAGACACTGTGTGCACAAAAAAACACCAGACCAAAACAAACAAACAAAAAACCAACCCAGGAGCTTGGTTTACATATGTTTGTGCATGCATCTGCTAAAATTAATGAGCTCCTAGAAATTAATTCCTTCTGTAATTGCTTGTTAAGATTACATGATGATACAATCAGGACATGTACAGTAGGAAGAAAAATACCATATTTTATGTGCTTGAGATGCCATCACTTGCTCCACTCAAATCTGAAGCACTAAACTGCAGCCTTGCAGATAAAGAGTTGGGTTTCCTGCATGCTTTACTATAGGCACAACTTAAAATACATTAATATGATATTAAAGATACATGGGGGGTTTATTTCTGTAAAAAATTTTTGGTGCAATTTTGCCTCACTAATTGAAGAAGGGAGAATGCAAAACTTCGGTTTGCAGTGGATGTGGGTGTATCTTAATACCTATTCTTGAATTT
Organism: Pachycephala philippinensis; assembly: GCA_013397055.1. Lineage (NCBI taxonomy): Eukaryota > Metazoa > Chordata > Aves > Passeriformes > Pachycephala > Pachycephala philippinensis. The sequence continues at coordinate 338,901 of VWZT01004168.1, forward strand.
TTTAGATTATGTGAAAAAAGAAAGAAGTATTTCTTAGTACATCCTTGGTCTGTTTTAATGAAACCTTCTGTGTATTGAGTTAGAGCTGTGATTTTTTTGACTGAATTTTACAGATATCTTTCTGATCTTCATGCGCCTGGGGACCCAGCTTGGCAGTGCATTGGTGCTCAACATCAGTGGATTCTGCAGCTCATGCACAACTGTAAGGAGAGCTATGTTAAAGAACAAAAAGGCAAGGATACATTTTTATTTTACCTTTATATATATATATGTATATTTGACATTTAGGAACTTGGCATTGCCTTTTATTTGACAAGTTCTAGTGTACAGAGGATATTTTAGCTATTTCCCATCAATTTAGATAGCTTTTTACAAAGTTGAATACTGACTCAGAGTTTTTCTTTATTATAAAAACAAAACAGCAGTTGGAGTTTTCTTTTTGTTTAACTTACAACTTCTAAGCTCCTTACATGGGACAAGCATTAAGTTTCAATCATTTATCCGTGGTTTACTGTCCTCTTGAAACATTTCTTTGAGGTCATATCAAGTTTGAACTGTTCTCTGAATCTGCTGGTTAGATTTCTTTGTCTCAAGATATTCTGTTAGTATATGGATACACAGGACATTGGGGCACAGTGGAATAATGCTTAATTCCTTGATACGCAGTGAGTGATATGGAGTCCTCTTGTTCTTTGTTTGTGTGCAGTTTCAAAATTCAGGTTACACTGAATCTGCACAGACTGTGAGCTGGACAAAGGGGATACTTAGGCAAAGTTGTTATTAAGACCTGTATGAATATATAGTTGTATTCTGTCTTTGCCAACATTGCTCCTCAAAGAAAAGTATAGATATTGCTTGCAGGTGTGGCAGCAACTTAGCTTCAAATTAACATGATCTATCACATTAGTTTACATATAAAAAACCTTCCAGTCAGTGGACGGCAGCTGGCCTGACATTTCTAGTAGTAAAATCTGAAAACTGGATTTTCAAATTAGGAAACAGAAGCAGTGCCTTGTTTCTCAAGAAGTCTTAGAATTTGCTGCCAGTTCTGAAATGAATAGGCGTATTGGAATCTGCCATCCCTTGGCTTATAGGTAACTCCCATGTTTAGTGTTAGTGCATGCATATCCCAAGCCAAATGAGGTGTTTTATTCTGAGAAACCACAAGAGGTTTTACTGAGTTGGAGCTGCTGCAGAAATGTGCTGTAAATTTTCTGCAGGAGGCTTTAACTCTCTGTTGCAGAGGTTGTGACATGAGGTATGGAGTTCACAGGGTGCATCAATTGTGACAGCGATGTCAGTAAGTTTTAGCTTAAAAGTCTTTGTTCCACTACACGGTGTGAAGTGCTGTGGAACCAGTTGGAATGCCAAATTGTTTTCCTAGCGTCTTGGTCAAAATTCAGAACATTTCCAAAATCTCCCCGTCTTTCCTTGTCAAAGCCCCTCATGAGACATCGCCACCAGCCTCACAACATTCAGTTACCTGGAGCAAAACTCACTTGTGAAAACAGCCATGGTTAATAATTCTAAGCTTCCTTCTTCTCTCACTTGCAAAATTTTGTGTGGCCGTTTTCCAGCTTTTTAGCAAGAGAAATAGAGACATGAGGATACTTAGTGCTCAAAATGTTTTGTTTTAGTAGTCTATATAATTTTGATATGCAGGCTCCAGTGAATAAGTGGAAAATGCGTCTAAATTCCTAGATTTGTCTTGAAAAATCTCAACCTGTTTGATATTTTTCTTGCAACAAAAAACTGCTTATCTCAGCCTTAATATCAAAGGGGCTGTTACAGCTTTGTTTGGCTCACAGAAGAATTTAATTAACTTGAATGCCCAGCAAATGCATGTATCAATAGTTAATATTTTGTGCACATATGAAAGAAATGCTAACAGCTCATCGAATTCCAGTTGTTTTCTTCCAGCCTTCTGTGTGGTGTTCTATTGATTATAGTTTCTTGCACAGGTCTTAAAATACTCGAGAATCAATCCTAGCTGATTGAATTTCTTCACTTAGTATCTAGTAAGACAAAGGAAAGTTGCTAAGCATGGTTTTTACTTTCCATAGATCTTTAATTTTGGCATACACCAGATGGGAGACGGAAAAAAGAAAACTCAGAAGGATTATTTTAACTGCCAGGTAGAGCAATGCTGGTTGTGATCAGAGACATGGCATGCATTTTAATCTACTTTAATAGGTGCATGCTTTTCAAACAGGGAAAGTGTGGAGTTTTACTCAGTTCGGTTATGCAAGACTGTGGGATCTAATCAACTTAAACAAGTTAGAAATGTTATTTATATGTTCCTAAATTCGTAGGCTCTTTTTAAGATAAAGTAATAATAAATTTTCAAACATTTAAGTCTTCCACGTAACACATGCTTCAAAAAAAGATTTTTTTTGTTTGTTTCTCAAGCATTTGGAGGAAGAGATGGCTCATAAGACTGATATTCTAATGAAAAGGGCAATAAAGTTTTTCTAGGTTTCCATTGTTTCTGGCAGATGGCAGTCTTCATATTATGAATGCTGGAACAAGCAGACAGTAATTGTAGTTCCACCTTGAGCATACCAGCTGTTTCTGGCTATTCTTACCTTAGTTCTTTTGCCAACTGAATCTGTGGGTTCAAACTGATTGAGTCAAAACTTTTTAGCATAGTAAACTTAAACCTCAGTTAGCAGATTGTATCTATTTTTACATTTCTGCAAAATTTTTCACCTTTCAGCTGAGCTTGTGCCAAAGTATTTTGCTGCTATTTTCTTAGTTTTGAAAGGAGAACTGTGCTCTGAGTCATTACACATGATTTTTACTACTTGAAATGGATTTAGAATTAGACAAAGTCTCTGCTTTTCTTACCTGAATAAGGGTTTTTTAAACCATTAGACATTCTGGACAGGATTTTTGCAGCTGATTGTCAAACTGCAAATATTCTTAAAGGATTTATTTGCTGGCCATGATGTATTCAGGAAGGGAAGGTTAACACTGCAGTTATTTGCTAAACATGTTAAAACATAATCCTAAGTGAATTCTAAGGAGAACTTACTCAAAATTTAGTTGCTAGTGTAAGTCAACAGTGTATTATATGGGATAAAATTGTTCCAGTTGTCTCCACGCAACTAGAATGCTGACCCATTAGTCATTACAACTGAAATAATTTCATTTTCTTATATAGAAATAGCATCTTCTGTCGTCTGTAAGAGGTTGTGACTTATCTCATCCAGGCCAATAGTAATGGCAGTCAGGAAAAAACCCCAAAACTGACAAGAAGTAAGTCTAGTTTTCTACATCCTCTCTAGGGTCTTCATGTGATAATTGCCCTCTTGTTTAATAGCTGCATTTCCAAGGGTCTCCAGATTGAAGGAGAAGAGTGAGCTAATTTAGATGCTGAGGTATTGGAAGGTGCTAGCAGAAATTTGTGTATTAGAGATATATTTAAATACGTGTTTGTTTTAGGTTGATACCCAAGTATTTTTGATCTAAGTGTGAATCCTTCAGTAATATCACAAGAGCTTTTTTTAAAAAACCTCTGGGCTTGTGTATTACCAGAGATGAACTCCATTTTGTAAGAAATACTCCGCAATTGGAATGATGTCCTAGATGTGCAAAGTATCATTTAGTATCATAGCATGGTGGAGTCTCTGATGCAACCTGAAAGAAGAAACCATGGCAAGTTTACAGGACTGTAATGATCTTGGAGTTCTTCCTCAGAATTTATTTCAGGGGTCAGCAGAAACCCTGTGTGTTTCCAATACTATCTGTTTCCAGTTAATCTGACTTGTGTTAGTATTATTTCCAAAAACTGAAAGGGTATATCAAGCTGTGCTAAGCTTTGTCAAATAATTTGGCATTGTGACTTAAAAAGCTGACAACTGCCTACAGCAAATTGTTTAATTGAATCTTTCCTTTGATTTTAATAGACATTAATCATAATAGATGCAGTAATCTGGTCATTACTTAATTGGTTGCATTTATTTCAATGGGTACAAGTAGGACGGGGAATTCTCTCAACTCCTGTGTATGAAGTACTTCACAGCAGCATTAAGGAGTGTATTATTTCCCTTGAGGAATAACTCTGTATGTGTATGGTTGTAGTGTTTCCCCTCAGTCTAAACAACCCTGTTGCTTTGCTGATTAATCTTGCATTATGTAGATTAATGTTTCATTATGTGCTAAGACATGGCTGTTGTTACTCACCCACCATTGCCTTTAGCCTATTTCTTGCTATAGCAGACCTTCCTCGTTTATGAGGCAAAATAAATGCAGGCATGTGATGTTCATATTATGAGAAACTGTTTGAATCCAAGCCCACAGGTTTTAAGGGGTAAGTGAAAGTGCAGGTAAGACAGCAGATCAGAATTTCTCCTGCACTGAAGTATAAATAGCCAGGACAAAGAGACCAAACAGCATAGCCAAAGTCATAGTGAGGCAGTACAGGGGATACCTGAATCATGAAGTTCCCATGCTCCTGTCCTTGTATTAAGCCGTTCTCCTGCTTCTCTGATGTTCAGATTCTTTCATTAAAGGTGCAGCTGTAGATGTGGGACCCATGTGCAACTGGCTGGAGCTCTAGCTCTGCTTATGTAGTAGTGCTTGTAAATATATGGATTTATTGCATTAAATAGAAAACTTAAAATGCTGTCTGCCTTACTCATGGAATAGGCAGTTGTTCTCTTTTATTGTTTTTGAAACTTTTTTTTATGGTTATGAAGTTTTCCTGAAGCATAGGTTAATTAGTGTTATCTATCTGGTCATATCCCACTGTTTTTGTCCACTGGGAGTACCAGAAGTAGGTAAAGCCAGTTTGCTGCTGTTACTTAGTGTGTAGATATATTAAAGAGAAGGAGATGCGCGAGACAGAAAAAAATGAAAAAAGCATTTTTCCAAGCCATGAATATAAAGGTTACCATGGAAGAGCATATGCTCACTCAAAACAGTATTTATTACATCTCTAGTAAGAAATATTTGAATGGTAAACTGAATTGTGTTGGTATTTTATACCATGTATTGGCTGAAGCCCAAATTACTGCTTTTGACCTTTGATCTTATGATTTGTAGAAATCTAGGGAGTTTCAGTTCTGGTACCTGGATACTAAATGGTTTCCTTCAGTTAAGATTTTACGTATTTTTTAATTGTAACTGTACTTGGTAATTCCTCTATTATTAAGGCATAATTGTAGTTTTTCACTATGGTTTATGCTTCCCAGATTTGTTGGAGTGCAGGAAACATGGAGAACATAATGACATAAAATGACATGAAAATAAATGTAAATAAATGAGGTTTAGTTTAAAATTTGCCTGAGGCACTGGGCAGATAGCCAAAAGGAGTTAAGCAATGGGATTCTTAATGCAAGTATCAGGGATAGAAGGCGTGGAGGTTAAGACTGTTTTCTGTGTGGCCAGTGGTTATTTGCTTAGACTTTAATAGTGGCTTAGTAGGTTTCATGATCCTTTGAACTAAAATGGGTAAAGACTCCAATCCAGTTATCATCAAACTGGCTGAGAAAGCCTTAATTTCTTAACAGGTTGCTGCAAACTTTATCAAATTTCACTCCTACAAATTCTTATTAAAACTGCTTTGGCCTATACCTTTGATGGTGATTCTTTGAGCAACCTGAATCATTCATCTGTGATGCAAATCTTTGAGATATTATGTAATATTATTGCAAATAAGCTACCTGTTAATAGCTAACCTGTTTAGAAACTACAGCTGTAAATGAAAACACTGACATGGTCGTAGTGTGATCTTTCTGCTGCCCTTTGGCTTACAAAATATATAATATACAACCTATTAAAACTTCCGAATGTGGAGTCAGCTCTCCAAACAGGAGCATGCTAGTACAGTCACTGTGATTAAATAGTTCTTAATGCTGGAAAAAAGTATAGTTTTTGCAGCACTGAGTATGACGTGCAGCTCTCCAGATATTGTAAAAAACTCTGCAGGGTTTTTCTGTGCCAGAGTAACAGCAGCTGTACTTAGTGTGAAAGAGAGAAATGGATGCTTAGACCATGTTGCTCTTTCTTCTGTGCCACACTGAGATTCTATTCACCTTGCAATGAATGATCCATCTTTGTTAGATCAGACAGGCCGGCAAGGCTTGTGTCAAAAGGGCCTTTTCAATTTGTTATCCTAGCAGCTGGTTCTCTTCCATTGCCTTTGCTTACTGTACATCTGGAAGAAGAATTCTTGCAGCTGGGAGCCATTTCATGTCTAAACCACATCCCCTGTCCATAGCAGAAATACCCTTTTGACAGCAGATGTCAAGCAAACCCTTAATGGGTTATTAATTAAAAAAAAAAAAAAAAAAAAAAAAAAAAAAATTGAAAAAAAAGTGAGACAGAAAATAAAAATTGATCCGTACAAAAACTGATAGCAGCTTCATTGTCCTCTTTAACCACCTGTATTTGTAACTTAGCTGTAATTTAGAAATTCTAGTAGAATCCAGCATGTTCAGAAGTTCAGGAGGCATTCTTATTTTATATAGTAATTTAAATAATGTTAAAGTACTGTAAAGAGAGTAACTATTGGGACTAAAAAGCGACACAGGTAGTTTACAATCAAAATTTAAAAGATTCGTTTGACTGAAGATGGAGTGAAACTCTACAGTGGCCAGAATTTTACCTTTGTGTCTGCTCCAGTCTTTTTAGTCCTTATTCAGGCAATTGAGTTAAAGTGAGTTTTTCCAAAGGTGCTGATGATCTTAATGTCTGCTGGAGCTAGTGCTAGTAAAATGAAGTAATTTTTATTTATGTGCTGAACTTGAATGTTTGTCTCTTGTTTCAGAATTTTTTGGCCTGAAGGGCTGACAATAAGGCATATCTTTAGGCTGTGAAATACTTAGAACACTAGAACAGGCCCAGTTACCCTTTTTGTAGTAAACTGAAAAATAGTTTCATTATTAATACATTATGTACAATAATGAAGACTAGCCTTAAGATTTAAAAAAGCATTCATTTTAAAATGTCTCCCAAAAACATTTTTTCTATCAATTTAAATGTTGCACGCTCATCTCTTTTCTAGAAAGAAAAGGCTTCTTTTACTTCTTAAAACCCACTTTCTTCTTGATCACTATAAAATATAAGGTTAGAAAGAAAATGTACTTCAGAAAAAGAATAAAATGCAGTTATTAATCTGCTGAGCAGGTTAATTTTTCCGTAATTTCTCCTGCTTGCCTAATTTCTTGCCTAGACAAATTGAAATTCTCAATGTGGTGTCCTTGAAAGGAATCTTATCCTGGTTGTGTCGGTGCGGGCTCCAGGCTCTGTGTGTTTGGTCAACAAGCAACAGTGGGTGGTCAGGCTGTAGCACAGGACAAGGGCCCGCTGTGCACAGGAAAAAATGTTCAAAGGTGTTTAAGGCTGGTAAGGAAGTCTGCCGCCCTTCAGAGAGTCAGGGGGCTATAGATCAGCCTTCCCTCGCTATTGTAGCCTGTGAGAAAATTCACTGTAAGATACATAATGGATGAGAAAATACAGTAGCTGTATTCACCTGGTTGCATATCTTGTAGGGTCTCCTTTTTTTTTTTTTTTAAATTAATCTTTTTCATATACATGATGTATACGTTGTGTGTACATGTTGTATAATGAGCAAGTCTGTGTAATGACTGATATTTGACTTAACGTGGAAAATCTCACTGAAAAGTTACTTAGCCTAAGGTTGGCCACTTGTTAACAATTTTCTTTGTCACTGCAGAAGTACTGGCCCTGTATTATCCCCTGATCACTAGCAGCTTTTGTAAAAATCTTTACTGGAAGTCATGTAATTGATGCACCAGGCTGGCAAAATTGCAGAGTGGCTGAGGCTGGCTTATTGAGGGAGGTGAGAGATATGTGACTCCCTTGAGACACCTCCACCTGCCAGACCTCAGAGTGGGGAAAAACCCAGGCAGTTGTGGAGCAATGGATATTGCAGAACAATTTTTACACTCAGTTTGGTAATACTTTAGGATTATGAAAGTAATGCAACTTTCAAAAGTTTAAATCTCTGACTGGTTTGTATATCATGGAAGAATCTATTTTAGGCAGATTTCCTGTCAGTTGTCTTTTTATTGGAGATTGTAACGCACTGCATGCCAAGAGCTTGCAGGTAACAATCCAGAAAATGTGGTCGAGGCTTGTACATGGGCTATAGGCACTGTAGGAGCAGAAGTACTCTATAGTATGATAAATCTGCAGTTACAGTTCAGCACAGGTGGCTTTTGATTAACAGAAAGTGGAAGCACAAATTAGAGAAATAATATCAAAAAGAATTGTGCTTTTACTGTGTTCTTTAGATTCTTATTTTGGTGAGATCTTACTGCACTAGAACAGAAGAGGTGTGAACAAAACCACTGAAATATTTTTATTTCACACAGCATCTGAATGTGCACCTTCAAAATATCTGTGCACAAAAGCTTGAAAGACAGTAAAATCCTTAAAAAAAAAATTAAAGCAGTATTGAGATCCTTAAAACTTCGCATTTGGTCTTCTCATGATTATACAGTTGTAAATGTAATAAGGTGTTAATTATACTTTTGTTTTGTCATTACTGTTGGGTAGAAGAAGAGAATGTAGTACATTTATTTTTCCTGTGTTTCCTTGGTTAAATATACACTTGGCACTGGAGTCACTGACAGATATGCTCCATGTAGATGCTGTATTTTGGAAAAAAAATACTTTTGTAGCTATAAAGATGCAGTGTATTTTTTAAAAGTAAAGGTCTACCAGGAATATTTTTTTTCATGCTGTTTATACTTCTTCAAACCTGTTAGCACAGTAAAAGTTAATTTCTTGAAACTTTAGATTGTTTCTGTCCTACATTCAGGATCTAGGAATGTAAAAATAGTACACAAATCAAATACTGAGTGAGCAGTAAATTATTATTTGGTTAGTTTATTTAGGTTTATAAATATTATTGTCTGCAGTCCCTACTACTATTAATTCACTGTATTACATTATGCTGCTAAATTTAAGCTGCTGGCTCCAGAGAGAGAAAGAGTTGGGATTGAAGAAAAATTGTTTGTAAGTTAACTCTCACTTTTTTTACAAGATTTATGCATTAGTGTGCGGTCTTCAAGCGCTATCTTCTGGTAGGGTGAAAGCAAGATCAGCTTTGCTAATGTACTCCAGATGTTTATTAGTCCTGAGGGTATATGTGCTGTTGTAGTTCCCTGCTGCTGTGTTATACTTGCTTGTAATGCTAGACAACCAGTTAAGAAATTAGTTCATGTTAAACTTTCTTTTCCTGGTACGCCAGCAAACTGATGATGTGGTTTTTCTGGTGGAACAAGAGAGTATTCTGTACATGTTTTCTGTTACTGGGGAACATATAAACCATTTGGGCTGCGTGGGGTTAGTGCATCAGCAGCAATACAGCTACCTTGAGCAAGTGGTTTTAATTGAACTGATTCTCATTAAGGTGTTTTGGTAAGTGTGTCTGTTTTTCTTAATTCTGAGGTTTAATTGGCACTGTCATTTTTAGAGACCATCTGTTTACAAGACATTCCTTAAATTAACACGCTGTCTGAAAGCTGAAAACTTAAATTCTCAGCAGAGATCAGAGGGATGTTTTTGTTGTAGTTTTCATGAAAATGACTGCTACACTCTTGCTGGTGTTTTTTTAATAAAATATGTTTTAAATAGCAGTGCCTGTGACAATTTTGACTTAGCCTTCTTGGCATACCTTTTTTTCCCAAATAAAATGCAAATATGTTGAATCTCACTCAAATGCTCCTGAAATCCCAGGACCTATGTGAGACACATAAAATTTCTCAGGGTCTTCTACAATTTTTTTTTTTATTCTGTGTAGAATTTCTGTAAGATATTGAATATATGATTGTTTTAATTTGAAGAGGAATTAATTTGTTTTGGTTTTACTTCATTCTGTAAGATGACTGGATTGTTCTCCTGGATGCTGATTATTGCAGAGCTTTAGATTTTTGCTTTCTCATTATTGTGCATTTTTAATTCTTTCAAAAGGAAAAGTCTTTCTACAAACACTTGTTCAATTTCACTGTAGATCTTGTCTGTGGTGACAGTGGATAATTCACTTAAATCACTGCAGTAGATTCTGTATTGCTGAAAACTCATCAGTTTTAAAGATATCATAAAGATGAGTTATATTTAATAAGTGGTGTAGGAGTTAAATAGTGAACAGAATCCTAACACAGCCTAAAGATAGGAGGGATGAGTTCACCAAGTCAGTTAATAGAGTGTGTTAATCACAATTGTGAATGATGTAGCAAATTGGATCTATTTACTTATGTGTCTTATGCTATGAGCACTACTAAGATGAATGGAAGAACTAACAGTTATTTTGGTAATGGTAATGCTGCAGTGAAAGGCCTCAGGAAATTTATTTAAAAGCCTTTAAAAAATTATAGGAGAAAGAACTTATTTCAAAATGAACTAAAACCCAATACTGTCACCTATTGGAAGTTCGTGATAAATTTCACAGTACTTAATATTGCTTTTTAAGCCCCAGCTGTTGAAGTAAAAGTATTAGGTATAATTTTCTGCCATGCTGGTCTGACACCAGAATAAATGTGCTTTGAATCATTTTTGCTTTGTGTTATTCCTGAATCTGAGTATTTTAGTGTTACAGCTGGTGGTCCTCCTCTGTGACCTTCCTGTTATTTTAAGTGAATGTAGGTATCAATGGAAAAGATCAACAATATAAACTGAAATGCTGAGATTCTTACTGTAAAATTCAGCATGAATTACCAGGGGAGGTTTGATCTCAGTATAAGAATTTTACTTTTTTTTCATTGAGAACAGTCAGTCACTGAAGTAACCTCCCCAGTGACGTTGTAAAGTTCCCATCACTAGAGATTTTCAAGATTGAATTGGACAGGGTGCTAGGTAATCTCACCCTGGCTCCCTTTCCCGTGAAAGGTCGGACTAGAGGGTCTTCTGAGGTCCTTTCCAGCCTGGGCTGTTCTATAATTCTGTGAACTGTGATTCAGTTAAGTTTAATTGTTACAGCTCTGTTGAGCAATGCTGAAATAATTTTTGATGACTGCTTTCAGAAATGTATCTATAAGGTGAAATGCATAAAGCAGCAATTTAGACTTTAAAAAAGTTATTGGTAATGTCATAGTACATTAAAAAATCATTATAGTCCTCTTATTCTTATATGGTTATTTTTCAAAATGCACCTTAGATTCCAAGTATCCAACTCCATCAGATTAGATCCTTGCTTAGACTTGTGAATAGTGACCTACATGTGTCCAGGCACCCAAAGTAAAAAATAATTGTTTGATACACTGGAAAATATTTTGTCGGTTCGTAGTTATGTCTAAGTAAGGACATTTACAAAGGAGTAGTGCCATTAGTTCTTCTGATTCCTGATGGATGGATTCTCTCTACCTGAGCTCTGTAGAGGTCAAACAGATAGGTAATAGTTGAACACTCTGCCCTTAGCTGCTTCACCTAGACACGAAAGAAACTTTTGCTGTTGAAAAGCATATTTAGGACATACACCGGAAGAAAAGCATGGGCAATGTCACTAATGACATGAATACATATTTATCCATGGCTTTTAAGCAACTAATTGTAGACCATTAATTATAAACAGAGAAACATACAGACTGAAGAATGGCATTTTCCTCATGGTGCTTGTTGCTTTGGCTTTGCTACAGGAGTCCGTAGTGATGGTATTGAATAGCATTGATACAGATGAACAAACAGTCTAAATAAAGCGAGATTAAGAATGTTTTTGTAAAATAATATATGTGTCACTGAATTAAATTAGAATTCCACATGCAGCATGCAGTTTCATGTCAACTGATGTGCAAAATTTTTCTGACTTTTGGGTTTTTTCCCCTCTCCCCAGGCAGTGCATTGCTCCACAGTCCCATGCTAGACCTGGACAGCGATGTGCGTCCATCGCCAATTGGCCACCTCAGTCAAACTGCTTCACTGAAACGGGGCAGCAGCTTTCAGTCTGGCCGTGATGATGGTAGGCATCTGTTTTATTTGAAAAAAAGCTGCAGCCCACACTATCCACTGTGTGGTGTAGTCAAAAAAGCCAAACAAAAACCCACACTCTGTGTTTGTTCTGGATTGTTATGAAATACAATTCTTTCTTCTCATACATCACTGTTGCTTACTAAAGAAGTAAAACATGTTCCTCCATGTTTTCTGAAAGCTAAGAGCAGTTCATAAAATTCAAATTCAAATTCCAAATTTGCCTCTTAGAATGTAATTAAAGCAGTAAAGGTCTTTTTTTCTACAAAACCAGTTATTTTCTCTTGCATGAATAGCCGTCTACTGCCTTTTGCTTGTTATACCTTTCATGTGTGTTTACTAAGATGGTTCTCCTTGCATTTGCACCTTCTGTGAGTTCACATATCTGGCTCTCTGATTCTCTCAGCCCAGAAGGGGAAACAAAATGTTTGACTAAGCTCAAGCAGTCTGTCTGTCCACAACCAGCTGAAGCCTTCTGTGTTTTAAGTGTCCTCAATACCCTTGTCCAAACAACTTTTTCTCAGGAGTCTTTCAGTGGTGACATCACAGGAGACAGAAAACATATTTTTCACTGAATAGATCATTCCTTACTGAAATAACTATCTTATTGTTACCCTTGTCACTTCTCGGCCCAAAGCCTTGCATGGAGCTGATTAACAAGTGTTACAAAGCAAAACAGTAAATTGCTGGTTGTTTTTGAATGCCATCCACTAACATGAATGTTATACGTAATGTAGCAACCAACGTCCAAAATCCAGTTTATTTTTAACTTGTTTGAATTCTTTTGCGTGAGCGGGGACTTAATTGCATATATGGCGGGCAATTCTAGTTCAGTTATTTTGCTTTTAAAGTCTTAGTTATGGATCTGTTATCTTTTACAAACTGAAAAAGGTAAGTTTTCAGCAAGTTTTGCATATTCTGTAAACACCAATTTAAACCAAGATTCAAAGGAGAACTGGAGAATTGGAGCACTATGATAATCCATCCCAATTTCCTAGAGTTAGAATGAGTTGCCTCTGAGTTGAGTTCCTTGGTGCTTAGGTGCACATGACCACTGATATCTCTGCCATCCTTGTTCTACTCTGAGTGGAGAGACAAAGCAAATCTACCATTTAGGATGCCTGTGCAAGAGCTGCCATTCCAATTGTGCCGTGATGTGTTCTGTTTTCAGTTTGCTTGTGGATCTTTTTGGTTTTTGGTAAATTTAAGGAATGGCATCTCTGGGCATTGCAGCTGATTTGGTGTGTTTGGGCTTTTTTTCTCTAATGTTTTTGACAGTGATTTTCCAAGATACTGTTTTAAAAAAATGACTATGACTATGACTGCAGCATTCAAATAACTTTCAGCTCTTGCTTGAACATATGTTCATGAGAATATGCAAACAATAGACAATAGCTCTAGTTTCATCTTTAGAATGGTATAGCAGAGATTATAATAGAACCAATGTAAGAAAATATAGATTGGAGCTTTCTCTAGCAACAAAATAAAAATATCCTGAATTTATGGCCGTAACCTTTTGATATGATGTGCAGTAGCTTATTCTAAGAAATATCTGCTGTCTGCAGGCTCAGGACTAAGCCTGAACTATGCTTCCTCAAGGGGAAAAGAATTTCATAGATGAAGTAAATCTTGCCACTATATTTGCAGTTACCAACAGACATCCCTGGTTATAACCTTGGATTCGTGCTGGAGCTTTTGACAAAGATGAAATGATTTCTCAAAGAAACTGATTTTTTTTTGTTAGAAGTTGGGGGTTGTAGAAGTTACAGAGTCTCTGCTGCTATAGCAGTGTTGGCAGAGTCTCCTGACATAGTCACAGCTTGTTAATAAGAATTTTTCTGCCACTGGGTCTAGACCAGTTCTTTATGATGACAGTCATAAACCAAGCTGGTGAAAGTGTCTTATCTCTGTCCACACTGGGAGCTTTTCCAGTTGAGCTTTGACGTTTTATGCCTCCTAAACAGATAAATCAGTCTCAGCACAGTTACACTTGAGTTATGTCAGAGCCTCTTTCCAAATTTTGGGCTTCCATTATGATTTTATTTTCAAACGCTGATCCAAACTGCCTAAACTTTTTGGCCATGAGAAAAAATCGGTAGTGCAGGTGTTCAATTCTCCAGTAAAGAAATGGACCAATACTTGATCCACACCTCAACAAATGGATGCTGCTGAGGGCAAGAAGATTCAAGGTTGTCTACCAACACAATAAAATAGTGAGGCTCTGGTGAAGCCTACTAGTATGTAATGTGCTATTAGGCAGCTATTTTTGCCTAACTGGTGAAATCCTGTTGTGTGTAGGCAACATTCTGTAGCAAAGTAGATAGAAAAAGTGCTATTTCATGCAGTGTTTTTCTGCATCTCTACAGTGTTGTGTACGATGATATCATATTTTTAAATTTATCATTTGTACAAGACCTGAGTTTAGACATAAACAACCACCACACCAACAAACATGTCATTTTAAAGTGTTTTTATTTTGTTTTTTTGGGGGCTTTGGCTATTTGTTTTGTGTTTTTTAAAAAAATACATGATTTCTTTGTCCAAGTGTTCAAAGTGGACTCTAGTTCTTGTAGTCAAATACAAGTGTCTTATCACTGCTGTGCTGATAACCTGTTTTGTTAAACCATTGTAATCAGGAAGGTTTCAATGGAGAACATGGAGGGTTATGGAAGAATATTTCACAAGGTGTCCTTTATTTTCTGTGTTAATGAGTACTTCTGCCTCTGTTGAGCTTTCTCTTTACCCCTTTTTGCCCATTGCAGAGGAAACTGAAAAAAGTTATCTGTTGCCAAGATTTCATTTGAAACTTTTCTAATATCTTGATTGCTTTCATGTTACCTTACTTTTTAGAGTGGTTCGAAAACAGAAGACTGTCTGAATGGATTTTTAGGTGGATTGCCTTAGATACCCCTGCAAGGGGAACAATTCTGTGGGTGCTGTCATAGTGCTGGCACCTTGTAAGCGTATGAGAGGAAAAGAAAGAGCTTGTATGTGTACAAATTGTGTACATATATATGGACTGGGCTTTAAATTTTTTATTTCTACCCAAAAGGTTTTATATATACTCTATAGTCACTTGTGTAATACAAAGCAGCAGCAAGCTAGTAGTACATTCCTGTTGTTATTTTTAAAAATGCTAATGTTGCATTTTCCATCCCCTCTCTCCCTTTTAGCTTGGCGATACAAAGCTCCTCAGCAAGTTGTATTTGTTGAAAAGCTGACAAAACTTGTTGTAAGTCAGCTGCCTAACTTCTGGAAGCTCTGGGTTTCTTATGTGAATGGAAGTTTATTCAGTGAGGTATGGATTCTTCTATATAAATGACTTATAAGTAACAAAGGCCTGTAATAATTATATTTGAAGTATTATATTTCACTGATAGAAGTAACAACATTTTAGTAAGAGACTTGTCTTTTTAAAAGAACCTAAGCATACTGTGGAATTACTTCACATTCTGACAGTGGGCATTGTGTGTTTGTCTGTGTTCCAGTTGCTGGACTCATAATATCTGTGTACTTTCACCTCTTACTCATAGCTGCCCCTTCACTGGTGATCTGAAGAAATAGCACATTGCATGAAGGATAGAGATATGTAAAAGACAGAGTCATACAGAAAAAATACTGTTTCCTTTCTTTGGAAAAGGAGTGCTTGTTTCTTCCGTTTTAAGTATTTGGAAGTGAGGTTAGGTTCAAGACCAGAGTTGCAAAATAACCAAGACACAGAGCAGAATTCACAGACACATTATAGGTAGTCTAGTCTGGAAGGTTAGGCAGCTGCAACTACCTGTGCTGCTACTCCGTCTTGCTCAGATGATCTGATTGTTCCAAATCATGCAAATATAATCTTGATAATCCAAGAAGAAGGGGAAAAACAAAAGTAGTGATTTATGACCCATGCTGGTTTTATATGCACAGTCTTAACAGATTTTGAAAGGATACCTCTCAAAATTAATTTTTGATAAATTAATTAATTTGTAGTATACAATGTTCTGCTGTGTTTTAATTCTGAAGTAAGCATGTCTATCTACTATTCTTTGCAGCTTTAGTAGAAAAAACAAAAGCCTTCAAAAAAGAACATTTGGAAGCTTGTGTTCCCATTTTCCATTTCTCTAACTAAAGAATTAATTTATCTATTTATTGCTACTGTTTATAAATCAATATACTGTTTTCATATGATCGTACTAATAGGTACTATTGCCCTTTAGATGTTGAACACAATGTACAGAGCATTATAACTTAAGTGAAGTAGATGCTATGTTTGATCCTCATTTTATATGATAAAAATCAAAAGAAAGATATGACATTTACTCATAATGTTCAGTGAAGAAAGTAAAATCAAGAATAAACCTTAGTACTGTGGACTTCAACAAAAATAATTAATTTCATAAGGGAAATGACAGCCTTTCTTTTTGACATCAGTACTGTTGAAAATTAAACTTTACAAATTCACCTGTTAAGTTGCTGTGATTTTTTTTTCTGTGTACAATGAAAAAGAAAGCAATTTCTAGAGAAACAGAGACTTGAACTGTAAACGAGGTTAAGAAATCCTGCTCATGAAAATGACTGCAAGTGGAAAATGTAGTGATCTTCCGTCCTGCCTGAACAAAACATCATTTCAATGTATTAAAAAAACAAAAGAGGCAGTTTTTTTGTTAGTCTGTAAGGTACATGTGCTCTTCTTTTTTTGGGCCTAATTCTGAACTTCTGAGAGATTCATCCCCATACATTTGATTTCTTCTGCTCCTTTGGTCGTTACAGAAGCCCCACAGATTCTTGGGGAGATAGGAAGGCTGGTATCCTCCGTTGCTCCTGTATGTTGTGCATGCCAATTGCAGTCAATTGAGGATGAGCGAGAGGAGGGGGTGACATAAGCTAGAAGACTTCTAGAACACCTAAGAATATCTGTCATCACAGTGCATTCAAGACTGAAAGTTTGTGGTTTTCTGTCAGAAACAGTACAGAATTTAATTGTCCTCAAAGAAAATTCTTTTACCATGGGTGCTTGCTATTTATCATCATTTGGGAAGCAAGGCGATTGCTACATTTTTTTAAGAAATATCCTATGAAAAATAGTCTAGAGGGTTATTTCAGTTAGCCTTATTCAAGTCTTCAGGGCATTTTAAAAATGTAGAAAGAAAATCTCCTCAGATGCATTTCAAGATGTATTTTATCTTGTTCATTTGTAGGGTTTTGTTGGGGAGGGGGTTCTTTTTAGTTCTGAAAGGTTAGCTGTATGCCTTAAAACATTTTCAGTTAAAAATGTGTGTGATGTTTCAACAGTTTGAAAAGTTGAGTTCTTTGAATCACTCTAGGTGAAGTCACAAATGTGAGTAGTAACCGTTGATCTTACCACAAGATAGTTTTGGTCTGTCTGTGCAGGAAAGGTTTAAGATTGGTCTTCAGCAAAACCACTAAAGAAAAAAAAAAAAATCAGAGATCTATGAATTGCTCTGTTTAATCCAGCTGTAAACCAGTGTGAATTTAAAGTTGCTGTCTGAAGTTTCAAGGAATAAAATTTATTTTCTTTTTATTGCCTTAGAAGAGAGAAGTGGGAATCAAATGCAGCAATAATTTGAAGGTTGTTTTCCTTGTCTGAAATGGTATAATTCAAAGCTTTAATGCACAAGAGTTTTATAGCTATGTATTTTCCAAAACGGTTAAACAGTTTGATTTTTCTCTAACTTTTCCTCACTTCAAATTATTTATTTTATCATAGAAATCTTAAATGCTTTAACTAAAGAGGGATTTTGGAAAACACAGCATTTCAAATGAATTATTTGAAAGTAAACTGATTCTCTTTGAGAACACTCCTGTCATGTTATTGCACTTCTTGTCCAGTAGATGTTGCTGTACAAACATAAAATAGGAGATTTTTTGAAGTATAAAATTCGACATCTGCACTTCACCTAGGATTTGAAATAAGTTTTTTTCAATGTAATTTACTCTACTGAGATCTCAGTAGTCTCCACAGAAGGGTAGAATTACAAACAGGAAAACTGTTAGTCAAACCATGTTTTTCTTCAACTGTAACTGTCTCATGCAAAGTATACTCATGTTCCTCTGTTCTCAAAGAAGTGAAAATGAAGATGCTGCTTATTTGCAGAGTCTCTTTTACAATCAGTTGAATTATTTAAAGAGCGTTGTAACAAAATACTGTTCCTAAAACCAAACAAAAACCCCTCAACCCTCCCCCTCACATCTTGCATTTCCAAATTGCCTTCATTCCAAAAATTGTCTCCCACTTAACATTGATGTCTTTCTCTGCTCAGCTTCCATGCTGAAAAAATAGTTTCTTCATGTAAATTTGATGCACAATTGGACTATATATGTTTTAGACCTCACTAACACTGCAGTGAGAAAACTTTGATCCCAGGAAGTTTGTACTGCTTGAGCTACTCTTACGCTTGTCTCTGACTTTGTCTTAAGCACCCATTTTTCCTCAGAACTAAACATTAGGGTACTTACCTACAGTAAGTAGAGTTTATTGAGATATATGTAGTCTTTGCTTAGTGAAATGCCCGGAGTTAGTTTTTATAATTACATCATAAACTCATCGGTTTTCACTTCTTCACTTTGAAACCCCCTTTTTCAGAATTATTTTAACAGTGGTTATAAGATACTTACACTTTTCAATTTTCTCATTTTCACAAGACTGCTGAAAAATCTGGCCAAATGGAAAGATCGAAGAAAAACGCTAGGCAAAGACAAAATGATTTCAAGGTAAGTAGTTGGGGGAGATATGGTGGGCAGAACCTTGATTTCTTTTGTCCTTTGTGGCAAAATTCTTTAATGTCACCTTGAAAAATAAGATTTCTTAAATCATTTGTGTACCCTCATACCTTTCTGTCCTCTCTTCTCTACCATGTGGAGCCACCTGTAAATCTAACATTGCTCTTGTATATAGCAAGTACATGGCTTCTGAAGCATATTGGTAGAGCTTTTTCCTTGATTTTTCTTTGCCTTCTTTTGATGCAGAAAATGATTCAGGAAGTGATGCACTCTCTGGTGAAACTTATCCGTGGAGCCTTGCTTCCATTCAGCCTCAGAGAAGGAGAATTAAGACAGTATGGTGGCTGGGAGATGAAATCTGAACTTTCTGGCCAGTGGCTAACACATGTTATCCAGACTGTAAGGTAAATGGATCTCTGGACCCATAAAATCGTTCTATTCCTGGAATATGTCTGCTTTAAGACAAAATGTTTTGTTCGTTGCATTAACTACGCGGAGTTTTGAGAATGTTAACATTTTTAAAAATAGGATTGCAAAAATATTGCTTATGTCACATTTAGGATTCTTTGAGGAAGTATGATTAATGATGTCTTGTGATATAGTCTTATAACATAATAATATTTTCATTTTTTGCCATAGCATCTTATAAAAAAGTTTGAATAAAATACTTGCCTGGCATGGCACAGCCACTCAGTGAATGAAACAGAATTTGATTCTTTAGGGTAGAAAGCAATTATTTGCTGCGTTTGCTACATGTCTTCCCATCTTTGCCAAAATGGGTGAAAATATCATGTTTCTCACTGTAGTGACATTCTTAGATCATAAGTTACCATTACAGTTGTTTAATGGAAGGTGATACTCCTGCTTATAATGTCATTCTGCTTATATTTTTTATAGAATTAATAATGCACATTTCATTAATTGCAAAATGACTTACTAATATAAAGAATTTGCTTACATTTGTCTATTGGGACTACAGGAATTGTCTCTATCTTTTGAAAAGTAACTACTCCTTTTAAGTAGTACCTGGGTATGATACTGTACTTTTTATCTAGAGTTTTCAAAGCAGGTAACAGGCAAAGCACAGATGAAGAAAAGAAAGGGGTATAATCGTGTATAGTTATTTTTTGTGTGGATGGGGTGATACACACCTGTTGTCAAGTCTGTTTAACACTTTCTCTCAGTCTGTTGTCACTTAAATTTTCTGTACTGTAACCACGTAGAAAAATTTTTCCGTGTTAAGTTTGTTATTCTGGCTGAATTTTGTGGAATGCTCTCAATTTAAGAAGGAACTGACTTGATACGTGATGAAAAGATGTAAAGGGGCACCAGTGTTGCCCTTTTATGAGAAGCAAGCCTTGAGTTTTACTCAAATTATAGAATTCCAGACTTTAGCACTTGCACATTTGTAATACTGGCTTGGAAGTGTAACCAACAGATTCTCTAAAGGTTAGCTGTGCTCCTGCCTTCTGAGATAAGATCCAGGCTGAGGTTACAGACTACATGAAAACTCTCTTTCAGAGAATCTCCTTTTGCTTTCCGGGCACCTCCCTTGTGATGAACAACTGAACTTAGTGCTGGGGAAATCCTCTCTTCCTCCTACTCCTTTCCCCACCTTGTTTTTGTAGCGATGGCACTTGAGTAAAGTAGGTTAGACTTTACTGCAAAGTGATTAATAGTAGGGAAGAAAAGGGGCAACTGGAGAAGAGGAATGGAACATGCTATCAATAGTGATGACCAGGTCAGAAGTTTATGCAAGTACGTTAATTTTCAAGCCCCCACACTTTGACAGTCTGACAAAATTCTTGTGACTCGCACTAATTATGAAGGTGGGCTGTTCCCAAGAAGAGTCTACACATTGCCTAAGACCTTTATTTGTTGCAGAGTTATGTAATAGCTTAAGCTTTATTTTCATAGTTTGTAACTAAAAGTCATTGTGAAGCACATGACGGAATTTTACTCTTTTCTGTCAATTCACAAATGATTTACTGCTTTCTGCTTGTATTTAAGAGTGATAAAGCTGACAATATTAGATAAAAAGGAGTTGCCATTACATCTGTGTGATCTTAATTTTTCTGCTCGTTTGTATGTATCACTCAGCTGATACCACACATATGTATTTGTATGTATCATACAGGTGGTAGCACAATCTTTCTCTTGTACCCCATCCTGTCATTGCCCAGTATGAATAGGTTCCAGAAAATAAATTAGAATTATGCAATCAAGTGAGCCATTGCTGCAAGACTTTTGCCATTCCATACAGATGTAAAGGTACATATTTGTTAGGGTGCATTATATGAGAAGAAGGATGATTGTATGGATGTGACAGCTATGTGCTCAATGGAATCAACTCTAACGTACAGGTCTTCTGTGCAGTCTAAAGTAACTTAAATTTCTCACAGATGGGTATTTACATTCTGTTTCCTGGCTGGCTGGATAGTACAGGCTTTTCTAATCTACCAATTCAGTAGTTGTGCTGGGTGGAGAGCAGTCTGGTTAATAGTGGGGGTTTGGTGGTTTATGCCCAATACCAGGGGTATGGAATTGGAGCCTACAGGTGGATGATTGGAAATGTCCCACTTGTTTGCTTGTACCTTCCTATTCCTCCACCTTGGCACTTTCTATTTCCTGAGCTTTCCTGAATATTAACATTAGGGCAGATGGCAGTGACTGCCTTTGAATTATCCTTGCTTACATATCCAGAAGTTGGATAAAAGCAGTGAACCTCCCTCTGTCCCCCTGACTAAGTCTGAGCACAACTGCAGCCTCATCATTGAAAGCTGAAATGCTAATTTTTGCAAGCAGCTGCTGTGGTATTTCTAAAGGAAAAATCCAGAAATTAATGTCTCCATCCTCACCTGTACTACCGGTGGTTTGTGCCTGGTCAGAGTTGGAAGCAAAACAGTGGATTAATTCACTCTGCACATGGTGCAGTAGCTGTATTTTGGCTCCTTGAATGTGTATATTCTTAGCAATCTGATGCACAGCCACATCACCATTTCTGGCAGCTTAATCACTGTTACTGTTTTCATGCAAGTAAAAAATATCTCAGAAACCCTGTTGTGGATCTTGTATTTGATATAGGCATTCACCTAAAAACAACAACTAAAAAACAAAATTGCTTCTGCTCCGAAAGGATTATTCTTGGATCATAGGACACGATATGGATGCAAAAAGACAAGCAGGGAAGTGCAAGAAGACGGTAGAAAGAGGTGGCATGTTGCTGTGATGACATTATTGTAATCTTAGAGAAAAATAAATCTGCATTTACAATCTTCTGAATTAAATAAATAATTAATCTTCTCAGAATAGGATAATTGGTTTTCGAAGATACACGGAGAATGCAGCTGTTATATTTATATATGCAGAAAATGTCTGAAAAATTCAATGTAGTTATATCAGCTTAAAAAAAGCTTCAAATTTACACTTCCATCTAAATTTATTTGCTTTCCAGGCTTAGTTCTGAGTCTCTTACTGCACTTGAGATACCCAATGACATGCTTCAGATCATCCAGGATCTTATTCTGGACCTTCGTGTACGTTGCATCATCGTGACCTTACAACACACAGCTGAAGGTAATAGAAGGCTGCAGGTCTCCTTGCTTACTGTCATTCTTTTGCCCCTGATTAGGCCAAACCATGTCCTGAAAGATAACAGTCTTTATTACAGATGTTGTAGTGGCAGTGGACTCATCTGATTCTGTAGTCTCTCGCAAGAGTTACTCAAATACTTCGTTTTTCTGCCAGAAATAAGTTACAAGTATTTTTTTCCCTCAGTCTAATAAATACAGTAGGTTAGACTTGTTTCCTTTGGGTTGAGACAGTTCTACAAAGCAAGTGATTTATTTCATGATGCAGCTTTTACATGTTGGAAATACAATTTATTTTCTTTCTTGAGCTTTTCTATAACATGAAGAATGAAATAAGAAGTGTCCCACCCCAAGGACAAAAGAAAGGAAAAAAAAAAAAAATCCACAGCCCTTTATGAAGTATTTCAGTTGTGTGGTTTCCAGGGCTTTTTACTAACATTGTAATCTCCAGGGTTTCCTGCTATGTACACGACTTTTGCCATAAATGTCTGGATTGTGAAGGCCAGTAACACATTCTCTACATCTAATGTGACTCTATGCCATCAGGGGCCAGTCTTCTTGCTGTCTTGTATTCAACTCTGAAACTTAAATTTGAATGAAGTAGATCTTCCAGAAATAAATGTCTCTCCTAAAATCAGGGCAGATTGATCTGCTAATTCTCTGAGCAGGGCTGTGGGGTTTTCTTTCCAAAAGACTACTTACCCTCAATGTTAAAAAAAAATTAGGGCTTCTTAATATTACATTTTAGTCACTTTTGATCTTTAATATACGATTTTATGTAGGCTGACATGAAGCTAAGAGTTTTACTCTATGCTTAAGTGTGCCAGGCATAGGTGGCTATGTTAAGTTTTTTAACTTTTGGGGACAACAAATCATTAGGTATGGTTTATTTGTTACAATATGGATCTGAATTGTATTCTTGGCTCTTGTTTTATTAAATCACATTTCACAATTAACATTCTTTTTCTGCATTAATATCAAGCTAGCTGGCTGAATAAGTTCATACATTGTCTTGTCTCCTTAAAACTCTGTAAAGTATTATCACTGTTTCAGATTTCACCTAAAGTATGAGAAAGCCTTTTTTGCTTTTCATCCCTTCACACAATTAAGTTCAATTGTTTGGTTTTTCTTAATGATAGGTGAAAGAGATTTTTTTCTTTTGTGACATGAGGATGGTCTTATTGGATGACTTATTCTTCTGTCTAGGAATTGTGAGTGATTCCTCAGATGTCCTGCTATTTCACAGGAAGAAAGTAGTTAGCTCTCAACCGTTTTCTTGACAGTCCTCGGCTTATCCAATCTCTGAGCTACCTCTCTAGTACAGTCCAGAGAGCTCCAATATGTGATCAATGATGAAAAAATCTGTTTGTCTTACTAGTTTTGCCTACTCGTTGCATGATGGCAATAGCCCAGTTCTTTGTTCTGATGCAGAGTTTCTGCTCTGCATATTCTGATTGCTCGCTACACATTCTGTGTAGGAAAAGCTCTGGTGGTAGTCTGCGCCTTAGTTTTTAATAAAAGCAGTTCGTACTTTTCTTTCTTGAATCAAAAGAAATCAGATCCCTAGAGATGCTGGTGTGTGTTATTGGCTGGATAATGTAGCTCTCTTTTGTCTAGCCATAACAGCAACCTTCCTCAACCACTGCTTCCATCCCCTATCAGTGAAGCAGTTCTGTGTTGGCTGTAGCATCGAACAGGAGGAAAGATGCCTGCTTGTATCGTAACTCTCATTCCATGCATTTCATGCCTTATCTTTGGGGCCTGTTTCTTTCTTCTTTGCCTACTAAAGCAAAATTGTATTTCTGGAGTGTATTTAGATAGTGGGGTTTTTTTCTGCGCATGACCAGATTGATTGGGCCCTTGCAAAAACTCTTATTATTGGGGAACGAGTGAAAGAACAGGTAATGGATATTCTCATGGAGCTATGTAAGTGTATTTCAGAAGTAGCTATATCTGCAATACATAAATACAGCTATATCTGCAATACAAAAAAGCTCCTCCTGGACTTGAATTTCACCCCTCTAAATATCTCCAAAATATAGGTGCCAATATAAACTTCAGTCTCATCTCTTGCTGCATGTTGTAAGTTGGTAAAGGCATTCAGATGTAGTTAAAATATTCAGATGTAGTTAAAATATTCAATAGAGCACTTTAGCTTTTCAAATACGATAAACCTGCCCACGCACCGGGTTTTTTTATTGTCTTATGATAAACACCATATACACACACTGGCCCTGAGAAGGCAGTCTGTTCTTTCCCTCTTGTTATGTGATCACTGGTCATAAAGGTCATGAAAGAGAAATTATGTGAATGCCGGACTACACAGGGGGTTTACGTGAATGTATTTGACTGGAATTTGATGAGCAGTGAAATACGAGAAAGAACGTTTGGTGGGATTTATATTTGTATGAGCTAAGAACAGAATGCAAAACTGAGCAGCCACAAAAGCATGTAAAGGCTGACCAGTGCAATCTAAACCCTTAGAAGAGTATCAGTTGAATTAAGTAGGAAAGTGAAGAGTGTAATTATTCTGCACAGTCCCTTAATGCCTTTTATCCTCACTGAACCTATACTTCCATGACAGTTGCAGAGTATGACACTGTAACTAAGCTTCTTAATTTAGCTACAGAAAGCACTAAGATTTTGAAGATACGTTTCAGCATGCAGTAGTTATCCTCTTTTCTCGGATTTTTAGAAGAGATGATAATTCACTGAAATTTTTGCTCATTTAAAAGGGAGTTTCATGGTGTGCAGGCACTTCTGATGAGTATTCTATGTGTGGGAAAACTGTATATCAAAGCCCCACAAACTGTGCACAGTTCATCTTTGTTCTGTTCACACTTCAATTAAGCCCAAAACACAGTCGTGATGCACAATGCATGCCATCCATAGAGGAGTTGTGTTTTTATAGTGTGTAAGTTTTGGATTCACATCCCAATAAATAGTTGCATAGTAAGCCCATTGTAACACCTTTTGGGTAGTAGAAGAGAGTGCTTTTTGCATATGCCTTCATGTATTTTTGAAGAAAATCTGGTGCTGTGGATCCTTGACCCTGAGTGGGGACCCTGTGCCTCTTTTATAGTTCTGAATATGAATTATATGCTGTCCTTTGCTAAAATGCTAGGCAGTTGTTCTTTCATTTTTAATTAAGAGCTAGAGCGTAATAGACTAGAGACTTGGGTTCTTAGATGAAGTATTTTATATTGTATTTAAAAATTTACAAAATAAAAACAAACCCAAAGCCTTCACAATATTCCTTTAATTCTAAGCTTTCCAGTAAACGATGGGCTTCATGCAAGCCCTGCCATAGATGTGCTTCTCTGTGTGGAGTCACCACACCATGTGTGAGTTCCATTCTTACTCATTTGAGAGTTCTGAAGGCTTTGAAGCTTGTAGTGCTATTTGCTTGTATGCTTAGTCATTGCAGTCCCAGTGTCAGTGGTTGATCTTTTCAAGTTCAAGGAGTTTTTAATAATGAAAATTATACCTTCTCTTCCCACCCACCCATCCCATCTTTCCCCTATTACTCTGTCTTACAGATATAAAGAGATTAGCTGAAAAGGAGGACTGGGTTGTTGACAATGAAGGTTTGACATCGTTGGTGGGTATACCTGGTGTCTTGTAGGCACTTTCTTTGCTGTTTTTTTGTTTTTTTGTTTTGTTTGGGTTTTTTGGGTTTTTTGCATGTGTAACAATTTCTGTGTTCTCCAAAATTTAAATTACTTTGGACGTTGTCTGTATGTGTGCAGACTAGTATCTGTAGTTTTATTAAAATATGAAAATACAGGAAGGTAAAAAAATTATTTTTAAGTGTTTGACTGGTTACCTGTCTGAATGGTTTACTGAAGTAAAAAATCGTACTTGAGGTCACAAGTTCAGTTCACATCAAAATGCTTCATAGCTTAGTAGGCATGCTACCATGGAATTGGTCTGTAGCTAAATGAATAGGTCACTTATATGTTATAATGAGAAATTGAACTGAAAAGCAACTAATTTAGGAGATTGCCTACATGCAACCAACCAATGACTTGAAACCAAATTCAGATAAATTAGTGAGATGCTTTCTGGAAATAAACAGTAATGAGTAATGCCTAAAACACAGCAAGTGCATTGTAGGTGTGACTTAAAAACAATCTGCGAAAGCAGAAAAGGCCTGTGGGAGGGAGAGTTACTTCGTGTATGTTATCTAAGGGAATGCTCCACAGACTTTTTTAGTTCTTCTTATTTGCTTCTATAAATACGTGTTTGAAGTTGAGTAGGAGGACATTAGGCAGTCACAATATGCATACTGTAGGAAGGAGTATTGTCAATTGCAGTACTATAACCAGATTTACAGCTTCTGGTCTTGATTTCAGTTGCTGCTGCCATGGGCAAGTCCCTTAATGTTTTTGTTTTTCACTATGTTCATCTGCTGAATGAAGGCAGGGGGAAGGTTCTTCCACAAAGGTGTTGTTTCTTTATGCTTGTGCTGTACCCTAACCCGTCTGTATTAAAAAACTGCTTAAGTCTGTTTTGTACTTAGAAATCACCCATTCATTCCTTGTATACAGCACTTCCCTAGATACCTTTTGAGGCCACGGTTGAAACATGCCAAATTTTAATGGTGGAAGTTGCCTATGTTTTGTCATAGCAAGAAAGTAAAGTTCATTGTGGTAATAATAGAGCAACAGTATAAAAAAGGGCCAGGCAGTCTCTCTGGAGACATTTTAGGCTTGAGGCAGAAGCTGTATTTTAAGTTTGTGGGGAATACTGGTGGAGCATTTACATTCCAGGTAAAAGATACAGTGAGACACAGAACCAGGTTTTCTCAGCTTCATAATATCCAAAGAATCACATATCTAAACAGCTTTCCTCTCCTGAGATGTGATGTTTTATAGTGTGGAAGCAAAAACCCAAGAGCAGCGCTTTATTATTGGCCTTTTTCTTTTAAGGGATCCAAAAATACTAAATACAGATTGTCTTAGTGGCTTTTTTCATGATTTTCATTCTGCCATATGAGCATCAGTTTCACAATCCACCTCCACCATTTACAGAAATAAAAGTTACTCCTAAGCCTGAAGTTGGTGGCATGCCATAAACTATCTACTGAGTGAAAAGCAAGTTTACAGGACTTAAAAACTTTTTTGTCCACTTCTTTGACCCAAATACAGTAAGATGATGCCTCTCTTTTCTGGAGCAGTGACTGCTTCACATTGCCCTGCGCAACAAGTTCCTGCCCAATACCAGCAGACAGATGCATTAAAGAAATAAAGTGTGACTTATCAGGGAAAAGAGAAAGACAAGGAAAAAGTGACTAATGACTCTGCTGTGCACTTGTTTGCACTTTCAGGATGAAATTGATACGTGTTATTCAGACACTCATATTCCAGGTTTTTAAACCTGAGGGTAAAAACAGTCCCTCAAACCATTTTTTGTTCCTTTAGAAAGCAGCTTCAGTCTGATTTTCTTAGAAACCTTTTGCTGAAATACAATATGGAAGTATTGGACATCCCTGGTGAAATTCTATCCACGCCTGGATCAAGGAGTGAAGGAGGGAGTGTGTCAACAGGCATCTGTAATGCTACAAACAGCTCTAAAAAGCTTTCATGAACCTTTTATACGAGGCTGTTTGGTGTTAAAGTCTCTCATTCAGATAAAAAAATGTACGTTGATCTATGGTAATAATTCTGTAGACAACTTACCTACAAAAGCGCATCACAATGAAAGGGTCCTCTGGTAATACATGAGGTGTGATTTCCCCCCACCCCTTATTTGGGATAATTTGGAAATAAAGAACTTACCCTATACCTTGTAAGTTTTTCTGTACTTGTGTAGTGTATATTTAACATGCTTATCTACAGCTAACAACCCGTTTGACTTTCAGCCATCCCAGTTTGAACAGTGCATTATTCATTCCTTGCAATCTCTTAAAACTGTGCTGGACTGCAAACCTGGAGAAGCCAGTGTAAGTTTTGATTTATGTTTTTGTTCTTCTTAAAGCGGTTCTTTTGAAAAAAAAATGCTTCTCATGTTATTTTCAGGTAGCAGTAGACATTACATGTAAAATGAAAACAGGAGAGGCTGTTCCTAGGAGTTACTCTTCACTCAGTACTGGATCCAAATTACTTGAAGAACTTGAATTCAACTTTTTGTCCCCATCTACTCAGTACCTTGAGGCCGTGATTTATTGAAACACCGATGTTGTCTTTCAGGTTTCAGTGTTTTAAGGGAGTTTAACACTTTTTCAAACTCTCTTGGGGCCCTATGTATGGGTATTGTTTCTCTCGCCTCACTTACATTAATCTTTATGACTAGCTTGTCTATTTTCTTAATGAACATTATTGAAAAGAATCTGCAGTTAATTCACCTGCATGATGAATCCTTCTTTTTAGGACGCAAAGACCTTGAAATATCCTGGGAGCTTTTGCTGCAATTCCATTAGCCAACAATGACACATATCATGTGTACTAGGACTTCCTGCTTTTACTGTATTATCTCCTCATGCTTATCAAACTGTTCACTGGGACTTGTATTCTCTCTCCCATTTTTGGGGTGGAGAAAAACTGAAATTGATCCATAAGAAAACGGTGTCCCAGCAGCCATTCCTTTAATTGTGTCATCTCTTTAGGGATAAGTTACTCAGGCCTTCCTTGAGAATAAGGCTACGTGAAGCTGTTCTGCTGAAATAATATGCTTGCATCCTCAGGTTTTCCAACAGCAGAAAACACAGGAGGATGTGTGCCAGCTAAGCATTGGGATCATGCAGGTAACTTGAGCACTTTGAAGTATCAAATTGTCAAAACAAGTGACCGTCAAGAATGTGTGAGTTGTACCTTACCCACCTCCCGAAAGGTATATTAAGTTGATGACTGTGTTATTCCTCTGGTACACTGTGGGATACTGAGAAACGTTTGACTTTAAAAGTAGGTAGAACTTACTAGCTAAATCTGGTGGTGGCAAATCCTCAGAGGGTAAGTGACATATTCAAGTATTTCACTGAATGTGATTGTTCAAGATTTTACTGACAATTGACACTTGCTGAGCTGATGCCATCTAACATCTATATACTGCAGTGAGAGGAGAAATGCTGATTTTCGTCAGCTGAAGATATGGCTTTTAATTTTTGTATTTTGTATAATCTGATTTTTTTTTTTAATGGATTTGAAATTAGGTAATAGCATTATTTAGGTTTTTGAACCATTTTAATAGTGTCCTCAAATAAGAAATCATAAGCCAAAGCAATAAAAGGCTTATAGTGAGGCTTCTGCAATTTTTACTTGGGATCCACTGTTCAGATTGAACACATGAAAACTGTTAACCATGCTAATCAGCAGATTATCACTGCATCATTTTAGACACGCATCATGAAAATGACTTATCAGGATTAAAAATTACTGTGTTTTCTTACAAGTAATCTATGATGCATACAAAATAGAAAATATGCATTCAAAAGTTGTAACTAAAATGTTACTGTATTTATGTAAGGTTTAAGACAAAAAAGGTGATGATGTTTGTTCTGCTTTTGTTGACTATAGTAAAAGTGAATTTGAGAACTTTTTTAGTTCTAGCAGAAAATTTAGATGGTGCTTTATTATTTCCTAGGGTTTTATAGACTGCTTGGAACAACTGAGCACCAAACCTGATGGTGACATAGATACATCACAGTAAGTAAAAAGAAATAAGATTTATGGGGAGTACTCTGAAATTGTGGGTGCAAGTCTTAAATTTCAGTGGGGGTGTGGTTTTATCCCTTCTGTATTTTATATTTCTTGTCAATACTTTTGCCTCTGAATAGTGATGCTTTGAAATAAGAGCAGGTACTTTTTATGTCAAAAAAGTTGCATGGCATAGTGTAATAAAGATTGTACAAGATAATTAATACTACATTACTTACACTGTTTTATTCAGTGACAGAAGTTGTATGCTGTTGAAGCAGATGTGTTGGTTTTGACATGACTTTACATGGAGTCAGTTGTACTTGTCACTAAGTAACGTCCAGTCATGGTGAAACATCCCCTGCCTTTCTTGTCTTCCCTTCTAGTTTTTTACTGATTCTGTTGGTATTTCTGCTGAATTCATGAAAGTTGTTTGTTCAATAAAGGCTTATGAGCCAATTACTTTAGAGACCAAAACAAGTCAGAGTAGCCTGGGCTTCCAGGAATTACAAACATTTTTTTGTGAAAAGCCAGAGACTTGGCAAATACAGTAATATGCATTGGAAAGGGCAAATTAACTCTGGTTTTAATGCAATTTCTTTTTCTTCCTATTCAGATGACCGTTGGCTGGATAGGTGTAAAAACAGAATCTGTGGCAAAACAGAGAAATTATAGAAAAGAAAAATGCTTTAGGAAGGAAAGGAAAGGTCTGTAGCTAGAATAGTACTATCAGACCACCAACCTCCTCCTGCAGGCTTTGTGGGCATCTTGGAAAAACTGAACATGGGCTGCTTTGTTTTCTGGTGTAAGGGGGTTTGGAACAAGATTCCATTTCATTCCTGTTCATTTGAATCCACCATGTATCAAATAATCAAAAGCACTATACTACTTATTTTTTAAACAATATTCCTAGTCTTTCAGTCGATGTTTCATCTCCAGATTTGTTTGGAAGCATTCATGAAGAATCAAGTCTTTCTTCAGTAAGTTTGGCTTCTATTTCTAAAAGCTGATGTGAAAATATTTCTCAAAGATACAGGAGTGTGGCTCTTTTATGTTGTTGCACTATTGTAAATATTGTTTATTTCGTTTTCGTTTTTTATAGAGAACAATTTTGTATTCTATAGGCATTTCCTAGACACATCAGCATGAGAAAATACAAGGATATAAGGTTCTTATTAAAAGCACTGGTTTTTATGGTGTCTTAGTGTACCATGTCAAGGTAACTCATGAAAATGATTTTTGAAAGCAGGTCCTCAGAAACTAAAATGGCATCACAGAAATCAGTGAAAATAGCACTGGTGTTAAGTCAGCTGAGGATTTGACTTTTGATTTATGACCTTGTTTTAGATTAGAATCAGTCTGATTGTTAGTTACTTTTTAAAACCCACGAAGATACAGATATTCAGTAATACAGTTTTCCCCAGAAAATTTACTGAGCGTAAGTGTTGGTTATTTGCTTGGCTTGTTTCATTTTGGGGTTTTAGGAAGTTGGAAAAAGATTTTTAATATTCTTAACACTTTGGTGAACGTACTCTCTTCCAGTTAAGCAGCTGATGAAAAACTGTAGGTTTTACCTGTAAGAAACCTATGAGAAGCTCTTGTAAAATTAGTATTCCTTAGTACAGGTTTTAAATGTTGTCAGAAGCCCAACTTTGCCTAGTTTACAAGACCAATAAGCATTTCTGCTACAATGAAGAATCACAGATTGCCAAATTGGGGCAAGTTTCTGAATTGTAGACTATAATAACTAGTTCTTTATATAATTTTATTCTTGCAACACATAGATTTAATATTAATTGTTAACTTGTGGCTGGGGCTTCTTCCCATATGTCATAGGTACAAACACTTAAAAAAAGAAAAGAAATTATCATTTTGGACAATGTCTGGCTTCCATGGTTCCATGGTATCATTTTCTTATGTAAATCACAAGACATTTTGTCTTCTCTTTCTTGAATGAGAACAGAGGAAGTGAGTGATTGGAGTAAGATTTGTCACTGCATTTTTTAAATTCTCACGTTTCAAATAGTCTGCATACTGACTGATTATAACTTAGAGTAGAAGGCAGCTCTCAGTCCTAGTCATTGTATTGCTGAAATACAAAACTGTCAGGAGTTCTGGGCCTGAAAACCAATACCATTTTTAATCAGATCAGTGCTGTTATGGTGACTTCATTGTCAGATAATTTTATTTTCAAAATATTTTCTCAGCTGATTTTTAACTTTTAGCTGAGGTGGAAAAATAGTTTACAATTGAAAGAAATAGAGGGGAAGAGGGAAGACCCAACCTATTTAAATAGTAGTTCTGTCTTGTTTGGTTCTTTGTTTGGAAACTGTATCCTGTTATATCAAGATCAGGGAAAAGCAATTGTGGTATCTCAACTCCAGAATGTATTTGACTCCCTTGTAGTTAAAAAAATCATTGAAGAACAGACATAAGTTGCAACCACCTAGAATTTCTTCAAACTGCTGAATTATATAATGTACTTCAGAACCTTATAGTATTTTAGAGTCATTGAGTGCATTTGTTCAGTACCTCCTTCCCTTGTTTTAGCCAGCTTCATGTGAAAGTGAAGATGATCTTCAGTTGGTTTTCTGATGGTCATAATTCTTAGTATATTTCTTGAAACGAAGTAAAATCCAGACACAGCTTCCTGGAAAGCTGTCCAAACCTAATTTTTGTAAAGAAGTCTTAACCACAGTTCTGTATTAGTCACAACTATTCCAATGAATGCTGCGGATCCTATAAGAAGCAGCATGTTCAGTCATCATACCTGATACTTCCTCAGTTCTCAGTAGTTTATTGACAAAAATATTTGTAAACCCCACTTTATTTATGAGCATGTTTATTATGCACAGAGGATCAGTAAAATACTCTATATACATTTACAGTGTTGGTTATGCTGATACTTATTTTTTTAACTGGTATACTCTTTCTTGTCT
Organism: Pachycephala philippinensis; assembly: GCA_013397055.1. Lineage (NCBI taxonomy): Eukaryota > Metazoa > Chordata > Aves > Passeriformes > Pachycephala > Pachycephala philippinensis. The sequence continues at coordinate 371,724 of VWZT01004168.1, forward strand.
TAAATTTTTAGGAGCAGAGACTTTTAATTGCACTCAGTAACTGCCGTTACCTGGAACGTCATACCTTCCTAAATATAGCTGAACACTTTGAGAAACATGGTTTTCAAGGTGTTGATAAAATAACTCAAGTAAGTGAGGACACTGGAATGAGGTATCATTGCTTGAAGATTTTTGTTTGGTTTACTTTCTGTGGAAAGTAGGTGCAAGTGTCCAGACATCCAAAATGACTCTTGGGTGAGCCTTCCATAAATGGGTGGGACTCCAAGCATCAGTTGGACACAACAACAACAAGGATATGGTTCTGTGTGTTCCTACAGGGCTTAAGTAGCTGGTATAGAAAATGTGAGCTCTTGTTCAGGGCTTGTGTGTTCAATGGCAGAGCTTATCAGATTTCTTAGTAAAGCTGTTTAATGTCACTGTGTTCTCTCAATGCAAAGAGTAAAAGATTGTTATCTCAGGAATATACTTGATAAATTATTTCATCTGGAAATCTGCATTACTGATAGCTCTTGTTCATAAACTAGTTCACAGTTTTTTTGTTGTGTTTTGGGGGGGTTTTGTTGTTTTTTTCTTTTTCGAAGAATGAAAATGTCAAAGTGGGTGGCAGTAGCTGTCTCATTTTCCTGCCTTTTTGTAAAGATTAATCACTTCTTATGAGAAATGTTGTGACTTAATCCTTAGGACCATAAAGCTAGTTTATTTACAGAAATATTTGTTGATTGGAAGTAAAATGTTATCTTTTCCAGTACAAAGTATTTCACGCAAACTGATTCTTCAACTATGTAGTACATCCGTAGTCCCATTATGCCTGAAAGTTGCTTGAATTTCTACAACCTAAATAGTTTTGAATAGCATTTGAAAGGGATTGCTATGATTTGTATGGCTAGTACAATATAGAAAATTACTCTGGTTATTGCCATTTTTTGCTACTGAGTTGAGCTTGGTACCATTAGTGTTGTGTATATAAGCAGCTAAGACATCTGTTATGTATGTGTTCAACACCCTGCCTTGCACAGCCACATCAAAGTATTGCCACTAAAAGTTTAGTGTGTTTATAGATGACCAAATTCAGGCGTTGAAATGGCAGATTAATTTCCAATCTGTGTTAACCTTTTGAAAGCTCTGACTGGTGCAATACTGCATGTATAGGACACATCAGTTGGTAATGCCAGCTAGGAGGGTTTGGGTAATTAGATAGTCATCATAAGAGGGCCAATTTTGAGCCCTTTATTAATTTTAAATGACAATGGAAGCTCACAGATGTTTAGAGGGGTGGGTTGATTGTTTCAGTTTTTTGTTCTGTCACCTGAACTTCTGAAAGTGTTTCATTTATTTAAATATTAGATTTAAAAATGGTACTAAAGAATTGGCAAACTTTTTTAAAGACTAGTTTTTATCTGAGAAGACTGAAATTAAATTACACTTTTAAATTCTGTCAGCTTTATAAATTTAGTTTCAAAGTGAATTTTGTAGTGTGTTTTAGGAAAAAACTATCTGTTCTTACATTGCGTTGGTTTTTTTAAAGTTGCCTTTGTTAGTTGGGAAATCATTATTATCCAATATTCTGAAGTACAGAAATTATAAAATGGTAGCCAAGAACATTTCCTTACATTCTATATGATGATTTCAATTTTTTTTCTTAGTGTGCCAAATACAAAATTACATAAAGCAGCCAAACATTACACTGCTTTTAGCACATGCTACCTTGGCACATACTCATGACTCTTGTACTTCTCTGTGGAGATTCTTTAATTCAACTTTTTATCATCAGTTTAGTCAATTAGGAAGTAGAAAAAAAATGTACATTCTATAAAATTCATCCAAGCTTATGGATTAAGCTTCCAAATAAAATTGTTTCCACAGTTCTGATAATTAGATAAGGTAGAAGGGTAGAGGCTCAAAATTACTTAAATGCAAGAATTGAAAACTGTAGTCACAGGGATGTTCATAGCAGAAAGACAACAATGTGAGAATTGTATATTTTTTGTGAGCATTTAGCTCACCTAAGCGTCAGGAAAATGGGTATAGACAGTGGGTGTTAAGGACTTCCACTGCTTCCCTCCCCCAGTCCTGGGCTCAAAATTACTTTCAAATTAATTGTTCATTCTTTCTTGCAATCTTTCCACCAGCTGAAAAACCAGGTTACCACTATCTTAATTGTGTATTGACTGTGAAACAGGTTGAAGAGAACTTGCATGAAACAAAAAGACCTGTACTGAATGTGCAGATGATCTTTTGTAGTGAACAACTTCAGAAGTGGAAAGTGGAATTACTTAATTCTAAAACACATTGTTAAGGAACACTGAAGCAGTTGTTTCACAGATTCTTTGAATGGGTACATATCTGCAGGGACTTTGCACTCAAACTTATTTTTCCCCCTAGTTCAAAGCTAAATAGGAATGGTCTAAGGGTTGTTATTCTCCCTAATCATAGGAAATTGAAGTGAAAAATGTCTTGAAACCTGTATAAGAGGAAAAAAGAGCAAGATTTCTGTACCTTTTTAAATGTGTTCTTCTTTTTAAAAATAGGCAGTCAGGTAGAAGGAAAAGAGGAAGAAAATAGCCTTGATCTTCTCATGCCTTATAGAAAGCTTGCCTTTGGGATAGAGATCCTCTTGTGACAAATCAAAGAAGGTTCATCACCTAGAAAATCAGGAAAGTTGTGAAATAACAACTGTTTTCCCTTACACTTGTGATCTCATTCATGAAGGCTTCTCTGCCTCTGTTCCTGACTCAAATATTGCAGTTCCTTTTTCTCTTCATTTAGTAATGTAGGCATGCCAGAATAGAGCACAATTTAGAGACATCCCTGTAGTAATAAGGTTCAACCCTTCTTTTGCAGTTTGCAGTGTTAAATCCTTAGAAAGGAATGATAAGGAGTCTTCTTCTTCTGAATTCCCAGTCTGATCTAGAGACCTGCTTTTAAAGCAGACCTCACTTTTAAACCCCTTTACTTCTGGAAATAATTATTAATATACATGTGTGTGTGTGTGTGCGTGCACCTTTTCCCCTAATTGTGGAGGAAAATGAACATTAGTTTAAAAGCTTTATTTTTGTATTGCTTAAGCTCTTATTTATAAAGGTAAATACATTTCAGCAGAAGTCACAAGATATTTTTATCTTAATTTTAACTTCATTTTATTTGCATTTAACATTCATTACTGTGTTTAGATACTGGCGTTCTACTTCAACATTTCATGATATGCATTGTGTTATAGAATTTTTGTAGAAGCCATAATTACAGGGGGTGCCTATGCTTAATAAAAAGCTTTGTATAAAATTTAAAGTTGTTCAGATACAGTGAACAAACTATCCATATCCCCTCAGCTTCCAGTGTGGCTGAGTTGTGTGAATTACAAAAAATTGCATGGAGAGCTGTTAAAGAGAAGAATTCTGCAGTTGTTAATGAGATACAGCTTCTGTTGTACAGAGATTTGTTGAAGTAGAGAGGGGAAGTCCCTATGTTCAGTTCCAGAAGACAGAGACTCCTAATAAATCATGTATTTTTAAAATATATTGAGAAATTGTAAAACCAAAATTGATAGATCTAAAGTATTATATGAAAATCTTCATGTTTAAGGACAGACATTTTCATGGGCATATTTTAAAGCATTCACAAAATTCAGTTGTTTACTTTGCAAGATGAAGTCCTCCTGACATGCAGGGAAAAAAAACCATGCCAGTAGACAGTTATTGAATGATCTGCCTTCTTAGGCATTCCTTGTATTTTTCACGAAAATGTCTATTGCTGAATACAATCAGGAAAAAAAATTATACTGGGTAGGATGGACAGATAATACAGAAGTTCTTAAGGTTTTATATACGTAATTATGAATTGAAATGTGTCAATAATTGCTGCTTTTTGCTGAAATTAAAGAAGACATGAGGAAATTTTTTAGGTATGTGATTAAATTCTTTTCGTTAATGACTATTTACTATGTTCTTTCTCTTTCCTTTTTTTGTTTAATTTTTTAGGTTAGTATGGAATCCTTGAAAGAGCTGGATCAAAGACTGTTTGAAATGTACATTGAATTCAAGGCAGATCCAATAGTTGGGTCATTAGAACCTGGCATTTATGCAGGATATTTTGATTGGAAAGATTGTCTTGTTCCAACAGGTAAATATCTGCTTATTAAACTCAAATGATTTTAACAGTGATTGATAGGAGCTAAAATATACTGTACAATTAAAAACTTTTTTCTAGTCTGTGTTTTTAACTTTTGACATGTTCTCATTATGAGTTCTTTCTCACAGACTTTACTTAATTCCCAAATCATTTTTCAAATACCCCCAAATGATTAAAGCTGCTTTCATTATTGATAATCTCTTTAATACTTGTTTTTTGTGATTATTTTGCTTCATTGCTTATATATAATAGAAAGAATTATAAAAGCCATTTTTGCTATTTTCTTATGAAATTCAGTGAGGCAGTTTGGGATATTTTCCAATAGAATCTGGCTACTTTGATAATAGATGTAATTACAGTTCTGAAAAGGTAAAATTATGAGAACATGCATATTGTAACAGTAGTTCAGCAAAGAATGTTAAACCATTGAAGGGCAGGTATAAGGTGTTTAAAATGACTGAGATGTTAGTCATTATTTAGATTCTTTAAGATCCTCTATTTTGAGGAAGCATAATATAAATGAGTCTGCCTTTTTTTCGCAGTAGTGAATACTGTGCGCACTTAGGTCCTTTGAACATGTAATTTGTCCTATCTAAAACTGATACATTTAAATCCCCTATCACATATATGCCTGGTTAATACCAAATTAGAAAGAATGAGAAATTAGAAAGAAGTAGAAATTAGTTGCAGTGGCACAGTACATGGCATTTTGAGGGTGATCTTGTCTTAATCAATTTGTACATTCTTGTTTTGATTTTTTCATGGAGTTGTCTATGGCAGACTTAGTAAAAATTCTGTGGTACTTAAAAATTGGGTAGGGAGGTAATTACAAGAAGCACACTGGTAACCTGGGAATCAAGAGCTGCAGGTGCTTGTTTGTTTAAAAGCACAAGGATCTTAGAGTTCATTGCTTTAGAGAAAAGCGTCTCTCCCATCTCCTGTTAGTACTTTTGTGCTCAGAGTATACCTGTGATACAACATACTGCAGAAATAACTTAGATGCTCATCTTGCACATTCAAAAATGTGTCTGAATAATACATAACTTATCATCACATTTGGAGTATGTTTTCACTTGGCATGTTTGGATTCCCACCAGCTAACCAAGACAAAGAAGTTGGGTCAGCTTTTTATATGCTCATTTCTTGATCTAGTGCAATGGCATGTACTTAGTAGGCTCACATTGCCTTCAGGATTATTCTGTAGTCTTTTTTTTGTTTGTTTAAAGGGAATATTGAATTTCTGATAGAGGTGGGCCTTAGCCTTCTTGTTGTCCAGTTTATTGCTGGTTTACATACTTTCTCTGGAACTTTTTGGCAAAAATTGAAGTGAAGACAGTGAATATTAGAGACACCTTTTAGGATTACATATCATAGTGTTGGCCAATTCAAAATAGTAGAAAAGATGTTTGACGTTTTTTTGTTAATCCCCAAGCTAGACATGTTAAAAAGGAACATATAGACACTTCTTCTGTGCTTCTCCACCTTGATGAACTATTTTTCTGATTAATTAACCTCTGTCAAATGTACTCTGTTGACTGTTGGTATAAAGGTACCATGATTTAACATCAACCAGCAACTAAGTATCACACAGCTGCTCTCTCACACCTCTCCTGCCCTGGTGGAATGAGGGAAAAAATCAGAACAGTAGAAGTGAAAAAACACGTGTTAAGATAAGGACATTTTAATAATTGAAATAAAATAATAGTAATACATTCTGATGAAAAGGAAAATAACAGATAAATAAACCACAAGGAAGAAGAAAGAAAAACAAGTGATGCAAATGAAAAATAGTCACACACCACCAACTGACCTTTGCCCAGTCTACCCCCAGCCAGCTTTCCCCCTAGTTTATATACTGAGCAGGACATCATATGGTATGGAATATCCTTTGGCCAGTCAGGGAAAGCTGCCCTGTCCCTTCCCAGATTCTTGTGGACCCCAACCCACCCGTTGGCAGGGCAGCCTGAGAAACTGGAAAGTCCTTGACTTAGTGTAAGCATTGCTCAGCAGTACCTGAATCATGGATGTGTTAAGTAACATTATCCTCATACTAAATACAGTACTATACAAGCTACTAGGAAGAAGATTGACTTTATCCCAGCCAAAACCTGGACAAAGAGTAACTTCAAGCACCTTCAGTTTGTTTGATTGTAGCAATGGTTCGTTGGCCCTGGAAATATTTGGTGCTCTGAAGATAAAATTAGTAAGTGAGTAATAAGTAAGCTCTTCATGAAGGTGGAGGAACTTCACTATTGAAAAGGACTGGAGGAAAAAAAGCCTTTTTGTGGGGCATATGAGAATCAGACTTTTTCCAGTATTCAATTTAAAAAAGGAAAAAAGATCACCCAACAGCCATATAATTGATTTTTTTCAATAAACTGGTATTCACGAACAACTTTAAATTGTACAGTAAGATTTTAATTGAGAAAATATACTCGTACGTAATCTAAACAATGCAGTTAATACTGCAGTAGACATGCTATCTTTTTATTTTCCACTTAGAAAAACCCAAAACAAACAAAGCTCTATGTTACACTTAATCTCCAACAGCATGAAAAATACCTACTTTGTTAAACTGAAATAGCATACATATGACTGGGAGTGGGTCTAACCTGAGCCAAACACATCGTTCACACAAGGGTTTGTTAAAGAGTGACATATTGATTTGTTACGAAAAAATTGTATATTAAAAATTATTATCTGTTTTCAGTAATCTTTATGACTACAAAATTTAAAGACTCGATTTGTTTCATTTGCCTGGTTTGGATCTTGAATTTCATAGCCTTAATTTTTAAAAAAAGGAAAAAAAACCAAGGATGGCAAGGCAAACTATTTAGACCTCAATTGTGTTCCTGAGTGGTGCTATCTGTGATGTATAGTGTTGCATCCTTACTGGATGATTGCTGGGACATTACAGTTTGGCGGGAAGCTTTTTTATGTGCTGTTTCTGCATTAGCTTTCAAATAGTACTAATGATAGTAAAAAGACTGATTTTGACAAGAACAGCTCTTTTCTGAAGGGAAAGAAAAGGTTAAAACATCAATTCACACATATTTAAAAGATAAGGTAAAGGCAGATAACTTCCCTGATTCAGTCTGAAACTTTCAAGCATCCCATCTGGCCATTGAAAATCTCACCAGAATGGGAGCATGTTGATGCCATGATACATCTTTTGCAAAGGCCATTTTTGAAAATGTGCGTATGAAAATACTCATGGTTTGGTTAGGAACAAGATTAAGAATTTTCTGGTGATGAATTTGCTGTCCAGTCCAGAGCTTCAAGACTACAGCTGTTTCTGAACAGCTCTCTGCAGAGGACACCTGACCTGGACTATTGGAAGTAATGCTTTTGGGTAGATGGAATCATTCAGGGTGAGGATGCTAATGCTGAGATAGGAAATGAGGTAACTGCAAGAGAGTGAGAGACTGGAACAAAAAGCTTGTGATGAAGACTGGTATCAAGTAAGGAATGGAGATGGAGCAAGGTGGGAAACCAGGACTGGATGAGCAAGTTAAAAATGTAAATTAGGGTAGGATTTAGAAATGAAATTAAATAAAATTAAACCATTTTTATTTAGAAATATAAATGGATTGCATGGGATTATTCAAAGAGACAGGCTTGAAGTGCAAATAAAAGGACAGAGAAATCCGATACTCACTAGACAAGTGAGCTTACCAGAGGCTGCTGTGTAATTGAAGAAATCCCCTCAATCTTACATTTTCATCCCCTAGGGATAGCAGCCCATTAATATTACTGATTACTTTCTTTGCACAGCTTACAGAAGTTATGTATGAATTACTGTATACTTGGAGTATCACTATAGGCAATGCTATATGTAGGCAGTACCACTGAGTAGCACAGCAATAGCCTAAATGTTTTCCCTTGACAGTGCTGTCAACGTTGTTTCTTTTTGAGAATCAAGGCTTCAAAAGTCAAGGTCTGTATCATCAGCAAAATGAATCAAATCCACATAAATTTCTGGTACAGAAATTCCGTTTATTTATTGCCAATATTGTTGCTGAGCCGTGTCGACCAGTGCAGTAAGGGAATTTTTTGTTCTCCAATCTGGTTTTTTTGTTTGTTTTCTTTCCCATATCAGTAAAAACTATGTACAAAGAAAAGCTACACAAATGCAATAGTTTCTAATTCCATCTTTAAATAATATTTTTTCCCACATGAGTGCACTTGACTTGCTACATAAAATGACAGCTGATTTGGAAATACAACTGTTTTTTATATTAAGTGGAACTGATACAGGCAAAAATCTATCCTGAGCTGTTACAGATTTTGAGAAGTGAGTGAAGCATAATCTGGGTGGGGAAAAATGGTGCAGGTAGGTTTCTGTCCACAAAGTTTGTTGTGTCATGTAAATAACTCACTTAAGCTTTTTTGTCTTTATCTTCAAAATGCCTTCTTTGAATCCTGTCAGTTTGAACATTCGTGGTTAATTTGACTAGCTAAAGTCTTGTAAGGTATACAGCATTCAGAAAAATCTTATCCCAAAACCTTGACACTATTTATCATTGGCAGCTCTGCAGGCATCTGGCTGTAAGTACTGGGGACAGCACTTCCTTGCATCATAAAATTAATAGGAAAATACAAGAATGAGAAGAACTGTATTAAACGAACAGTTCTGAAGAAGAATTTAGAATAAAATCAAGAGGCCTGTCTTTCAAGGAAGCTTTGAAAAATATATACTATTCAAGTGTGGTACCATGTTTCTCTCGGTATGGAAGAAGCTTATGCCTTGCTCATTTAGGCAGTTGTCCTATAATTATTAGATATTTCCTTATACATATGCTTTTTGTTACAGTTTTAAATATAAAAAAAGGATAAATAGTTTGCATGGGGCAAGTTTTCATTTAGCCTATGTGCTAAAACTTTTACTGTTAGTTTTTCAACATGCATGCTCTTTTCAATATGAAAGATCTGAATGTCAGAGCTTGTGCACAAAGTAATTTTATATTTGGCTCTTTATTTTGATCTAAGGTGTGACTGCTGGTGTTAGAAGGCAGTTTTATTAGCTTAATTAGATTTATTGTTAATAAATAACTCATTTAAGTTTTCATTTTAATTTCAATGTAGACTTCTGAGTCTTTACAACACAGACTTCAATTTTAACATACAGCAACAGTGAAATCTAGTTTAGTTCTTTTCTCTTGTTTGAAACATTGTTCTAATTTATTCTACATTAATAACATAATTAAAAGAGATGAAAGGAACAACAGGAAACATAGTGTTAATCCGTTGCCAAGTATGTTTTTAGGTTGTTTTTTGTGTATACTGGCCAATCTGATACTTTAACATACAAGGGGGTTTTTTTGTTCCTGTTCATACTTCTCTTTTTGGTAGTAAATTGTGTTTTGTTGTGGGTTTTTTATTTCTAGTTTAAAAAGCATAAGTTATGTCTTAGTCACATGACAAAATTAGGCAGCTTTTTGTTTATATTTTTTGATTTTTTTTTTTTATTTTAAAAAATTGGGTTTTTTTGACTTGCAAGGCTGAAGACTTTCGGAGAAGGAATGAGACAGTTGCTCTGAATTCGGATAGAAAAGATTTCTGTGTATTAATGTTTGTGCAATATGTGGGCATTCAGTCTTTTAGATTATTAATGTGAGCTTTTGCATGCAAATGTCAAATTACTTTTCATAATATGGCAAGTTTGATTATATTTAAGTTGTTTACATATGCAACTACTGTATTAATTTATGAAAGACTGTAGTATATGAGGATTTGTTTACCACACAAAAGGTTGATGTTCATTTTTCTGAGGAATTCAGATACAGTAATATCTCTTCATAACTTACTTTGAAATGCTGGCTGCTGTGCAGTCTAGCCAGCATTCACTCAGAGTTCACAACCATACAGTTTTTCAGCTGCTATTCTAACAATCTTTTTTAAATATGTATCTTCTGTGTTTCGCTTGTGTTGTCAGATGTTGGGGGGGGTTGTGGTATTTAAAATTTCACATAGCTTTGAAAGTTTTAGGTGATTTTGCACTTTCAACTGAAAGTTGATTGTGGTTTTTAGATATTCATTCTGTACTTGGCGTAAATTAAATATAGTAGAGTTAAATCTGAATTTCTTCTTCTTTGGTGTGTTAAAGGATCATTGTTTGAAACATTTCAAATATATCAAATGCCACTATTAAAGTAAAAGATTAAATGCGTCAGATCTGCTAAATCAGATTTGTTATACTTGTCACATCTTTTATCTGTTATATGTCTAATTTATTAATCTAATAAAAAACTTCTAATGGCAATAGCCTGATGAAAAGGTACTCAACAGTTAAAAATTAAATATCAAAAGGCATATTTAATTTGTAGTTACGCAGCGACATACTTGTCAACCCTAACTTTTCTTCTTTTGTTTAATTTGGGGCACCAGCACCCTGCTTACATGAAAGATGACAAGTGCATTTACATCTTAAAAACATTTGGATATAGTACAAATCATTTTCTTTTTCTTTCTTTCCTTTTTTTTTTTGTTAGAAATAAGCAATTACTTTTTGACTGAAATGTGCAAAATAGTTTTGTTTGAAATCTCAGTAACCCTTTAGATTTCTCCAAACTGTTCAAATGAATGGCTTCAGAATTATCTTACTTCCATAAAGTAGATGATTTTGAACTCCAACAGTCCTCAAACTGTTGATGTCCTCTCTTTAGGAATTGTCTGAATTTTTATGCTTTAGTAAGGCCAAATTCTGGTATTTTGGTACAGGGATATAATATGCCATGTATGTGAACAGAAAAAAAACCAGTGATGTTTTGCAGGTCTGTTGCATATAATGTTAAGGAAAAAGAGTATTCTGCACTGGCAAATGAAGTTGCTAAAGGACTTGTCAGTTTGGGGGGGGTTGTTACAAAATACTGGTAGTTTGTTTATGACACAAGAGGATTCTGACACATGGCAGTCTTTAAATAGTCCAGGTAAAATATGCTGGTTTTCATTCAAGCTAGCTGCTCTTGCAACATGCATTAGTAAATTGATGTTTTGTGCTTCTGGTAAGGAAATACTAACTATATAACAATCAAATTTGTTCTAGGATGAGTTGAATTCATTCATCCTTAAATGACCCGATCAATCAGCAAGTGTAACAATCCATGCATTGAATGACTACAGTTCTTGCATTTGTTTTACTACACATAATTCTTCACAGAGTAGAGTCATATACTAAAATTGTAAAGTCAGGGGCCCTCATATTGTAGCCTTGCCATTTTTTGTAAAAAAAAAATTAATTTGCTGCTTGAAACATAAGCACAAATTTCAATGCATGTTTCAAAATATCTTCGTGTAATTTCATTTTAACCTGAAATTTTTCTTCAGTTTCACTTTCAGGCATTCAGGTTTCATTCTGTTTCTCACTTCTGACAGCATTGTGTTGTCATATTATATTGATGTCTGAATTAAAATTTTAAGGATTATTCTAGCTGGTGAAATGGAATGCACATTGTACCCTCTATGTCCTTGCAAAAGATGAGAACAGGAGAAGGCAATGGCCCTTCAGCTTCCTCTAGTTTCTGCCAGTTTCTTATGCTTCTCCAACTTACTGCATGCAAGATTTTCTGCTGCTAATTTTGATTCAAGTTTTTGTTGGCTGATCTCAGAAGCCTCTAGACACCACGTGTACAAGCATGCAGTAGAGTTTATCTGCAGTGTAACTGGTTTATACCTTATGCTTCCTCTTGCTTTTCACAGCTCTGCCTTCACTCACAGTTCTGATTTATGGCATTTTCTGTTATTAATCCTATCGGTAGTTGTTTACTAGACTGCTGTCCGTCACTCTTGCAGCTTCTCATTGGCTTTATCTGTCAAACTTCCTGCTAGGATACCTTGTGGCATTTCTGTCTATGTGTCTATGCTTTGCTAAAGACTATTAAGCTCCATGAATTAAGCTCCAAAAACATTTTAACTTCGGTATTTTTTCAATAAAAGTTAGAAAACCTGCATTCTTCTCAAACTACAAAATAAAGTGGTCAGCAAATTTGAAAATTCCCTGTTTAAGCAAGGTGTGTTTTAAAAAGGGAAATAATGTGTTTGGGAAAAGCATCTGTCCCATTTGAAAAGTTTGAAGACCTAAACCAGACTTCATTTATATTGCTTTAGGGATAGGAAGAGCATGAGTGCAAAATCTTTGTATCTCTAAAATGCTTGCTGAGATTCCTTGATCAGCCTAGTCTTGTAGCTTGAGAATTGTGTCTGCTCACGTACGTGTTCTAACTGATGGTATTACACGTGACTCTAATACCTGAATTATTGCAGCTTCAGAGGATTTATTTATCAGAGATGTCTGACAACTCAGAAGTCTCTTCTGTTGTCTAGCCAGTTGTAGGAACCTGTATGATACTTGTCATCAGTTCAGCATTTTCTAGTTTATGTGGTCAATCTCTATGGGGACATGTTAATGTCAAAAATCTTTGTTTTGTTTTGTTTTTGATTTTGTTACAAGGAGACCTAAACTTTTTTTAGCCCCTCAAGCATATTCTTGGAGAAACACTTAAGATCTTCTAATATCATTTAGTATTTTTATGACTGTCTTTGATAATAGGATCTAATCCCTGCATTGCTCAAAGCAGAAAGCTAATTGGAGATTGGAATCAATGATAATGCATACAGGAGAAAGGGCAAGCATTTTTCCCCCCCTCTTCCAGCACCCCTTATTTACAAGCATGAACGAGGGTATATCCACACAAGTTTTGTACTGCCTCAATGCTTCCAATAAAACAAAAGTAGTAATAAATTGTGTCATCAACAAAACAATACTTCCATGCTTGTTGGCATAGTGAATGTTTTCGTGCTTATGTTGTATTTGGTAGGCACAAATGGCACCTTTGTGTTTCCTGTCTGGTTTACTGATTACTTTGGGTGCCCCAATGATGTAGGGAACACTTTTGGAGCACAGGCAGGTTGGTAACTGAACAGAAATGAGTGGATGGAATTGTGTGAGAGAAAGAACTCAGTGGGGTTGGTTCAGATGTGTTTGGAAGCCAGAACTGAAGACTAGGGAGGTGAGGGCAGTATGAGAAGATCATAGGCCAAAAAGCTTAGAACTCCAAGTCAATAGTCACTGTTACTACTATTTGGTTTTATTTGATTACTAGTTGGGTTATAAGCCAGAATACATTCAAATCTTGGCTGTGAATGAGGTGTTTGAGTGGGCTGTGGTAGACTGCTCCTTCAATTATTACCCTTAGAAACCAGGTTTTTATTATCTTGGTAATTCTCAAGGTAGTTTCTGTGGCAATCTTTAACAAACTGAGGTGTAATGAAACTAGTGGAGGGGGGAAAGTAAGTCACATGAAAAGTAGAATTACCTGTAGTCCCAAACTGTGGTTATCAGGTCTGTTCTGGAGTTCCTGGTTATGCTTTTATTCTCTTCCTTCAAAGATTTATTTCCACGGGTGTGCTATTTGTAGATGCTTTTCTCTTTCTCTCAGAATATGCAGTTGGGTAGTGTTAGCTGCTAAAAGATCTTGGGACTGCTCTCTTCTTGTACCCAGAACTGTTTCCAAGTCCCTCTGGCAATCTTTACCCAGATCATACTGGGGTCACTGTCAGTTTCAAAAGGCAGTGTGCATGGGAGCACTATGAGATCAAGAAGCATTTACAGGTCATGATTAATATTTGGGAAACTTAATTGTGTTGTTGTTACCTATTCATAGGTGAATGTGGCTCTCGTTTAAGGTTGATTTTTAGTAGAGGTTGGTTTGCTCCTGTTTGTAGCTAAGCCATGGTCCTCTAACTCAAATTATAAAGGACTGGAGATTTGTGTGTGATACTTAGATGGAAAGTCCGAAGTTAAAACTTTGATATTGGTCCAAATAAACTCAGCTCTATCAAAATAACCAGACTTTTCTGTGCATGCACCTGCTTGTGTGGTTTCTATAATTCACAGTGTTGTGCTTAGAGAATGGTTTTGTCTTACTAACCTTTAGCATGTAGGTACTTATTAGAAACAATCCATAACAGTGAATGATCTCCCCTGATAAAGGTGATTAGTGTCTTGTGGAGGTTCTTCAAGGGCCGTATAAAATACAGCATTATACTACCTCCCGTGCAGATGCAGACAATCATCTTAAAACATCTGGAATTTGCCCCAGACAACTCAGCAGGGGAGGTCCAATAACCTTGATGCCCTTAGTGAACCCACTGGTCAGTTCACATTCTTGATTATGGTTTGAAGTTTTGCCTAAGGGGTCTATGGTCAAGCATGAAACAATACTGATTTCAAGCTGAAAGAGGAGTAGTAAAAACTATTATTTTCTAAACCCTGAATGTATGCAGTAGTTAAGGATGCTGTCGTTTCTAACATTTTAAAAACACTGATGAAAATACAGTCTCCAAAATGAACCTCGCCACTGGACAGACTTGCAGAGTCCTACTAGCACAGTGGGAAAATAGCTGTCTCCTCAGTACTTTATAACACTTTCTGCCCAGGGGTGTGTGCGTGTTGTTAAGTTAAAAATTCTAGTGTAACAAAAAGCCTCAGCTTTCTATACAAAACTTCTATACAAAATTCAGCCTGGAGCATATTCTCTCAGTAGCCAAGTTATCAAGCCCTTGAACTCTTACTTTTTAAGTGGGAAAATATGATTGGCTTCTAACAGTACAGCAGATCCATTGTAATAAAAAACATTTCATTAGCTTAAAATTTCTTTACACAACGAATAGCAATTTAAATTTAATGAAACACTTAAACTTTATTGATGTGTGGATGAAATTAGTGTTGGGCTTGTTCAGCAGTTGAAGTAATTCAAAAATATTAAAAGCCTTTACTTTGAACTGTGAAAAATCTTAAGCTTTCCAGTTATTGTGGGTCACTCCTGAGTCAAGATAGCTTCCAAATGTTGATTTTGGGTTAAATAATTTTTAAGAATCTATTGTTCAGGTCATGCAGAAACATTCTTTATTTCAAATCCATGCCCTTTTCAAAATGCTGTAGGGATTCAGTAAAGCTTGGAAATTAAAAAAAAATTAAATAGTAACACTGGAAGTCAGCGCAAGTTCTCACCTTCACACTAATAAATAGGATTAATATGTGATCTCACCAAGTACTGTATGTGTCTTACTACAATTTTCTCTCATTTTCTCCTTTTTCATAGCAGACTAGAAGACAGTAAGCTAGGGTGGGGTGTTTTGTTTTATTTGATTGTTGGGGTTTGGTTGGGGGGTTTTGTTGTTGGGGTTTTGGTTTGTTTTCTTTTTCAGCAGTAACACCTCTAAAAGCTGCTTTTATCTGGTTCCAACTCACTGGTTATTTAAGCAGACAGATAAATAAAGCTATACATAAAATTCAACTTCAGGCATTTTTTGCCATAAATTCAAGGTATACTCTTGTGAGTAATTATTCCTGATATGCTGATCTACATGCATTTGACTGCAGTACCTGTTGCGTTTTTAAATACCTACATTGGCAGAAGTAAGGACTGGCTGAAAGTCAAAATGGTGACTACCCCTTTAAGGTCATCCCAAGTTGCCAAGTCTGTGGAAAAAGAACCAAACAAACAACAGCTAGATTTTACCATAGAAATCAATTTTGAGAATTTGGTGAAGTGAAGCACAGCACAACCTCCTACTACATCTTCCAAAGAATCCACTGTATCTGTAATCAGTCCCTTTCTTCAGTCAGCTTTTTCCCATGACTCGATACTTCCATCATGCCTACTAAGTACTGCTCCCTATTAGTGTTTGTAAGTTAATACATTGGCTTTGATTTGGTTGCCAATTTGCTGAATTTAGTTACTAAAGACAAATAAAAATTTCATGTGCTTTCGTGTATTTCATGTACAATTGGTACACAAAGCAATTTGGAAGGAAGTATGTGAAAATACTTAGAACTGGTTCTGTGCTTTCTTTCAGTGTGGTGACTACTTGCATTTTTTGAGTTAAGAACATTCACAGACC
Source organism: Pachycephala philippinensis (assembly GCA_013397055.1). Taxonomy (NCBI): domain Eukaryota; kingdom Metazoa; phylum Chordata; class Aves; order Passeriformes; genus Pachycephala; species Pachycephala philippinensis. Next base: position 387,753 of record VWZT01004168.1, read on the forward strand.
TTTGCAAAATCAGGTTCCAAAAGTATTGGGGTTTTTTTATTATACATTGTCACCTGCTTGTTATCATTGTACATTTGTGTAATTCAATAGAAACAGAAACTTTCAAAAAATCGTCATTGTTAATAACAAAACATACTATAAAAAACATGAAAATTGTGCATCTTAATGCTGCTTATAACCTTTTTCTCAAAGCACCACTTTTGAAGTTGCTTACTTAAAAAAAATCTTTTAAAATGTCCATACTTTACTTTCCCTTGCCAATTTTGCCTTTTTCTTTTACTTACCCAAGTATATCTGTCTTAAGTCACTGTAATAAATGCAGGACATGTTTTATAGGTAATGAAAATTTTTTCAGTAACTTGAAGGTTAGAGAGATGCAGAGCAAAACTGGACACTAAAATTACTGGTATTGTTCCAAACACTTTATTTGTAAAATTAGTCTCTTTTGGATCAATTGACTTCAGTTTTCTCATTTCTTATGATAATAATATTTGAGTGACAACCAAAGTAAATTCATAAACATAGTATATCTCTAAGCCCATTCTTCATTTATGAAATTGCTGTCATTTTGTATTTGACAGGCTATTATTACAGTACCAGTGACTTCAGGAATTATGAGAAGAACACACAGTTTCCTGAGTGAGTCTGTGTTTTGAAAGGTTTTAATAATTTTAGGTTTTATAAAATCATGAAAGGACACCTTCAGGGTGCCTTAAAAATGATGTGTTTGAAAGAAATAAATGAATATTCTTGCAGACTATGCTTGGTTTGTGTTAATGAAAGGAAATACTGCTGGAGATTTTTGGATTCAACTGTTGTTAGTTTTGATAGAGATGTTGATTTTTAGTCTACCTTACAATTAAAGAAGTGATTTGCTTTTCCTATTGAATTGGTCATCCTGTATCTTTATGGGGTACATACAGCTACACTCTTTTGTCTGTGAAACACCTTTTTAAATTGTCATTCTTGTCATTACATAAATCTTCCTGTATGGGGTCCTCTGGGGGCAGTCTGAAGGGGTTAGTCCATGTTGCTGACTTTGATCCCCACTGACACCAGTGCACGTGTGACTTCACTTCTGTAAAGTGAGAGAGGTCTGGGAGTGGCACGGACCCCCAAGTGTGATGGGTTATCACACTCAGGCTTTTGGAAGCCTATGTCAAAGGGGCACAATTGGTTTCTTTTTTCTTAAGAGGCTCACTTGTGAAGAATTTGGAAAATAAATGGCAAACAGGTTACAGTACTGGAAATTATATGAGTGCCAAGCTTCAGAAGAATGCAGGCACTAGTTTTACAAGATGATGATGCTCTTCATTTGTCTACCACCCACCAGCTGGTCTGTTTCACAGTTTCTCCATTATTCTTAAATCTGAAAAAAACATAGGAAGACAGCTTTTAAGCTGCAGAGCAGTTTCTTGGTCGGCATAATCTAAATTTATTTCATGAACAAACTGTTGATGCACATGGCTATTTGAAAATACATAGCAAATATTTATATACACTTAGTAGTCTGTTCTCTCTTATGTGCAATATTGTGTCTTGCCTCTGTTTCTTTTGCCCACAGACTTTGGAAACTTAAGAATGCTCTGTGACCACAAAAGAGCCATTAAGTTGCCACTCTGCTGCATTTCCTGGATACACACAGAAGGATCACAATCCTGTCTTACAAACTGCTAAAATCAGTGGAAACCTAATCATACCAGGGACTGTGCCCTGTTTTCAGCACTTTACCTGTTGGCTATTAGTAGTCTCTGTTTTATCAGAAGAAAATCCTTTAGCATTAAAATTTTTCTTATAGTGGAAATCTAGTGATAGTAGAACTGAGATACATAATCCTATGACTATTATATGCTGAAAATCAAAGGTAGCAGAGGGAAGAAATTTGTTAAAAATTTTTCTTCTGGAAAATGAAGCAGCATCCTACAGCGAATGAATTGCTGGTAGATAAAGTTCAGGTAATACTGAGTCATCCTTAAATGTATTCATTTTCGTGTCAAGAAGGAGGGTTTGTTATATCTAAGTGTCTCACGCATATATCTCATTCTTCAGAACCTGATTTTTTTTTTCCATTCAGGAAGAAAAATGGGTTTGGTTTGGATGTTATGTTTTAGTTGGGTGAAATGTCTTTTCTTGTAGTGCAATTCATTTTTCATCTGCCTCAAACCACCTACTTTAATATCTAATAGTTGTAATTAATTTTTGCTGTTGGGTTTCCCCTTAAGTCAAACATATAGCCACTTTAATTCAAAAAAAAAGAAAAGACTCATCATCCCCAAAGCTGTTAATGCTGAAGTACAAATGGTAAGGTATTTTTTAAGTAGTGCTAAATCTATAGGGCAGCACACTGTTGGCTGTGAAGAGTTTGTATTCTTGTTCTGACACCAGGTTGCTTTTATGGATTACAGCCACGCATTGGTGGGCCAATTGCACTTGTAGAGCATTGTAAAGGCTGTAACTCTGCCAGACCATGTTATTACTACTTAAATGACAACAACAAAAAGACGAATTTCTGTGGGTCATATGTTTCAAGTACTGGGTTCATCTAAGGATCATCAATGCATTTCTTTACCAGTGGTGATTTGGGTGAGCTGATACCTGTGTATGCTTAGATGGGGAGGTATGAATGGCTATAACCTCTGAAGTAGGTAATTTTTTACATTAGTGCGTTAGAGTTTTTGGTTTAAGGGGGTTTGGGGCTTTTTTGTTTGTTGTTCTTTCAGCATTTACATTTCTTGTTACCAGGTTAGTGGGTTGAAATTTGGCTGATTCTGCAATAATTTGAGTAGTTTGAGAGTCTTTATGGTTCAGTTCTAAGTATGATATGCAGCATCTTTTGCTCAAGACCTTCAGGTCTGGATTGGTAAAATGCCCTTTCTGCTTTTTTACTGTGTTTGGTGTAAGAAGTGAAAATAAATCCATCTCTTAATAAATCCCTCCCGAAAACATGCGTACATATCAAATTTGCCTTCAGCTACCTGCACCTCTTTTAAATATTTGATGCTAGCTAACACCTCTCCTTCCCAAGACACTGTTGGGCTTTGTATTTTCTGTTGTAGTCTTTCACAATTATAGATTTAGGTCATTCTTAATAATAAAGGAAATTATATTCTATCCCATCCCAGAAACCATGGGGTTTAGGAAAGCAGAAGACCTCGTCAACTGTCCCTCAGATCATTTTGTGGTTTGAATGGGGTAGCAGAAAGTTCAGAACAGCCTCAGCAACTTCAATTTTAAAGACATTTTGGTTTGGGCTATGCAAGAAGGCACAGAACCAGTATTATTCTCTTAGTATTTTCCTCTTGTAGACTGAAGTTCATGCATAGGCAAAGGTATTAATCACAGTATTGGCAGTCTTTAGAGCTCTTGCAATTCCAAGGCAGCTGAAACAGAAATTTTCAGGTTCTTTGTATGTCGTGACATAATTTCTATTGATTGAATTAAAATAGTTAAAAATCTACAGGTAACATAAGTCTGAAAAGCCTTCACATTTAATATTTTTAGAAATTAGTTTTGTGGCTACTTATGTCAGGTCCTTCAAATGACATTCACTGTGTTAGATCAACATAGTACCATGGCTGAAACTAAGTGCAAGGTGACTAATTCAAACATGTAACATGTTCTGGCCTTCAGATCTCAAAATACTTGGGAAGGTTCTGACTTTGCATGATCAGCCTCTTCCCTTGCTTCAGAACTGTTGTTCAGAACTTTCCCACATAGGTTGCCAGTAATTTCTTCATTAAATTTCAATTATTGATAGCTGTTTTTTAGGTCACTATTAGTTCTTGGGACTTTTTCACAGATTCCTAATGCACTCTGTATTTATAATTACCATGAGCTATGCAGACAAGAATTTCAAGAAAACATTAATCTGATTCACAGTTTAATTACTATGGAGCTAGTAAGAACAATAGATTTATCAAAACATTTTCAGTTTTACCGAGAAAAACCTGCTAATGAACTATTTATAGCACACTTGTATCTATTTTTATCAGTAGTCTAAGGACTGACTTAGGACAAACGGGTTAAAAAACAGGAAATGTGGTTAAATAAGTGGGTAATCTCTCCAGAGAGTTTCCAGTTTGCCTACACGTTCACATTTTCTTCTTAATGTACTTCAAAACAACGTTAAGTACAGTACCTTGAAATCCATCTCCGTTTAAAGGAGGGAATGTTTCCAGCAATAGCAGGAAGTGGCCTAGTGAGAAATTTTACGTTCTTGTTTAAACTGAAATGAGATTCTTGAGTCCCTGTTTTTAAGTGGGTTTTTCTGCTTTAATGACAATGGAGCAGTTGTGTGACATTTAACTTGGCTCAGGTGTATCGTATGGATCCATAAAACTCTGTGAATGCTGTAATTATGTCTTTTGTTTTAGACTGGTTTTAAATAATTTCTTTCCTCTAACTTACCTTTTTCCTTTATATGGGGCGGTATTTATTTGTTAATATACTGTGCATGGGCTTTTAAAAATGCATATAATCCTGCTTGAAGGTTGTAAAAATAGTGTAAAAAAAATTTATACTGCATAAATCTTACTGTAAAGTAAGGAATTTACTGAACATGATAATGTCCATTTAATTCTCTAAGAGGTGGTGTCTGTATTTCTTTCGGCAAAGCAGAAGCAGTAAGTAAATGAAAGTCATTATTTGCACTGTTCATTATTTGGTTTTTGACAGCTACTAATTATTAACTTTTTTTTAAATCAACTTGAAAAATATTAGTGAGTCGGAATGAGGAGGGTATATAATAAACAAATAAAGCTACTTAGGTGGTAGTAAAGGTTGTGACCTGGTGGAGCTCCTGTATTTTTAGAGCTACTGCCAGATACGTGTTCTGCTCTTAGCATCCTGCAAGCAATTTTCTGGAAATGTTTTTATCCAGGGCAAACAACAAAGCATGATAGCAAATGTATTTTTAGTAATTAGGAAGAAACAAGCAGGCTTGTCTAGCTGCCTTAATTTAGAAAACAGGCCACTGGTAGTACTGTTATCTGAAGCTGATTTCCTATCAACTGTCTTTTGAGGGAGAAACCTTTGTGCTGCTATAAAGAATGGAGGTGAGCTGCTTTGTTATGTCCATGGGGAAATTCCAAGTCACATCTCTACTTTTTTTAATATATATATTTTTTTAACATCTGTGGGGTGTCAGGTTAGATGATATCACTGTGTGGGTGGGGGCACTTCAGTAAAATAGCATGACATACTCATGTACCAGTGCTGTAGTTCATGAAAGGCTCATGCCTGCAAACAAGTCAGGTTTCTGTCTATTCCATGGTTAGGGGACTATCTTGAGAGGTGTAGGCTGCTTGGAAATTAAAAGACTACTTTTCTAAATGGGGTATCGCATTTACTGTAGTAATTGCAAATAGTTGCTAGCTTTTAAAATAATTTTCCAGAAACATTAAGTAATTTAGGGCATTTTCTAATGAGGTAATTACAGTTTGTTGTTCTGGGAACATACAAAATTAAACAGACTGACAGTCACATTAAATTTTCTCTGGTTATAAATATTAAATTTCTGAATAGTTTTGGGGGCCAGCACTTTTTTTCAAATGCATTTAATGCAGCCTCAGGTGTGCTGTGCTGTTGGTCCTCATAGATAGCAGATGTCACCCTTTTTCATGTCATCCTGGGCACTTGATTCTAAATCCAAATTGCGTGTATATTTTTTTTTTCAAATCCAAGTTAAGTGCTTGGAAAAATTCAAGTAATACATTTATTCCGTCATATAAGGAATATTCCTTCATAAATACCTTCACAATAGTAACATAATGTAAACTGGTTTTTGCTATATGTACTTCACAATCTGGTAGCCTGGGTCCTGAAATATTTTAGTAAGGTGTAAGGTACATTATAAGTCATGTTTATTTGGAATCCTGCACCCCAAAAATAAAAATATTTTGGTGTTCATTTGAATTTTCACTTTTAGTCTGTGCTGCTTCCTGTTCATTTCTTGGGATAAGGTAGTTAATAGATCTTTGCCATGCACTGGAGGTGTCAGGCAGTCATCCATAAGTATGGGAAGCCTGGAGTTATGTGTAGATCTCTTAAATTAAAATTTTTATACCGAGACACATCTGCACGGGTAACCTTTTATAAAATTGTTCCAGCAGCTTTTGGATGGCGGCAGTGCTGACTGCTCTACTGACCTGCTGTGACCTCAGACAGTGTTTTGCTGTGTAGAACCTCTTCCCCCTCCCACCTGTTCTGCCTTACCTTATATTTTGGGTTTTCGGAAAGAGATTACTTGCTTTTAGCTGGAAGTTATTGCTTAGGTTAGATTGAAAAATGAAATTCTGTGGTGTGTGTTGGGCTGCTTGGTTTGTCAGGAGGCATCTATCTAAGCTTGAAATTCCCTTATGGGCTGCACGGGGCAGGATGGTGCTCACTTGGTGTGTTGCAGAGCACACTGCCTTTTCAAGAGCTGCAGAAACACAAATAATTGTCTGCCATCCCAAAAGGAATCCTGCTACCCCATAGCACTGCTTCTGTAACAGGAGTGGCATTGAGGAAGAGTGTGACCACACTAGAAATTGTCCCAGGATAATTTCAGTTAAAGCAGGTATTGAATACTGCTATTGCAGCTGTGATGCAGCCAGAACTTAGAGGAAATTTAACAGTTGAAATCAAACTGTTTAAAGAAGTTACATGGCTTTGTGGATTACCATTCATTAGTTTCTTTTTTAATGTGCACTACACAGCACTGATTAACGACCTGCAGTAGATGTGTGCAGCTTTTTTTTTCCAACAGTTTCACATAGCAGATTAAAACCTTAGAGAAGAGCTGCAGGAGCTTAACTGACATACAGTTCAGAACACTTGGTGTGTGAGCTGCTGTAAAGTTTGGCATGATATATCTGAAGCTTGGAAATTAACATTTCCAATATCGATTTGCTTAAATCTGGCAATAGGGTGTAATGTAACTGGAAAGAATATATATCAAAAAAATTTAAAAGCCAGTTCCTTGCTTAGAACAGAGCAGATTAAATACCTTTTTCCATTCGCCCTCCTCTAAATTTGCTATCAGAGTAGCAAATGAAATGTCCAGAAACAGGCAAGTATTGGTGTTCTGCAGCTAGGGATGAAAAATATTAATCTGTTTGGATGACCAAAATCTGTATGTTATTTGTATTTTTAGGAAAGTTTTCATTAAAAAGTAATCAGGAAAAAGAGAGGTTTCAAACTGATTGACTGTTACTGGCATAACCCACCAAACGGAACAATAAATTGTAAAAAATATTGCATACAATTGGATGTGTTTTAAAATGCAAAATTTCAGACTCCCAGGCATCAGTTTTCCTATCTCTACCAAGTCATGTTCAAGCCTCAAGGCCAACAAATTTAGTGCTCTCTTTTCAGAAGCCCTAAGAAACATTGCTACCACCAGCAGCAGTTGCTTGCCCATTTAAGTTCTGACCTCCTACAGAATGCTCTCTGTTGTTCCCTAAATTGGTGGCTCTGTGCCTACCCGACACTCATTTCTGTTTCACTCCCTCAGAGCTTAGGTTTCTAATAAGTCAGTCAACTCAGTCATGAAGCAGGACTGGTAGCTTAGTCAATGTATTAAGAACTGTTAATTCTTCTCTATTTAAAAAAAAAAAAGAGTGACAGCTGTCAAACGGTAAAATTTCATGTGGATGGCTTTTCTAGCTCCTCCACAGAGGAGCAGTAGCTTTCAATATTCCTGCATGATTTCTCTTTAACCAAACTTGCCTGAGAACTTTTTTCTTTTCTTTTAACCCTTCATAGCCTCTCATCCTCATTTCTGGTTTACTGCTGTTAAGCAGAGGTACCTGCTGACATCACCTGCTTCTTCTAAACAGTTATATGCATTTATCCTCCTCTCCTTTTTGCACGAGAGGCAAGCTAAAAGGCTGGTTTGGTGAGAGGCAGCAGCAAAGTTGTCCATCTCAAATGAGGTTCCAATCTCACAAGAGTTAAAAGTGTGTCAAACCCAGTCTGCCTGGGTTAAAATTTCCTGTGTGTTTCAGTTGTCCTCACTGAACTTCAGCTCATTCTTTGAACTCTTGAGTCTGCAGAAGGCTTAAAAATGTTTGAAGCTCATATTTTCCCTCACTCTATCAATTTGCTGTAGAAGGACTGGGAGCATTTGAAGACCCATGTTAGCTTCTGGCACAGAAGAGGCAGCCTGATGAGTTAGATTTACTGTGTGTGCAACCTTTGCTTTTTTCTTGCATGCAAGTTTTTGTAGCCTCTCTGTGTTTTAAAATGACACATGTGGTATTGGAGTCCCAGCTCTTGCATGCTTGTTCAGTCACTTTGGGGGTTTCGTAGTATAACAATGTCATATAAGTACTTGGGGGAGACATATCTCTGAGAACTACAAGTGGGACAACTGGTAGCACTACACCATCTGAAGATCTCCTGAATGACTCCTGTATCGGCAAGCTAAAAGTTCAGTTTCTGTTACTCCTCAGAACCACAAACCTTTTTCCCTTCTGCTTTTCCCATCATTCACACAGTCATCCTTGCTACAGCTTTACAGTGTTGCTAAAATTGCTTTGAAATGTAGACTGACACATTTAAGTTGTAAAATAAAATAAAATAAATTAGTAGGTGGTGTAAACTGGAGATTAATGAATAATTTTGTTATATGTCTCTCCATTAAAAAGTACAGTGGAAGGTCCAGAATTGGAAGATGCTATTTTAAAGTTTCTGTCAGCCATTGTGATAGTTGATGGCTGAAAATGTCCTTCATTTTTATGTCTTAAATCTTCTCATCCATTTTTCTTTAGAGCAATGCTGGGGCTTTGTTAGTGGCAGCTAGAATTCCAGCAAGTCAGTCTTTGGTATTAAGAATAGAGTGGGAGTGGAATGCATTTATGTTGTAACAGAATAATAACGTTTTCCTCAGAGAAATTGCAAGGGCTTGTTGAGACTTTCTTTAACACATTTCTGTCAGAAGCAATGGAAAGGCATTGTATTTGTGCTTCAATATGCTAAATAAGAGGTATTTTAGACTTAAGGATGTTATGTTTCACTTGATTAGCCTAATAGTTGCAACCTACAGTTACATGGTGCATTAGCTTTCAGTGCTGTATAATAGGACTGGCAGCATGGTGTCCCAAAAACTGTGATTGCGTGGGCTGCTGAACAGTTGTAGAGAAAGCTGCACAAAAATTCTATTCTAGACAGAATTTTCTCATTTTGAAATGAATTTCACAACAAATTCACAGTTGGATGCCACTGCTTGTATTTCCAGTGAATCATACTCCAGAAAAGTAATACTTTGCTTCAACAAAGACTGCCACAAACAGTGCAGTGATATAAATCAGAAATTGGATATTTTTTAATTGTAACTTTTCAAAATACAGTACAGTTATTAATTATGCCTGCAGGTCCTGACATTCCGATATGTTTGGCTTTGTCTCCACATCCAAAAATTAAATCCTTCACAAATAAGACAAAAAGAAGGGCTGGGGGGGGGAATACCCTTTTTACTTATGTTCTGTTCATGGTAGGAAACTGACTCCCCACCACCAGTGGTTGTCATAAAACCACATATTTCATAGCTTACTTAGAGCACACCTGTTACACAGTGACTTTTAATTTCCAGCCTACCTCTACTGATGGTCAATTCATTTATACCTTCCTTTCTTTCTTGTGCCTATGTTGTTCTTCACCATGCATACTTCTCCTTTCTTTCCCTGTCTGGTTCCACTAACTTGCATTTTTGGAGTGCAATTGCATGTTCTTTCTGTCTTTGGCTTGTTTAGCTTACCAGGACAAGGCCTTTCAGGTTATTAAATGCTGCAATTAAGGCAACTACAGTTTTGTATACATGGACTGTCTCTAAACTGCATAGCTTTGCACAGTTTGTGCTGAATTATTTGCTCTTAAGTTGTAAAACCTGTCTAAGAAACTGAGGAAATACTTGTGCTGGTACTGAGCTCCCTGATCCTGAAGTCATTGCAGGACTGAGCCTTCTATGAAAGGTCAGGAACACCTAATTATTTCTTGCAATCCCAGTAGCACTAATCTCCTTTAAGTTCTTAGTTCACCCATTTGTCTTTGTGTGTGGTACAAGGATGGGAGATAAAATATGTCTGCTTATGCCCTTTCACTAAGGTTTAACTTAACAATTTTATCATGCAGCTGGGATAGGCTAACAGTATGCAATACTAAGCTACTCTCACTTCATTTTTACCGTAGCGTCCATCTCCATTCCATTTACCCTGTTCATTCTGAGTTCTGACGTAAATAACCATTTTACCTTAGCTGTGCACCATCAGACAATAGCATTCAACACCTGGAGCTAATGTTGCTGATATTAGTATTTCATGCTTTTAGAAATTAACAGTTCTTATGTAGGTGTAACAGTTATGGCAACTCAGTGACTAGCTCTTTATCAAATATGTTATGGAAGGTTTCTGCAGACATAGTGATAGCCAACTTTTACTAGTACAGTCAAAAGCTGTTTAATGTGGGTGCTCACAGCAGCAGACAGAATTAGCAGCTCCTACCCTGAGCCAGGTTGCATGAACGCATGAGAAGAGGCACGCTACCTCGGGGGTTTAGGTGGGATAAGTGGGAAAATGAGGATTCTTCCTTGGAATCACATCACCCTCTTACACAACCCACTTCAGTCTCTATCCACTCCAGCTTTTCACTTACCTCCTTGATAACATTTCTTCCCAGCTCAGCCTGCTGGCCACCTCTGCAGGAGACACACGTGTTCTCTCTGTTTGACATGGCAGCCCCCTCTCTGTACTTTCCTTACAGCTCCCCAGCAGTAGCAGGGTTTGAGTGAGATACTTCATTAGGGAATACTCATTTGGGCCAAAGAAATGCTGCTTAAGTCATGACTGAAATTCTGATTGACTAAGGAACATGCCATGACAGTGCTCAGGTATCCCTGGAGAAGGGAGACTGTCTAAGTCTTAATCTTGTGCAGCATTTGTGCAGAAGTAAGATCACAGTTTCCACATGAAAGATCCCACTGTCACAAGATGAGGCTGGTAGGCAGACAAAAGCTGAATACCACATAGTTTGCAGACCAAAAGCAACACTTTGCACCCTGAGGTTAATTGCAAACCAGCTCCCAAATTCACCCTGTACCTCTTGATGTCATTTGCATACCATCGTTCAGGATCTGGTCAAGCTGTCTTTGCTTCTGGGATGTGATAGAAATTTTGCCCTCTGTGATATGAAGCGTGCTGGGGATTTGAACAGGGGCAGAGCGAAGTAAAAGAAGGAAAACAGTAGAAGAGGAAAAAGGAAGGGGGTGTTGCATTTCCACATATACCTGTGATCTTTTGGTGTGGTTCAAGTATTGGTGTGTAACATTCTTGCTTTGTTTTGCAAGGTTACAGGGCAGGAGAAAAAAGTCAGTTTCATAAAATTTCTGGTATTGCTTTATTTCTCCCTCACTTTCTTGCTAAGATAGAAGAAATTTTAAGTTTGCAACCTAGTATACAATACTCTTTGACTTGTCTTTGGATTAATTTTAATGGAAAAAACTACTGAGATTTTTCAAGGAGAAGAATAAAGGTAAAGAGAAAAGGCACTAGAGATGTTTTGGAATGTGTGGAGAAAGGCTTGAATTTTTCTAACACCCAGGCTGCATCCCATTGCACATCCTAGATATTTGTTCCTCATGCAAGAGGGTCCTGTTGTCCTACTGTTATAAAATGTTTGTCCATAATTGTCTAACAAAGAGAAGTGTCAGCTTTTTAGATCTTGAGGCAAGTTGCGGGACCAATGGTTAAAGATGTGAGCATGACTGAGATGGCAGTTGTGAGACACTACTCTTTTCACAGAATAGCTCCTGTTGATGATCTCGGGTAACCCTTTTTAAAGCTGTTTTTTGTAGCAGGACTAAGTTGCTGCATTGGTGTTATCTGAGGAAAGGTGGAGCAAGTAAGATGAACTGATTAAAGGTTCACTTTGTAATTTTTATACCAGCAGCCTCAATCACACTGTGATCTTCGAGCTGTATGGTTTCTCCAGTCTTTGTCCATGATTCTCATATTTTACTGTTGATTGAATATATTGAAGGGAGTGATGTGGTCATTGCACTTTCTCTGATTCGTGCTAGAGTAATCAAAATCAGAAGTTGAGGTCATGTGGATCAGTAACCCTTTCTCATTACTTTGTACTTCCAGCGTTTATACATACTTTAATGAGTTAAATGCTTGCTAATTTTCCTTTGCCTACAAAGGGAAGTGGCCATGAAAACAAGTGAGGCAATTTTAGATTTTTGCCTATTTTAAATCTTAGACGACTGGAGTACACCTGGGAAAGTTACAGAATTACAGCAGCAGAGAGAGTACTAAGAGCCTGTCCTAACTAAGGCACACCCTGCTGGATGTTCTTCTGTTTAGAATTTACTTCTTAGTATAAATTGACAAGCATTTCACAAGCTTGGCAAGAAAATGCTTGTTTGACTTCTCCACCTTCCCCAAAAGGAAATTTCTACTAAGGCATGACATCTCCTATAAACTGCCATGAGTAATATATTCTGAACTGCATTCAGAGAAACCAGGGTCCTTGCTATTCTTATCTATAATAATTCACAGATAGAGAAGCTGATAAAGTAGTAAGATCTTGAAGACTGTTGTACAAACAAAACCTCTTGTCTTTGTTCTTTAGAACTTATCAAACTGTGGTATGTGTTCTGTGCCATGGTGTGTGTATTCTAGCAAAACATCCAGAATATATTTTTTAATAATGCTAGTTTTTTATTAAATTGCAAAGTTGATGAAATTATGTTGCTAGAGAAGAATACCAAAACAGGAACCTACTGACTTTTTTTAACCTTCTGCTGTAAGGAAATGTGCCTTTCTCCATTTGATTTGAAAAAGGAAATAGACTGGTCGTGTGGCTATGGAACTTTCTCTTTCTGCCTCTGATTACAAAAGTAGTAGTAAAAAATGAAAATAAAAAGTACAGTATTGAACAGCAGAATATTATGGTGTTTTTGAGACAACAGAATGAAAGTAATTATTTTGTTTGTTTTGTTTCAGGTGTCAGAAACTATTTGAAAGAAGCACTAGTGAATATCATTGCTGTGCACGCAGAGGTGAGGAGAAACTTCAGATTGTTTCATGCTTATCTTCATATGATTTCAGTGTACTTTTCCTGGTAAATCCTGCCTTTCACCAGGGCTTTTCACCCTTTTATTGAAGTGTCTTCATTATAGATGTGTTTTAGATTAGGTTTAGCCAACCTGTTACACAACTGATAACTTTTTTTTACGGGCAGAAGGAGATGAGCAGTTCCTGTTTATCCTGACTAACACTCCATTACACCTTTTTGTTTCCAGTATCTGATAAAGAGGAAAGCCAAATTCTAAAGCTAAATTCTCCTTTTCCATGGAGGTAATATATATAGATGTATAGCTACTTATGATGCTCTCTTTCTCTGATTACCTTTATTTTCCAAAACATCTGTAAATGAACTTCTGTTTCACCTTGAAAGAAATGTTCAACACATGCCACTCAGAGTGAAAAGCCAGTATATGTCCGTCTTCTACATACAATGGAAATAGGAAAGCTAAACCCAGAAAGTTTTACAGTCGTTGTACAGCACAAATACTGCTTGAAATACCAGGCTAGGGGAGTGCATGTTAAAACATTGCTTATAACATAATAAGCTTGGAGGGGCTGCAATAATTTAGCCTTTTGTGATTACATGTAGGAATTTTCTGTGGTTCTTTAAGTTAGAGCCTGTGCTTTACATAATGACTCCTAATCATCAACAGTGTTAACAGATACTGTTGCTCCTGGTAGAAGCATTGGTAGTAATATTACTCTTACCTTCCAAAATACCTAAAGTATGGCTGCTCTACCTTTTCTCTGTAACTAAAAAATTATGAGATTCACTTGAGGCTTTTACTTATCTTATTCCTTCTTAAGTTACAAGGATTCATATAAATTAAAATGTTTTCAGGAACTTCAAATTTGACTTGCAGTTTTTTTGATACGGTTTCAGTGTTAAATTATAGCAGAAGCACTTTCACAGAAGCCTTGTGATTTTACCAAATGTTTCCAAATGAGGGAATAAGAAACACTAAAAATATAGACCAACGTGATACCAATTTTTAATATTGTTTTTCAGTGTAGTGGAAATTGATTAAAATGGAAATTAGAGGTTTTGCTTTAAAAAGTTCAAAGGCATTTGTGACTTACTGAGCTAGGTTTGTAAACATGCATACTTGTTGAAACACTGCAGCAGAAGGGTGTGTTGTTGTGCTCTCTTCATTGAGACTGATACTGGTTCTGGCCTAAATAGCACTGCCTCATAAATTTCTAGATGTGAAATATTACAGAAATATGAAAATGTGTGTCAAGACGAAACTCCCATTTCCACTGGTGAAATTCTGTAAGCTGGGTCAGGTTTAAGTTTAGTTAGCAAGGCTGCAAGTTTCTGTAGTTTGAAACAGCAAAAATTAACCATCAGATGAACAGCAAGGATAGACTGAAATGGAAAGAAAATTGTTTCTCTACCGTTGAATTCAAATTTAGTTGAAATCAAAATAAGGGCTTCTTATTGCAAATTTGTGATGATTCACCCTTGCTGAGAATTATTTTTCCTGGATTCTGTAAAGTAACTTCAAGAGTGCTCATTGCAGGCAGAAATATTCTCTTCTCAGTAGATGATCTTTGGGCATGTTCCTGGTATGTTTGTCTTGAATTGGTCAGCAGTGTTTGGTGCTGAGTGAAATGACCCCTTTCCAGCACTGGTAACAGCTGGTAGCTGACATTTATGTGGTCAGTGTACTTGGCCTGTGGTGCAGACCTGCCTTTTGGAATGGTCAGCCTTATGGAATGCCTGGTAAACAATTCTTTATTTAAATCACTGAAAACTCTGTAGGAATCTTGCTTTCTTCGGGTTTTCTTCCTTAATTTATTTTTACACATATGTATTAATATCTTCTGTCAGTTACTAAATTTTCTTGTCAGACATGAGATCTAAACTTCGCGTAAAAGCAAAGGTATTCTAGCAAAGCAATCATTCCACTACTTAATTCTTTAGACCATTTCAAAGCAGAAACTGGGGAGGTGTTTCAAAACTTTATACAGTTCATTTTCCTTCTTGCACTGCTCCAGTCACATATTTCAGCTTACATACACCACTTCAGCTTCTTGTGTCATCTTCTCTCCCAGCCCTGTGCAGTTTAATGCACCTTTATCATCACCTTTAAGCTTTGACACAAGTTTGGAGTGTCTAACCTATAATCTCACTTCCTCCTATATTCCAACCTCTTAGCCTGCATTTTCCCCAGTTCTGTGTAGAAAAGTCATACCTTTTTTTTTTTAATCCACCAACAATTTCTCGCTTCTGTAAAGCTCCCTTTAAGGAAGATTGGTCTCTTCATACTTTGCTTCAAGCATAGATCTAGTGATTTTGTGTTGCAGTTACTATTCTGAAAGTGCCACTTTAAAAAGTTATACAAATAAGCAGTTAAAAAGATGGCCTTGATGCATGGGAAAACCAGTACGATTTAATTTTTTTTGCCAGGGAACTAATAAATGGCAGCAGTGGCAGAATCTAAATGAAAATCCATTGACACTGGTACTGTCACAGGCTGTCAAATGTTTATGTCTGCCACAGAGCATAACGACACCGGCCATTCAACAGTGGTCAAATATAAAGGAGTCTAGAAGAAATAGCAAAATATATGGGTAAAAAGTGGCTGAATGTGTAATTGTGTCAGTCAGTCACACAACTCTGAATTGAAGGTGCTATCTACAAGACAGCAGTCTATCTACAGCCACCTGACTACCTGCATCCATCAGCCAAGAGCACATATTTTGGAGTTTAGCTGCTTTTTGGTATTGCAAGAAGTTTATCACATATCACATAGCCAACTTTGGTATTAACAGAGGGGATTGGTCCAAGTGCAGGACAAGCATCAAAAGACATCCTTCATATTCTAGTTGCTTTTGAATTTTTTTTGAACATTGATAAAAATGAAGGAGACCTTTCAGTCAAAGAGGTTTATGTTTTTTATTGAAATGTTAGTATTGAAAATATTTCTGTAAATGTAGATGTTGTGCTCATGGTTCTTCTTTCATAAAACTTAGGTGTTTACCATTTCCAAAGACTTAGTTCCTCGGGTAATGTCAAGGGTTGTAGAAGCAGTCTCTGAAGAACTGAGTCGACTGATGCAGTGTGTTTCATCCTTCAGCAAAAATGGAGCTTTACAGGTACCTGAATGCTTTGTACTGTCAAACATCTGAATCTAGAAAACTGAAAACAACAGACAGAGGTATAATCTGCGTATTTGTTTGATTTATTGTAGCAGTGAAAGCAAGGAGATAAAAAGGATTAGTTTACAACCTATTTCAGGTTTATGGATGAATACCCTTTGGGATACTGATTCTTGGGTTTGATTATATTTTAGGGTTATCTTTGTGTCAGACAGCATTAAAAGGCTACCTGTATCCTATGGGATAAAAAGCATCATAATGGTATCTCTTTGAAATGTTGTTAAATAGTCTCTTTGGCCTGACATAAAAAATCATTTTAAAAGAAAAAACCAATGTAGTGATATTTTGAGATTTAAAAATCTTGAAAACAGGATGCAGTAGGATCTCATAAGACTTTGCAGAACTAGTCACTTGTTATACTCTCTCTACAATACCATGTTGTTATAATATGGGCAGTATAGCTTTGCTTTCTTTATTTACAGCTGGATTGGTAGTTGTACTTGCTGTTGGGTAAGCTTTAAAGGACTCCTAGAAAAACACCTTTTTTTAAAAAAGCACTTTGAATCAGATAGCTATGGCTGTAACAGAAAAAGAGCAAACTCCCTATTTTCATTGTACTTGACAGCATTTTTGCATTATAACGGGAAAATAGTTATCCAGTTGTAAGCCTTATTTTCCAGTTGCTGGTAGTAATGGCATTGGACAGAGAATTAGTACAGGAAGATTGAAGCCAAGTAAGATTGACTCCTTATGTAAAACAAATCCATGAATAACAACAAAGCTATGCATACAACCCTTATGTCTGACTAAACAACCCACTCTAGGGACTTGCTGCCTAAACCCATAATTGAAAGGATTTTCTCTCCTTACTGTAAGTTTGTCATTTTCTGTTCCTCTGAACGTGGAAAATCGTGTCTGACAGACAGCAGCAGTGTGAGAGTCAGCCGAGCCTTGTCAGGCTGAACAAAAAATTCTCATTCAAGCCTCACTCTGTATTCCCATCCCATGACCCATAGTTTTGCAGGGCTCGCCCTTCCACCAGGTTTACTTAGGCTGTGGTACTTGAGAATGGGGTACTGGTACCTCCTAAAATGTAGAAAAGACTCCAGAATCTTAGGTGTAGGACTTCAAAAAGTCCAAAACTCTTGAGCTTGGAGCACTGTACAAAAAGAGGTAAAATATTCTGTGTTGAGAAAAATATTTCTTATGAGTATAAAATTGATGGGTGGCTATATTAAATTTTGTGCCAGAAAGTTCTGGCTCTAAAAAAGCATGAATTTTAGCTGTCTTCCTACCTAGGGGAGAGGTGAGGGAAATACCTAAAGGTCAAAGGCTTTCATTAGAACTGGAATTAGTTGTCTGTGTTGCATTGTTAAAAGTTTTGTTTTGGAAGGTTAATGTCATTAGTTGTGTCTAAATGTAGATCAGTTACTGTAATGCCTAACTGGATTAAATTTCATCTTTCTGCTTAAAAGAACAGAACGTGAATTTTTGTGAGGTTCAGGTTCATTTTATATTTTTAAGTGAAATTACTTAATGATCTCTTGCAGAATGTTTCTATTTCATATAGAAGTTGTGATGATAGTGATTGCTTTTCAAAGACCAAAGGATGACCTATGAAGTTTGTTTAATCTTTGAGTTCAGACTCCTCCACAGTTTGCCTAAGTGAAAATTAATACCTGGGCACACAGTACTGTACAGGAATAAAATCCCCAAGCTCTTGTGCCCACCAGGTGACACACAAGAAACAAAGTACTACTTCCTCATCTGATGGAAAAAAATAAATTCAACAGAAGAACCAAGCATAAAATGTGTATTGACAGATTTTTGTACTTTTGTGTTTCCTTCCTCCCTGGCTAAGCAGTGCTGTGAGAAGTTAAGCTCACTGTATTTCATGAAAAAAAAAAAAAAAGTTGCATCCTTCTATCTTTCTATCACAGTACAGAAAAGGTGGAACAGAATCAAAGATTTATTACTGTTACTGAGAGACAAACCAGTGTTTTTTGACTGCTACACAGTGACCATGTAAACAGTTTGACTTGAATCAGAAGTATGAAATTGCTCCTTTGAGCAGTCTCCTGACAGAGCAGCATGGCAACAAAGAATACAGGAAATAAACTGTTAAAAGCCAAGGCTGCTTACAACCGCCCTGTGCAATAGTATTTGCCTCTCAAGAAGCTGAAGCTCTGGGATACTGGTACACACTTGGTGAAAAGACATTGTGTCATTGTTTCAATATTTGTATTTCTGTCTTTAGGCAAAACTTGAAATCTGTGCATTGAGGGATACCGTGGCCATATACCTAACACCTGAAAGCAAGTAAGATGTGCTGTAATTTCACTTTTTGCTGTGTAATGGAATCCTTGGTAAACATGCAAAAAACACATAATATAAATTTAGAATGTAGAAATTTTGCTTCAAATAGAATATGTGATCTACTGGGTAAATATACAAAAAACAGAAGACTAGGAAGATTTTATCAGTTGAAAGAAAATAGTTACTTTTTTGTTGTTTTTTACCTGCACTTTTCTACACAAACTATTATTTGCCACCAAAAAAAAATTGTAAAACTTCTTAACAGCAGTAGACCTGCTGAGGATAATTATGCTAAAGCCAGACACAAGCAGATGCTGATGAGTTTTATCCAGATTTTTACAGCAATCTCATAAAGCGTAAAGCAAATAACCTGTCCAGACGCATGAGAGAGGTTACAGATCCAGACACTCCCCTTATAGGGATATGGAGAATTAGGGCTCTCAATAGGCTTATATAATACCCTGCTCCTTCTCCACACACGTAAACAGGGAAAGGGAATTCAGCTTCACACTGTCTCCTAGAATCAACACCTTCAAAAGCCTTTCAGCAATTTATCATTTCTCACTGAGGCAAGACCAAAGATAAATAGTGTGGGGACACACACATGTTAATATAAAGGGAGAAGGAAAAGCAGTAGCACCATCAGTGGTTGATGCAGCCAAGGCATGTTAAACAGGCTATGATAGCAGTCAAAGATGATTGACTGAAATTTCTAGGTGATTATGGTGGAGATTGGATATGGGCAGATTCATTCATTATTTTAATTACCTTCACTTCTTTTAAGATTGGCATTACTTGTCCCTGCAGGTGGCAATTTGGTCATCTTACCTAATCAACAGTTTTGTAGGAGACATTGCAAGTCTTAATGTGTCTTCATAGTGTCATAGATAGTGTCCTGTGGTGTCACTCCATCCCAACTCAGAGTACTCACTTCCCCATTCTAAGTCTCTGATAATGACAAAGGCCTCTAAAAAAAACTACTTGGCACTGGCTTGGGTTGGATAAAATCAAAATTATATTGTCTGTAATCATTGTAGGGCAAAGCACAGTGAACCCAGAAAGCTGGAGCTTTGTAGAGGTTTTTTATTCCTGGACTTGTCACTAGTAGTAGTTGCCACAAGTCACCATATTAATCTTTTGCTGACAAGACTCTACCTATCAGTGCAGGTCCTGCATTGTTCCCTCACTTCTGTTCCACGTCTGTTGCCCAGAGTGGGGTGGGAACCCCATCTTTGGAGTTACTCAAAACTCGACTGGATAATGGCCCAAAGAAACCTCCTCTAACCTTGAAATCGGCCCTACTTTGAGATCAGGGTTGGACCCAAAGTCCCTTCCAACCTAAATTATTCTATGACTCTGTGTTACCTCAATGCAAACCTACTGTAATTCTCTTTGTAGGCACCTTTTTGTAAGGCAGAATGCAGTGGCCTTGGCCACTGTCTACTAAGCACAGAAAGACAAAATCAATGTTTTATCTGTGGTTCATACACTGATGGTCACTTAGGTTGAGGCAGAAGACAGGCTGGCCACTGCCTGTTAATTCTTGAATAGTCCAGGATGTCAAGCACAGTCTTACATCAGCTGCTGTTTTAACATTTCCTGTTGATGTATGATGTACATCACATTAGGAATGTCAAGATACCTGCTTGACTCCATGACTACTTTATGTTCAATTTGCACATGAATGTCGGGTCTCAGGTAAATATTTTGTCAATTTATTGAAAAAAAGGAATGGATAAAATATAGCATCTCTCTATAGAATTTATAGAGTGAAACTGTAAATGCTGAGTCTTTTACTAGCAGAATGTGAGTATTTTCATTTTCCTTGCAGATCAAGCTTTAAGCAAGCTTTGGAAGCCTTGCCTCAGCTCTCAAGTGGAACTGACAGAAAGTGAGTACAATGCACCTTCTTGTTTCGTTTATGGTCTTTGGAGCCATTGCCTTTTACACTTGTAAGAAAACTTTGTTATGAGAGGGTTAACTTTCACTATATTTGACCATTCCAAACTCCAGAACAGAAGCCTCTTCTGACAGTGAAGAATAAGCTCAGTCCTTGTCTGGTAAATGACCCAGAAGAGCCAATGGCTTTGTGACATATCCTGCTTGCCCATCCTAGTCTTATCAGTTCAGTGTAGCTTTGTATTTGTCTTGTAGTATCAGTCTATTTTAGCCTTCCTTGTTAATCTTAAGGTTTCTGTGAGTTCCATTCTATTGTATTACTGAATTTAGCAGCAATAAAAAAAATGGCCAAGAACAAAGTTCAGGCTTTTGCAAGCTGGTATATGGAGAACTCACAAAAATGGCATGTTTTATTTTAAAAACAAATAAGGAAGGTCTTTGGCTCTTTCTTAACATCAGGAGGAGGAATTTTGTGTTCTTCCTTTTCCACCATAATGACCTTTGACAAACGGGTTGCATTGCTGCATCCAGCCCAGTATTTGGTAGTCTATTTTACAAGCACAGCTTAATAAAGAGTAGTATGGTAAAACTAGGACAGATTTATAATGAGTAGAGTAGTGTAGGTATAAATGGTTTGAACTAGAGATTGGTTTCATTGTACTTTCCTGCATCAAATCAGTTTGCACTTAGCTGTTGCTGAGGGGCTTAGCAGTCAGAATTTAGAATATTTTGTAGACACATAAAGAGACTGTTTGTGCAGCTCATGGTCTGTGGGCTGTGTCTTGTTCCAGATGTCCTCTGGACATGGAACATGTCTATTTAGTCAAATCTACTCTTCGTTAGCCACAAGTCTCAAGATACCTCCTCACCTTACTTAGCTCTTGTGTTTTATTAAAGTTAGAAATCAGTTTTGAGTAAGGAGACATCTGTTAACTCAAATTTTCCAAAACACCTGTAGAAATTTTTTTTCACTTAGTCACAAGCATCTGAGCTTCATAAGACAGATGAGAATCAAGAACTGCATCATTATTACATCTGCCTCAGAGTTTTGAGCCCCAGACAGTGCAGAACTTGTCGTGTTGTGAGCTGGGAAACAGAACAATTGTCATTGTTCCAGGCAGCTCATTGTAGTCTACGTGTATTTGTGTAAAATAACACATTTGTGCTCTGAGAGCTGTTTATGTGTGTTCATTCACAATTACTATGATGCTAAGTGATGAATGTGGACATGGTCATCTTCCAGAGGACCCGCTCAGGAAGCAGATATTTATTTTTTGGTTTAAGTTGTTATTCTTGGGCTAGTTTGGTTTGGGGTTTTTTTCCACACAGTGTAATTTTTTGGTTTCTGTTACTGGCTGTTCAATAATGCAGCATGCCAAAAAGTTCAGGTGATACGTGTCTGCCCTATATGGCTTGTTTTTGAAATGGAGCAGGAAGTCCAGAGATCACATTATTCCCTAGAATAAGGAGAAAATAAAACACCCAGCCAAGACTGTAAAATAACTTAATGTATCTCCCCTGTTACAGTAAATATTTTCTACAACAGGCCTATCAACATCATTGCTCCTACACCTGTAATTTGTGGATTATAATAAATATTATCCACTGCACCACATACCCTCTTGATAGCTCAGTAGATCTAAATTAACCATTTTTATGCCCCCAAATGAACTCGTACACAGTTTATCTATCAGGGACAAAACCACATGATTGGAGTGAAATAATGTTTCTCTTAGAATAGTCATACTATCTCTGATCTTTCAGTCATGATACTTAAGAGAAATCTGCAATATATCTTCCAAAGACAAGGCTGAGAACTGAAACTTGCAATTCAGCTACACAAGAAAAGCAGACAGTGTACCTGAAGTCCCAGACAGAGTAGTCAAAACTCACAGTAATTGTTCCCTTTCCAGAATCTCCTAAAGTTGTAACTACTTTCCATTTACAGGTTACTAGAAGAGTTGCTAAACAAATTCAAAAGCAGCATGCACTTGCAGCTGACCTGTTTTCAAGCTTCTTCTTCAGCCATGATGAAAACATAGACAACAGCACAATGCAGACAAATGTGCTTAAACATTGTACATTTTTTCTGGATTACTTCAATTCCTTTGAACATCCTAAAGAAAACAAAAAGAATTCCACTGGAAAACGAACTGAGATACAACTTTTTCAGTAATGTTATGGGGTGTCCTGCTGAGTGAGACTTCTGTTCCTACATACTTAAATAAAATGGTTTTCTGTCTGCTGTATTTCACTCTGCTGTATTTCACTCTGTGGAGGCAATTAAGTCAATTTTGTTTACATACACTTGTTCGTGAAGAAATATTCATAGCTGTTCTGCAGTCTCAGTTTCACTTGTTAAAAATACATTGAAATGTATTTTTAGCAAATGTCACCTTAAATTTGAGTATTACTCATGCTGTTCAGTGTATCAGTCTGTTAATTTCTAGATGTAGAGTGATACTGAAGTGACTGGAAGACTCAAGTTCTTTAAACTATTGAGAAGTATGTAATAAGCATTGCCCCTAGAGCTTATAACTGTCAGATACCATATTAAGTACGCTGCTTCTTTTGCATTTAAAAATGATAACTTTTTTTTTCTGTTCTCATCTACAGTTTCACTGTTTGTAAGTCTGACTTCTTGGGGGCTTTTATTTTCTTGCTTATTTTTAATTAAATATGTTGCTGCCTCTCATGTTTCTCCCTTCTATTGGAATATTGATGGTAAGCTTCACATCTGAAATAAGCGCTACTTTCACTGGCAATTAAGAGAAAAGCACTCTGAATTTATAAGATTAGTAGAAAAAATGTCCAAGTAAAATATTCTTTGGTGTTAAAGAGTAGAATAGTTAATAGCTTCTCACATAGTAAGGAGGAGCACAATATGTCATTTATTTTGCTTCTTCCATCTTACTCTTCTTATCTTTTCTTGCTCTTACAGGCTCACTACCACTGTCTTCCTCTTGTTAGTCAGTCCTCTTTTCCTCTGTTCACCACTAGTTATTGGATTTGTATGGGGGGAAGTAGGGATTCAGGAGAGAAGAACAGTTTTGCTGCCATTGTTTTGGGGGGTAACAAGTGGGTTTAATTTTATAACTGATACCACAGCTGGGAATTAAATAATGCAGTAATAATATATTCTTCCTGTAATTACAGTCATTTTGAATAAATCATTTCAGGAATAGTGCATAGTTTTCAAACAATTTTTTAATGTTAGCTCTTTTTTTTTGCCAGTTCAATTATGTGCTTAAAAATACAGCGTACAATTCCTGTAATATGTAGTTTTGGAGAAAGTTTGATGCACATGTAGTCACTTGTTAAAAAGTTCTGTGTAAGTATTAGCAGCATGCTGAATGGAAGTGTGAGACTTCAAATATGTGTTATCATCATTAAGCACCTGGAGCGATGTTGTTTTAAGTGTTGTCCATTCGAAGGCGGTCATGGTCCCAACTGCTGATATTAACTGGAATAGTCATCCAGTTCTGTAAAAGATTTCACTTCAGAATAATAAAATATTAAGAAATATGGTCATAAGCTTTTCTTGAATTCTTCACTTTCCACGAGATGTGATTTCTTTGAATTTTGCCAGTCTACAATTTCTGTATTCGTATCAGACGTGTTCTAAGTATTGAAAACCTATTCTGTTGTCTGTACTGGATTAACATACATTCAGACATCTCATTATTGTAAGATCATTCTCTTACTCATCTTTTATTACAACAGCTTGTTGCTTGTCTTTAGAACCTGAAGTCAGACTTTTGTGTAGTTGCTTCTCTGAAGTAACTTACGCTTCTGAACATCTCATTGACGCAGAGAGAATAATGTGGAATCGATCAAAATATTCCTTGAATTCCATCTGGTATGAATAAATGTTCAGTCAAGTCAGAGCACTGCATTTGAATAAATCCACTGTGTGGATTAAGGAAGTCAGCGAGCACCATGCTGCAACAGGAGGTATTGGAATCCCTTTGCGTGGAAGGTGAGTTGGGACTGCTGAGGCTTCATAGCCAATGTACAGCAGGCTGCAGTTCCTCTGAAAAGAAGATTACAAAAAACAAGAAGTGGTCAGTGTGGGTTTTGCAATAAAAAACTGTTAGAAGATACAATTAGGTTTAGAAAGTGGTGTTGGAAGTGGGAAAAGATGGGGAGACCACACCAGAATACACCATCAATTACAGCTTGCAGAGAAGAGATGCAGCAAGGAAATCAAAGTAACAGAAGTGAAAGGCTCTGACATTTAAAGCAAGGTAAACAGTACAAGGGAAAGTAAAGTGAATTATTACACGAACTTTGAACCTCTAGAAAATCTAAAATAGATACAAACTGGAAAAAAATTGGCATTGAAATAAAAACCTAGAGAGCTTTATTTCTCATATAAGAGAGAAATTTAGGAAGTAATAAGGCTGTAAAATGTATCTTACTAAAAGTAGGTAAAGACTTACAGGAAAATTCAACCATAATACACTGTGTTGAGATATTCAGCCTATGGAGATGTTGAGGCATTCTTACGTTACTGTATTTTGACATGTATTTTGAATAGACATGAGTAGTTCAAGAGGTGGGCAAAGAGGAAATATAAAACAAATGCTGCATCAGTGTAATTAGGGAACAACACAGGAAAAAATGCTTTAATCCCCCAGAAAAGTGATGGGGAAAAATAGAGAAAAATCATTACGTATCTGGGGGTTAACTTAATGGAATAGCTCAAATAAGTAGCATGAAAGAATGAAGAAATCCTGTTCCATCTCACTCACAAAATGTTTTTTTAATTGACATTCTTTAGAAATAATTTATGAAATGTGCTCATAGTGTGTTGTTGTCCAAGTTAAACATCTTCCTATAGCTTTTTAAAAGCCATTTGTGTTAGTAATATAGGAAGAACCACAGTCCTGTTACTTCTCATGCCTGTGCTGAATTTTAAGGATAAGAATAGGCATGAGATGACTGAGGATCAGGCAGGTTGTATTCTGTGTGCTAAACCCCTTGCATCTTCGCAGTTTAATTTCACTCTATGGCAACAGAGAAGGAAATCAGAAGCAGTTGTGCTTTGCAGGGGGCCTTTGGCTGCTCAATAACGTGTGACTGTTGGCCTTGTAAAACAGGTCCAGTCTCTCAACCTTTGCCAAAGCTATTGCATCTCCCTGAAGAGAGAGTACTTTATGGTGAAGGTGAGATTTTTTTGGGTTGTGTTGTGTTGTTTTGTGTTGTTTTCTATACAGGTAGCCTTTTGCCATCCAGAACCAAGGAAACACCTCTGAAGCAATAGCACGTTTCCCTGCTCTATTGGTAAGTAGTGAGATGCAGATAGAATAGGCCCATAAAAACTAGTGTAACACTGTACAGAACAAAAGGCTGGGGAAAAAAGGGAAAACTTAATTATTGCTTATTCTGATTCTACTTTAGTTAAAAATGCTCTTATGTATGTTCAGGGAAAAAAAAAATAAGGATTGTTGATATAAATGCAGATGTAATGGCAATACTTTAAAAAAATCATGATAGAAGAATTTCCTGGAGTTCTTTGACTGCTGAGCCTACTAAATGACAAGCAAGAAGTCCCTCACCTGCAAAATGCTAACACTTAGCTATGCAAAGCCCTAGGAAATGTATCATAAAAATACTCACAAACTCAACTCCTTTTTAACATTGAATGTATTGAAATGCAACTCCTTTTTAATGTTGAAGGTACTGATAGACATTTTCTGTTTCTAATCTAAGAGAAGGTAGAAGATTGCAGTTTCCTAGATACAGTTTTGGCCTCATGAAGAAGGAAGCTTCAAGAATCTTTTGCCATGGTTACCACGATCATCAGAGACAGTCCTGCACAGGGGATTTATACTTCCAAACATACTGCCAGACCATATCGAAGTCAACTCCAGAAAACAGCTTTGGCTGTGTACAGCTAAAATACTCATAGCTGTGTTTTTCCTGAGGATATTAAATAGTACAATATTGATGGTAGCAATAGGTGCAAATACTGATCTTTGTATCCAAGCAGATTTCTGGACTCACTAGAAATGAGGGGGTTTACAAGTTTTCCACGTTATAAACATAACGGCTATTTTGCTCTTTTCGTTCTATAATATCTATAAAAATTAGAAGGAAAAGATCATTAACCTCATCAGAACGGATTGAAACTGAAAATTGAATGCAGTGCCCCTGCGAAAGCCTGAGATTCAGAATTCACACCTGGATCTTTAACCTTGTGAAGCTTTGGCTCTGTGGATCTGATTGATCAGGTGCATCTTATCCAGGGGTAGAAGGAGAGACCCCTGAGGATATGTAGTATCTGCAATCTTTTTCTGGTTTTTAGGAACTGTAGTTCCTGCATGGCACTTAAAATTTTAGCATCAGTCAGGAGCTGGTAATGGACTCTGACTACTGTCAAAACAAGCCACAGCACATGCATTATTTAACTAGTAAGATGCAAATATGATTTGAAATAGCCAGGCTTCCAGATAGGTTGAAATATTTGGGAATTTGTTAAACATCATTATAGACTTCAAATACGACTTTGGACTTCTGGCATTTCCGGTCTAGTTGTGTAACTAGGGGAGTTCTGGGTGACTACCCTCATCTGAAGATAAAAATAATTGTAACTTGTAAATTCCTTTAGAAGATTTTTAGGAGAGAATTTGGTGTGTTTACCGTTCAAGGATAAAAATGTGTCTAGTTACATTCCAGCCTGTCCATATAGCGATAAAGAGATGGTTCAATTTACGTGCCATGTCCTCATTAGCAGTTCTCCTGTTCTTCTGGATCAAATACTGGTACAAAGTGTGCACACATGAGGTTGGCTGTAGTTAGGAATGCTTCTGCAGTGCTAACACAGGACACTGCTTCTTTCAACATTCTTAAAGAGAGACATAAAAAAGGGAGCTAGATGGTTAATTATAGGCAAAAATAGGTTTGCACAAGCTGTGTTACGTGTTAAGAGTATTTTGGCTTCGTGTGGTTGGCAGGCTGTTTTCTGACTTAGCATCACTTACTAGAGTTTTTTTGGCGTGAAATGAAAGGCAAAACTGGGAGTAACGGGGAACACAGTTTCATAAGGGAACATGATAGCCATTTCTGTCTTCACCTTTTTTAAGTTCTGATTTTATATAGTGCTGCCAAGGGTTAAAGAGGAGATATGTGCAATTCAGCTCCATTTCTCTTGTGCTGTTTTGAACTGCAGAGATCTAAACCTTGTCTTTAATGAAGGTATTAGGAGAGCATGTCCAAAATGGTGTATTTATTTCAGGACAAGGTGTTTACCATGTAAATTATATACTCCTTTCAGTATTACATGAAAACCCAAGGGGGCTTTCCTTTGGAGAATCAGCAGTGCAACCTTGAAGTCCATTAAAATCATGTGCCTTGGTGAGCAACTTAAATGCCACAGTTTGCGACATTTATCACTGCATGGAACAGCTGTTGGAGCAGCAGCACCGACAGATCTGCTGTGGGATTTTTTGAGGGACAAAGGGGGAGGACTGAGTGGGCTTCTTTGTTGTACCTAATTACTTCTAGTCTGAACATCCCAGAAGACAATTGTATATTCCTTTCCTCTCATACCCCCATTATTTAAAGGCTTGTAATAGGTTTTGTACGACTCTTCTGCAAGCAGCCCTCCTTGAGCTCAAGACCAAGTAAGGGAAATCTTCAGCCAAATTCCTTTTGAATTGGAAAATTTAAACAACTTGAGGAAAAAGGAGTAAGACAATGGAAAGTGGAATCCATCCTTATTTGTAACAGATGCTATTAACACATGCTTAGTTTTATAGCCTATTCTGGCAGCCTTTCACCTCTTTCTTCTGAAAAAAATTTTAATATTAAAAGTTCATTGCCAGTCCCAGGCAAAAGTGCACAAATGAAATGGGCTGATGGTCTCAATATAGCTCACGAAAAATGCATTAAATACAAGTTAAGGGTTAAGAATTACCTTTTCCTTTATTCCTGAAGTGGGGTGCAGGAAGGGGAAGGGAGAGCTTTGCTGCGTGCTTCTGTGCTTTGATGGCACCTGTGTGGTGAAATTACTGCAGTTCTGATGTGACTGCAGATAACCAGGGGGCTCAGCATAGACTCAAACCTGAAGCCCGGTGTACCCAGTTATTTCTAAATACACGGTGTTCTAGAAACAAGCACGAGAGTCTTCATTTTGGTGGCACAGGGTTTCATGCTGCAGTACTAATGCAGCAAAATTTTTACAGCCACAGATTCTGCTTCGACCAAGTGGAGCACATGCCTCACTTTTCTTGGTTCATAAGCAGATTTTTAGCACAGAATGTCAAATCAGATAATTTATAAAGTAAAATTAGCAAAATGAGACAGTCTTTCTCACTGCTCATTACTCATTTTTTCTGATAAATTTCACTCATTTAACTAGACTGTACTTCTGCTCACAGAGGGGCTTCCCGTTCCAGCTTATCTTTTTAGATATTCAGCAGATAATTAAAATTCAAAATGTTAACGGTGCTGCTTATTTTTAGAACCTGACAGAAATACAGGCAGATATAGATTTGAAAATACATTAGGAGAGACCAGAGAGCTCTGAACCATTTGGGTAAAAAATGTTGGTAGACACCTGTTCTAGCTCTCTTTGGTACAGCCTGCGCAGGAAAGGGAATCTCCATCGCTGTCTCTTCAGACATCTCCACCTACCCATGCTGGGGAACGGGAGAAGGTGATATCTTGGTGAAGAAGGTGAGATGATTCTTTGTAATAATTAAAAATGCTACAAAACTGAATAAAATGAACTGCAGCAAAATTTTCTGTCTCACAAGGATAAAACCTACTCTACATTTTGAAATTTCCAAAATCAGCAGCACAACTGGACTGGTTCTGGTACAATCTCTGAGGAAGACATCTCTCACAGGCACGTTTTACCCTTGTGCTGCGGCGTTGCCCAGGGTGACCTTTTTGGGTCATTATTTAAATGTTGAGTCAAACGGGAAAACTGATTTCTAGCTTGTGTAGTCAGTGACAGTTTTACAAACCCAGGTGGCTCATGGATTAGCTCATGGGCAAAATACGCAGTTTTTCTTAGGGTCCTATATGTGAGAATGTTGAATCTCTTTATAAACCTTGATAAACTCCACTCCCTGGGGACCCTGTGTGCCAGTGCAATACATTCTGTGTGTGTGGTTTTCTGCTCCTGAGGATACTCATTGCACAGACCCACCTGAGTTGTGTTAATCCATGCTTTGGTCCAGCCTCCTGAATGTACCTGGGGGCCCACCCCATAGCATATCAGAACTTGTGTGATTACTTTTCCAGTACTGATCCCATCGTTTTATGCACCCAGCTTCACAAGCAGATTTGGACACCTAAGATGGGACGTAGGCTGCTGTAGGTTGTGCTAGGGTAAGGAGTCCTGATTCCCATGCTTTAAGCTGTGCAGGAAGGAACTGGTGGACAAGAAGCTTCAGCAATGTGCACTTGCAGCCTGGAAAGCCAGCTGTGTTCTGGGCTGCATCCAAAGCAGCATGGCCAGCAGGGCAAGGAAGGGAATTCTGCCCCTCTGCTCTGCTCTCCTGAGACCCCACCTGGAACACTGCATCCAACTCTGGGGCCCTCAATGTGAGAAAGACCTGGACCTGTGAGAGCAAATCCAGAGGAGAACCACAAAGATGATCAGTGGGCTCCTCTGAGAGCACCTCTCCTATGAAGACAGGCTCAGACAGTTGGGGTTGTTCAGCCTGGAGAAAAGAAGGCTCTGAGGATACTGTCTTGTACCTAAAGGGGGCCTGCAAGAGAGCTGGAGAGGGACTTTTTACAAGGATGTATAGTGGTAGGACAAGGGGGAATGGCTTAAAACTGAAAGAGAAGAGATTTAGATGAGGTATTAGGAAGAAAGTCTTTACTGTGAGGGTGGTTAGACACTGGAAGAGGTTGCCCAGAGAGGTTTTGGATGCCCCATCCCTAGAAGTGTTGAAGGCTGGGTTGGTTGGGGCTTTGACCAACCTGGTCTAGTGAAAACTGTCCCTGACCATGGCAGGGGGTTGGAACTAGATGAGGCCTAAGGTCTCTTCCAGCCTAAACCATTCTATGATTGAGTCTATGAATTCAAGATTTCTTTGGTCAGAAAAAAGGAGCCAAGTGGTGTTTTGTTGCTCAAAGTGAGAATTGAGGACAGGTGAAGATCAACATTTCAGTTTTGAAGACTGATGAAGTGTTACAGCTAAGGATTGTTTAAACATGAATTTCCGACCTTCTAACAACTTGTGTAGGTGCCTCTCCATGCAGCTTATGCGCTCTTGAGACACTTCTTTGTGCTTTTCTTACGGTATTCAGAGTGGACTCTTCTGCGGGACTGAGGAATTGCAAAGCTAGAAACAACACTTCAACTCATGGCTCAGAGGAGTGTGAGGCCGCTGCATTGCCACCCTGGCCAAGCACTCCATCCTTGCCTCAAATTCATCATTAGTTGTGTCAGATCACTGAGCAGATGCTTGCCAAACACAAGGGCTGGCACAAGGAAGAGGGCTAGGACAAAGAATGCATGGTCTAGAGCTGGATGGGTCAAGAGCAGCCCTGCCTGAGGTGGGACAAAGTGCCCAAGGTTCCCTCCTGACATGGGATCAGCCTTGGTGCCTCCCCTGTGGCCACAAGCGTTGATGCAAGAGCAGAGACGTGAACCTGAAGTCCTCCTGGAGCAAAGTCATGGTGCATCGGGGTGGCTCATACATGACAAGCCATGCTTGATGCTACACTGAAGGCAGCTGTGCTCTCACTCCTCTGCCACCCTCACATGCAATCTGTGAACATACTGAAAACTCAATTTACAAATCCAGCGTAGCTTCTTGTGACACTGGGCCTTTGATCTCTGACTCCGAGTGCAATTTGCAGGAATGAATACCAGAACTTGTGAAAGCCAACAGACATCACCCATTGGCTTCAACAGCCCCCAGATCATGTGCCTGGCACTGGCTGTCCTGAACAGCAGAGCTGTCCCACCACATGTGCCACCACGTCCCCAGGACATGTGGAGCCAGGAGGTGACTCACCCCCTGCAGCCAGCGAGTCAGTGCCAGTGGCAGGGATGGAAGTGAGATACTCAGAGCCCTGGGCCTCTGCTCTACCCAGCAGACCACACCCTCCAGGGTTTCCTGCCTGCGGTGAATTTTGTCAAGTTTTATCTGTAAGATGAGTTTAAAAGGAGAAAAAAAGAAAGAAAGAAAAAATAAAAGCCCCCAAAAACAAGCAAACAAACAAACAAAAAAAACCACCTCAGTTCTCATGAATGAAAAACTGCTCTGTCTTCAAAAGCTTTCTCAGCCTTTTGGGGAGCAGCATGTCCCTCAAATAACTGAAGAAATGTTGTGGGTTTCCTCTATTGCTTATGACCTTCAGTCTGACTAGCTAGCTTTTACCAATGATAGCGAGTGATAAACACTCACTGAGAAAAATGGTTCTGCCTTTCTGGGGAACTTTTTTATCAGGTTGACCACTTTGGGAAGAACAGCTTACAGATTTTGGTCTAAGCTTGACAGCTCCATTGTGCTACAAAAATGAAGGGCAAGTCAAACACATACCCTCCTCTCCCCCATACACACCTATATTTAAGAAAAGTAAAACTAATACGCTAGGGCTGTAATAATCAGACTTGTAAACCATATGGTCAGCCATGATTGACCACATGGTGGTAAATACTCATCTAGAAATGGGTGTTTGAGGCCTGCTGGGAGGTGTTCTCTGTATTCATAGTGCCGCATTCTCTCTAACAGAGTGTTTTTCCCATCAGCCAGATCCAAGATGAAGTGTGTTTGCAAGATCAGTCTGGTTGCTTTACACATGTTGTTCATTTTTTTTTTGTTTCAGCTTATACAAATATGAGTGAATCTCACTAAATGACTCCCCTTTGAAAGTGGCCGATGGCCAATTTGCCATCAAACATCCTTCCTGTGCTTTTATCATGCTGCAGAGAGCAGGGAGGAGAACAAAGACACAGTGGGCTGGTGGAGCATCATCTGAAGTGACTCATACTATGAAGTGTAGGCTTTTTGGAATGATGTCCCAAGTGTTTATTTCCTTCTATTCTTCATCTTGTTGAGGTTTTTTTGTGTTTTCTTCCTACTTACCATATCTGCATTTTGTTTGGGTTTTCATCTACTCAGTTCCTCATATTCCAATAAAATCCAATTGTTGCCATCTTGGGGCTGGTCAGTCCTTTGGGTGTTTGTGTCTCGTGTTTTGCTTGGTCTTTTATTGGGAAGAGGGTTTTTTATGTATTTGATTTGTTGAAGCGGGGCATTACTTGAGGGGGATTTTGCAGTGGCAATATCTTTCCTTTTTTAAAAAAAAAATTGCACTTCTCACCAATATATTATTTCAGCTTAACTTCAACATAACAAAGGATTTCTGTCTGGCAAAACAGAATCTGTTTTACACAATCTGTTATATCACATTTGAAATTGTGCCATTTTGGCCCTGGGAAAGAAGAGGATGTGTGGTGGGCGCAACGCCAGCAGGAGTTAGATAGGGGTGAGCAAAGGCTCAGTCTCCTCAGACCTGTCCCTTAGTAGTTCTACCCCTGGTCACAGATACAAATACACATCCTTTTGCTTTTATGTTTGTCCCACAGGATGAAAACTGAAGCTAGGACGGCTCTAAAAAGCACAATGCCTTCCTGAGCGTGAGGAGGAGCAAGCGCTCCAGCTTTACGGGACATTGTCTTGCCCTTCCTGCATACCTGGTGGAAGATTCCACTGCAGCATCCCTGCAGCTCTTACCACCTGCACAAGATTGCACCAAGATGGTTTTTCTTCTGCTGTGCTGCTGTGCTCTTCCCAACTGCCATATAGATGAGGGGCAAGGGGTTGACTTACCAGGCTTTTCATTTTTCTGTTGAACTTTGGCCTCAGTAATGCTTTGTGGCACTGACTCCACAGGTTAGAGTGAGTGAGCAAGTCTGGGGTTTTTTTACAAGTTTTAACTCCTGTGCTCATGTGCCATTTAGACTATTTTCCTAACCCATGCAACAGTTTATCATACACAGTTGCATTGCTTTTTCCTTGGGAGGGGGAGTTTTGGTGCTCACTGTGTTACCGAGTACCTCTAAGGGTACTGGGGTGCTGCCATTCCCATACGGAGCCTTCCCTCATGAGTATCAGCTGTTCCTAGGCACAGTCACAGTGGCCTTGGCCCACACTTTCCAACACATTCCCAGTGTCTCCTCACTCTGTCACTTGCCCAGAGGGCCACGCAGGTCAGGCTGCATTTCTGGAGACACTTTTGTTCTCTTACTCCAGGGAATGGGACTCCTTACCACTTCTCATCCTTCCTGGTGGCACTCTAGAGCAGTAGCAATTGAGGGCGAAAGAGGGAATAGGACACAAAGGGAGGTCATTGAAGAGACAGAGAGAGTAAAGACCTGGAGAAAAGTGATGGAGATGAGTCAGAAAGCGTAAGGAAGAGCGACTTAGCCAGCAGCACTCAGGGCAAGTGAAGGTCATACCTGGTGAGCAGTCCAGGAACACCTTCCCCCCTGTGGTTTGGGGCACCAGAACCCTTTGGTGTCCAAGTGGGATGGATGATGTTGCCCAGGCAGCCAAGCCTTGCCCCAGGATGTCATGAGGAGGGTGCGCTGGCTGGGTCTGTAGCCCTGTGGTGTGAGAGGGACACAGCCCTCCTGCAGCCTGTGCCTCCCCAGGTGTCCAATGCACCCTCCGGAGAAGCAGAGGTAGACGAGGTTTGGCTCTGACTGTGGAGACAGGCAACAAAGAGTGACAAGCCCTTTCCTGGGGCTGCCCAGAACCTCCTCAAATGCCCCGCTGGTCTCTGCCTTACCAGGCTGACCAGGACAGTATGGCCACTTGTCATCCCCCAGCAAGTTCAGAGATAAGATGAAAGGTTCACAAATACATTTCATGGAAGCCAACTCAGAATAAAAGGCAACCCTTCATTTCAGGAAACCTCATTTTTCATTTGTAAAACACTTTCATTCAGAAAAAAGGGAGGTGGGGGGAGAAGCAAAGCAGGGCGCTGGTTCTTCCCAACCATAGCAAACACACTGTACAGCAACTTTCAGTCTTTGAAAAATGTAAAAACGGGGCACAAGGAAATCCAGTAGTTGCCTCTTGCTTCCTAGTTACAGTTGTTTGTAGTTTTGGGCTAAAATATCCCAGGTTGGAGTCTGCCCCAGTATACTTTCTCTGCCTGGAAATTTTAAGTAGTTGCTGATCATTTAGCTGGGAGAAAATATACCCTTTCTCCCCTGCTCCATGCTTCAAGAAACTTGGTGACCTTTTCCTCATGTCCCCAGGCTCTGGAAAAAGGACTTGAAATGTGGCAGGGTTTTGGCTTGTGTGTCAGGAATGTGCTTCTTGCCTGCAAAAAACCTCCATCCAAATTTTGCCAAGTTTTAAACCTCTGAAGAAATAAATCATCCTGCTCACAAGCACTCTCTAGAGCTGGACAACTAACAAAATCTTCCCTAGATTTATTCCAGACTCAGGGCTCCTCGTGAGCCTCCTGGGGTCTGCACCTGAGCCCCTCTGCATGGAACTTGTGTAGCAGCCCCAGGGAGTGGGTTTTGTTGGGGTCTCACCCAGGAGGAAGGTCTCACCACCGACTGCTGGCAGCAGCAGCCTGAGCCCCAGAGCTGCTGGGGCAAGGCAGGAGCTGGGGATGGAGGGCAGGACAGACATGGCTTGGGGTGGGATGGGGGATGAGAGATGGAGGGAGGAATTGTGCCTTAGGGCTGGTGGTGATGGGAAAGGGAAGCAGTGAAGGGGCAAGTGCCTGGAGCATATCAGGACATACTGGATGAGGACTAACCATAAGGATGGCAACTCAGAGTAGCTCTAGGAGGTGCAGCATCAGGCTGCAGCCAAAAAGGGTCCAAAAAAATGGAATCTCATCTTGTTGCTTAAGTTTGCTGTCCCTTCCATTTCTATCTCCTTAAGCTAAGGGAACCACATACCCAGGCACACCAGCACTGCACAGACAATCAAACGCTGACATCTCTTAAATTTGCCCATGTGGCCTTCTTAATATTCTCCTCTGTCTGCATAATACTGTAAGTGAGGTATGAAGTATGAATAAAACAAAAAACCAACCCAAAGCAAAGAAGCAATCTGAGACTTCTGTGATTAAAGAGATTTCCTTCAAGAGTTCAAGGCGAGGTACTTCTATCAATAGGCTTTGTAAATAAGCGGGCTTGTGAGTGATGAGTGGGTTTGTAAATAAAGGGTTGACTTTCTGACAAGCTGAACACCCACCACTTCAGACGGAGCTACAGTGGTGACCAGCACCTCTGAATCATGGGCCATGAGGCCTTTCTATATTCTGAGACCTGTGCCAAAACCATCCCTTATCTCTGCTCTTTTTCCCTAGCTTGACAAAGAGACCTTTCATGTGCTACACTTTCATTCCTCAACTCTTCTAGCCTCCTTTTGCGCCCATAGAGTCACCTGCCACTGGGAGGAGATGGTGGGTAATCACTCCAGTCAATCCCAATCCTTATTCAGAATTCTGGAATTTCCTTCTTAATTAGAATAATGGATGCAATTGCTCACAAAAATGGGTAGCTGGGGCTTGGGTTTGGTTGGTTTTACTTCTGGTAGGTATTGATGGTTATTCTGTCCAGTCAAAAGCAACTTCCAAGGCCCTGGGCCTACAGCTGCCTCACACTGCCACCACAGAGCCACCAGGCACCATCCCACCATCGGTGCAGCCAGCACCTTGGAGTCTTTGGGGAAGTGACAGGCTGTAAAATGATGCCACAAGCTCCCCACCAACACCACATCTCTGTACACTGTGTTGAGACCTTGACTGTCAACGCAGGGCTGGAGAAGCCTCCTGCCAGCCCTGTCTGCAGCTGTGCCTGGTCCTTCATTTCTCATCGGCCTGTGAGCAAGGACAAACAGGGAGCAGCACCAGCTCCTGGAAATTCTCCCTTCACCACCAGCTAGGACAGCACTACCTGGGCAAGGGCAATATCTGAGATGTGAGTTCATGAGGGCGAGTTATGGGGCCTTCCTGGAGCTGGGCACCCTGAGGGTTCCTTGCAGCAGCCCTGAGTACCCAGGGCAGATGCAGGTCTCATGCCTAAGACTGTAAAGGGGTCCATGGTTTGATTTCCAGGTCTTGTAGGCATATGACTCCATTCAAAAAATGCTGTCCATATTTTTAATTTTTTTTTTCAACTATCAAAACCATAATATTTTTCTTATCAACCCTCTCATTGTAACACTTTTTCAGAGGCGGTGTGGGAGGAATCTAGTTAGTAATGTTTCCATTCTTCTGCCACTTGCCCCATTGACTTAGACAGGAAGCTTCTGAGGGCAAGAAATGTCATTCATTAGAAGCTACTGCAGCTGCCAACCTCATTTTGGTTTGGTGTCTAGACAATAAAGCAGAAGAGAGCATTAATAAAAATTGAGCAACCAAATGCCTGAAAGTTCTTGTTTGATGGTCTCAAGCTCACCGTCACATGAGGTGAAATCAAACCTGTGAGTTTTTCAAGGGCTTTTGTTGGGTTTGGGTTTTTTTGGTGTCTGTTTTGATTTTGACTCCAATATGATGACCTGATTTGTGTGTGTCTTCTGCATGCACCTGTGTGCTCATCGTGCCCTGTTTCTACTAATCAAAGTAGAAAATTTCATACAGGACATGCTCCTTTTTCAGAAATTTCACTATTACTGCTGGAAAAAGGAAAATCAGGTCGACTCTTTAAAGTGACCAGTACGGAAAGATGTCCCTTGCTTTTAAATTCCCTAAATCCAAGTAGGGCAGCCTCAATGTTTAAAAAGAGATAAACATTTCTGTTTATCTCTGCTTATAATCATGTGGGCCAAAGACTCATGTCTGTGTGAATCTTTTCTAGGAAAACACTTCAGACTGCTCCATTGAGCTCTCTTCTGGCTGGTACGAATCCCTGGTTATGTTCCCATAGCTTTGTAACAATGCAGAGAGAGAAAGGAGCTGGCCCCCCATTTATGTGTGTTCTGAATTGTTGTCATAAACAGAGGCCTGGATTAATTGGTTTGGGAATCCTTGGAGTGAAAGCAGCAGCAGCTCACATCACCGTGCTGTGTGCTGGGAAAGGGCAGCAAGAACGCTGTGGCTCCTCGAGACATCTGGTTGGTGGATCTGGGGATCTTTGGAGTTCCAGACAAACTGAGAGCCGCCTATTGCTGCCTCCAGCACAAGGGTTCCTGGAGGTAAGGTCAAACCCCCATCGCTCCCTTTCCTTCCCTCTGAGCACAGGTTTTGAGCTAACATGCTTCCTGGCATCAGACGCCTCCCTTGAAAAGACTGGAGAAATAATCCATGCTCTGTATCATCCTGCAATGCAGGGAAACAAACCTCTTAGTTTTGCAGCTTGGCTATGTTTCTTTAAAAAGTAGGAGGGCAGAAAAAAAGAAAGAAAAACAGCAACAGGAAAGAAAACACTAATAAAAATGCTCTTGCTCTATCCCTGGGGAAAAAGAAGAGCC
This sequence comes from Pachycephala philippinensis, assembly GCA_013397055.1. Lineage (NCBI taxonomy): Eukaryota > Metazoa > Chordata > Aves > Passeriformes > Pachycephala > Pachycephala philippinensis. The sequence goes on from VWZT01004168.1 coordinate 425,560, forward strand.
CCCACTTTCATTTAAGGTGACATAAACCCCACACACCCCCCAACAACCATCTGGAGGATGAAGTCTGCTCTCCAACACAGCCCTTGCAGAGGGAACCCCACCTCCAGCAGCAAACCAGCAGCTCCAGCTTGGCCAGCAGCACTCAGTTGTCCCTGCACGCCCCTACACTTCAGAGCTGCAATTCATACAGCGACTGCTGGAGTAAAATCAGGAGAAATGGCGACTATATATAAAAGGGCTGGAGTAAAGGCAAGTGGCACCTCGATTCTGCTTCTGAGTAAGTCTCCTGTTTTTAGAAGAAGCCGAGCTTTGCACACCCAGCCCCTGAGCGACTCAGCCCCGCTGTGCTGCCATGAACTCCTGCGGTGGGGCTGCCGGGGGCCCCAGCTTGCAAGGCACAGCTTTCCCTCCAGGCCCTGCCTCGCTGCCCGAGCACCCAAAACCACACTCCAGCTCAATCACACAGGACCAACCCCGGCTCCTGGGGAGGCATCCCCTCTGCTGGGCTTTCTCTGAGCACCTATGGAGCACAGCTCTGGAGAGCCAGGAGTACCCGTGAAGAGGTGTCCTCCCCACCAGTGAGCCTCTTCTCCATCGAGTTCAAGCCTCCGTTGCTCATCCCTGGCTGCTGCCTCCAGGGACAGCAGTGTCTGGGCATCTCAATATCTCTGCTGAGTCACCTGCATCCGTGCATGGCACAGGTGTCCACACCAAAGCAGGCAGGTGACTGGGGACACTGGACTGGGCCAGGCCCCTGCTCCTAATTTCAAACTTTCTTACTGGTGTGAAGTACTTTTGAATGGCTTTCCTTTGATATTTTATTTTATTTTATTTTATTNATCTTAATGAAATCTTGCTTTCCCCCCATCCCTCGCTGAATTAAAGAAAAAAACCTAACTAGACAAGAAACAAAAGCCCAAATTCCAAATGTCACAAAACTCCCTGTTTCTTCTGCAAAACAGAATTCTTATTGTCCTGCAGCCCCAACTTATTGACAGGCAGAAGCAAAGCAGACAGACCTGTGGCAGCAGTGGGAAAGAAAAGAAAAAGCAAACAAGAAAGAAAAAACACAAACACTTCCACTCGAGATGCATCTCAATTCCCAAGGTGCTGCTGCTGTGAGCATTGCTTGGGCTGCAGAGCCATGAGGTGCTGGGGAGTGTGGGGTCAGAGACTTTCCCAGGACAAGGGCTTTCCACATTCCATGGTGCTGGAGAGGGGTTTAACATGGGGTAGGGCCATGCAAACACCAAGGAGCTTTTTTTTGCTGTTTGTCAAAGCCAAACCAGCACAGGCAGCGACAATGTAGCTGCTGCAAAAAAACGTGAACACCAGGGAGCCACCTTGCCTCCCTCCTCAGCCAGTGCTGCTGAATTTCAGGGAGGCAGAAGCAGTAAGTGAGAATAAACAAGCACTGGGGAACAAAGAGCAGAAGGCACCCCCATTCAAACTGGGTAAGAGAAGAAAACAACTTTTTTTAAAAATAAATCACTGGTGTGAAGTTCCTGATGCCAACCACAGAACAAAAGAACTACCCTTTTGCATAAGTAAATGTGGTCAAGTAGCTGTTCTCTCTTCTGGCAGGCCCCCAACAGTAATAAGGGTTTTACCTGCAGGTGAAGCATCCTGGTCCCTCCCAGCAGTGCCCAGCTCATGCAATCCCCATTACTGAGCAGCAGGAGCTGCCCTTCCCAGGGGCAGCTGGAAATGGAAACCATTTGGGTACACAGGGCTGCAAAGCCCTGGAATGGCTGGAGCTGTGTAGTGTGGACATGTGCATCACACTGATGCCTTAGGCTTTAACTTCTATATTTTTCAAATTCTGTATTCCTCGTGTGTAACTCTGAAGTGTCCTGTAGCCTGTGAGCTGCTGTTCTCTCATGCCAAGATAGACATAACAAAGCCTCTCCAGGTTTGCTCTCCAAGGACACCCAGACTGTCCTAGGCCCAAAATGTGTAAACCAGCATCTTGAGAAGGGGGGCAAGCTGAGGGGAAATTACATAATTAGCTAAAGTTTAATTGGCGGAATTGAGTTGATATGCAAATGGACCAAACCTATAAAAGTGTGAAGAACTCGTGACTCGGGGTCCATCTTGGGTGTAGCCTTTGGCCTGCCCAGGCCTTTGAAGGCCTTTCTAATAAATGTCCAGCTTTATTCCCTTACTCCTGTCTAGTCTCTGTTTCTAGGTTGGCCTCTTTAGGCATCAACATGGCCATGTTCTTGTTAGCTTTGCTTTGGGCACATCCTTGGGTTATGCTGTCAGGGGGGTTTTTAATATCCTGGAGAGATTTGGGCACTCATTTAGTGGTATTAAGGCATCTCTGATTGCACAGGAAACCCTCTGCCTCTCCTCTCACTGTTTTCCTGGGGGTGCCCCTGCGGCTGATGGTCGAGGATTTTGCAGGACATGTTTGCAGGCTCTGTCTTCCAAGGCACCCAGCGTGCCCAGGATGGTTGTGCTCTGCAGCATGCCAGCAAGCGTGTGCTGGTGCTTTGTGTGTTGCAAGATGTGCTATAGCAACGCTAGTTCTAGGCTGCATTTGTTACATTCACCCTGCCACCTTCTCCTGGCCTTGGTAGTGTGGCACCACGCCGAGCTCCCAGCTGGAGCCACCAGTTCATCTCAGTGCTCAGTGCCAGAGAAATGCCCATGCACTGTGCCAGAGAGCTTGTGGTCTAATTTGAACCAAGACGAGATGCAGACAAAATCTCACCAAAGCCAACATGGGAAGATTAGGACGGGGCAGAGGTAATGCCAGTTCAAGTCTGAGCTTTTCCAGATTTACGCTGTTCTGTACATCTTTGAAATGATAGAGCTAAGTCCGGAGCAAATCCCCTCTGTTTCCATTGCCAAAATAGGTTAGCTGGTGTGGGAGGGGAAGAATCTACATAGTTATTTCATTTTTGCTGTTATGCATTTGAGGAGAAACAAGACCTATTAGAAGGCTGAACTACAGTGAGGAGTTTGGTACCAGCCAGGGGCGGCAGATTTCAGACCAGAGTAAGAGCTGTGAGTAGGAGCATAGCACTGCAGAGGAATCCCTGCTCCAGTGCGAGAGGCATCATATCCTTGGGAACTCATACCTTGTCAAATACAGCCAAATTTCTGTGCTAAGAAGCTCCTGCCCCCTCCTCTGCATACATGCACTCGATTCTCTGGAGACGTGTAACTTCTGTAGCATCAGATGTAGCAGAGGAAGCTACAGCCCCTGCTGCTGTATGTACTTCTGCCACAGGGCACCCAGGGGTGAGGGACTTGCTACCTGCTGTCTGTTGTCCCCTCACTGCTACAGGTGAGTGGTGAGCAAGGCTCACCCTTCAGGCCATTCTCTAGTGCTCCCTCCCACGCACATCAAGGTCCTCTCCATCGCCCCTTGCTGTCACACAAGCCCGTGCATCCTGGAACCATGCTCCTGCCAAACTGAAGGCACCTGCTGGGATTCCTGCAGGCTCATGAAGGAGGGAGACGGTGCTTTGAGGAGGGAACCAACCAGGAATCCAAAACACCCCTGTGATGGGCAAGAGCTGCCATCCCTGCTTATTGCCACTCTCCCTGGGTAGAGTCCAGGAACTGTTCAGAACTCAGTTCTGTCTCTCTCTCAAGACACTGACTGAAAGATTGAGCCACTGAAAGGCTGGAATTAATTATTTATGGACAATTTTCTTTTAGAGTGAGTTTTGATACAGAAATATTTTTTCCTCATGCAAAGTCATCTGAGGTGGTCAGGAGGGAATTAACATCCCATAGGCTGTCCTATAGGATGGAGCACCCAGCATCAGTACAGGTGGCCTTTTTATGGTAGTGATGATGGAAAGATGAACACAGAGAGGCAGAGATAGAGGAAGGTACTATTAGACACTTTTGGGTTATCATGCCTGATATGGCCATCAGGCAGAGTCTGATTCACTTCTGGAAACACTCTGATCCAACACCGCAGCCAGACTGCTGAGCCCGTGGCTGCAGCGTGGGCCTACGACTGCTGCAAGTACGAAGTGAATCAGCCACGCCACAGGCAGACTTTTTTCTAGGTACAAGCCTCCAGCTGACAGCAGGCGGTGGAAGCCCACTGCCACAGAGACGGAGAGCGAAAGCAGCTCAGACAGACAGCCATCTCCAGCGTGCCCTGTGCACAGCTCTGGTGTCTTGTGCTCTGTTTCACCCACAGCGCCTTCGAGGACCTGCCCCTCGCGCTCACGGGCACTGTGCAGCGAGCTCAGGGCTGCCTGTGTGCCACAGCGACTCGGCACCTTTCCATGGAGGCCCCCCGTCTATTCTTGTAAAGGAACTGATTCAAGTAAATTCTGACTCTATATTCCCACCTTTGCTTGACAAACAGAACAGGGAAATGCCATTAACACGCAAGCCTTCCTCAAACCACCTTGTTTTCGCTAGTCGCTCACTGCCAGTCACAGTGGAAACAACACCACTTCCTCCCACATACTGTCAGTGCCTAGACTGTAGTTATTTGCTTTTAATTGAATTAGCCAGCCCATTGCTTTTTTGTTATCCTATACAAAGCAGCTACGTTCTGCAAACACCTTGGCGGAGTGACTAAATCAGACGGTGAGATAATTATTTCCACCACATCAGTTGCTTCAGTTCCAAATTGGCCATCAAAACACAGGAGGCAGCTGTGAGGTTCACGGGATGTCCTCAGCAGTTAGGTAACACTACAGACCCACTCCCAAGTAACTGAAGTCATCTCTGCTTTTTTAAAAAACAGATTTTTCTCTCTGGGCTGACATCTCAGCCCACAAAGTCAGTGGAATCAGGATTTTGAGCTTCTACCCTCGTTCTGTCCTGCTCCGGCTTCTTAGATTGTGTTTCACCAACACCTCAGTTTCCTCTAAAATAATACTTACTCTGTTGTTGTTACTGCTGTCATTAACACAATTGCACACAGCTCACAATAGTCCTTGGAGAGAAAACAAAACCTTTGCTTTAATCATCAGCATAAGAAGTGATAAATGGCACATTTGCTTTGTGTACTTATCTTAAAACTCACCCGCTTCCAGTGCATTTAAAAGCAAACCTAAATGATTTCTCACAAATAAGCACGGGACTATTTTAGAGGGGGGAAGGATGGCTTTGGGTAGCCTTTAACCATGGGTAAACTCTGGACCTACCCCAGACTTTTATCTGCCCCTTAGCAAACCCCACCAGGTGTTTCCCCACACACACTGAGGGCAGGTTAACTTTCCCTCTTGCCAGGCAGAAGTCCTTGTCCCATGTTTGTACAAGACTCAGAGCACAGGGGCCGTGAGCCTGAAGAGGTTTTACAGGCACTGCATCAATCCTTCTCAAGCATTGGGTAGATGACCTTTGCCTGGTGCATTTAGCCTCTCCTCTCCACCCATGGGATGGGGGAGGGGAGCAGTGGCTCCCCCAGCCCAGCCCACAGAAGGAGTGCAAGGGGCTTGAGGGGAGATGGAGACAATCCATGTGCAAGGCTTGGCTGCATGCTCATGGAAAGGGAAGGACATCTCTGCTGAACTGAGTGATTCAGAGCAATCCCATCCCTTCTGGGAACATGGCACTTCCCTGCACCCGTGCAGCTCACAGCAGCAACACCTTCTTGCTGGGAGCGTGGTCATGGCATTGCCAGTCCAAGGAGCTGGGCTTTCCAGAAAAGAAGTGTTGACTAGCAATGGCAGCTGGTACTTTTGCATCATTGGCAATAAAATCAATGATTAATAGGACTATTCACTACTTAAAATCTGCCTTCTTGGCCCATTAAACCCTTGGCAGTCTTGATGAGATTCCCTGGTGGACTGCACAGGAATTGCTGTCTTTGTTCCAAAAGTAATGCTCTTCACTTTCTACTTCCAAACATGGAGCTGGAGATGGCTGTGCAGGAGCAGGAGCACATGCGTGTCTGTGGGAAGATGCTTACCTGAAGCCAGGAAGCTTCATTTGACTTTATTAAGGAACTGAGGAAATACTCAACATCCCACTTTCACTAAGACTTCACCACATCAGGACCACTCGCTAACTTTCACTCCTCTTAAAAACGTTCTTCAGGCTATGCTCTGCTCCTTATCTGATCTCTGGCCTCTCAGTTCCTTCTCTATGGCCACCTTTGTCTCTCCCTCAGCATCATCTTCTTGTCTCTCCACCTGGCCTTGCTGTGACCTCAGCTGTATCGCTGGCTGTGGCTTTGCTGCTTTTTTCAGCCTCCCCTTGTCCCTCTGCACAAAGATCCTTCAGGACCTCTCCAACAGCTCTGAGTCTTCTGATTTTATCTCTCTGTAGCACTGGGTGCACTCTGGCTCACTCTATCCCAGCTCATGAGCTGCTTTTACCCCATTCTCCGAGTGTGGACGAAAGCCTCTTGGCAAGGCCTTCCAATAACCCTCTCCTCCAGCTCTTCTAGACCCAGGCACACACCTAACATTTACTCCCCTAAACACAACCAGCTCCTTACTTCTAACCATCATCATCCTCCATCCTCTTCTTTCCTGGCCTCCCTTTCTCCTGCTTGCCAGAGCACCAGTGGCTGCAGCATCCCTCTTGCTGTGCTGCCTTCTGCTCCTTTGCTCCCTCCAAGCTCTTCCTCAAGCTCCCTCCCCTACTCCAACCACAACTCACTACCCTGTATTCCTCAAACTCCCCTTGCCCTCCACTTACACCCACGCTTAGCAGCCCCACTCTCACCTTCCCTCATAGCCAATGCCCCACCGCTGCCCCTTGGGGCGCCCTTCCACTCCCTTTTCCCTCCTCCATCCTCCCCTAGGATGGTCTTCAGGCTTGCTCCTGGCCCCCTCCCTCATGGTATCCCTCTCTCGACTCCCACAGAGCTCTCCCAGACCTGCCCTCCTAACAGCTCCCATTCCCCCCACCTCCCACATAACTGACCCTGTGTGGCTACAAGCAGCAGCTTATACCTGTCCACCTCTTTTTCCAGCCAGATTTAGTTCTCCTTTTTTTTTTTTCTTTTTTTGGTTTTTTTTTTTTGGAGGGGGAGGCCTGTCTTTATGCATTGATATTTTTTTTTATGTTTTTTATGCCTTTCCTGCTCCCCACATCTGCACATTCTGCCTTATTTCTGAGAACAAGCTGACTTCTCCTCCTGGCCAAAACCCACTTCTCTGCTTCAGATCAGACCCTTGTGAAAGGTAGAACACACAAAATGGCCCCAATGAACCCCAGCCACACCTGCAGCTGAACTGTCCTCAACCCGCTGTCCTCCTCCACACTTTGCTCCTTGTATTCACTGGGTTCGTGCCTGCAGCCACGGTCCTCTGCCTCACCCATCCAAAGATGCAGAGGTTTTCCTGGGGAAGACACGGTTTGGCTGGGATGGTAGAGAGCAATGCTGATAATCCTTGCATCCTGCTAGACTAATTTCAGTACTAGTCCCTCCACAGAGGTGTGCCAGAGGGGCTGGAAGAAGAGGCTGCACATGAGCCTTCCCCTGCCCCTGCCCAAAGTCAACCTACCTCTCAATCTGGTGGCCAGGGGAAAAGATCATTGGTGCCAAGAGCTACAACCTTCACCTAGCATGTGGAAGGAGGTGAAATGTGTTTATTGGGCCCTTGGGGTACGTGGTTTGTTTTCCATAAGACCTTGCAGGTAAGATGGAGTTCTGGAGCAGCAGGATTAGTGGGCCATGTCCTGCAGTGCAGTCTCTGGGGGTTAGTAAGGCACAAGGCATCAATGCACACTCCTCCCCTGGTGGAGTCTAAAAAATTAAGTGCCTAATATGTGTTGAGAGCCTGCAGCAGGTGCCGATTTGCACTTGAGCTTTCTTCCTCTCCCCAGCCCAATATTTTCATAAAATTTTTAGGGCATCATTAGCACCTCACTCACATGGGAATAAACCCTGCCAATTGTGTAAAAGATTATTAGAGAGGTGCGAGAGGGCCTTGCTAGCTGCACACGCGCACACACGCACACACACACACACTCTGCATGCAATACCTACATGTTTTACTTAATGATTCTGGCTTTGATATAAATTTTGCAAACAAAAGAAGTAATCAACCTTCACAATAAAAAAAAAAAAAATGAAGCCAAGACAAAAAACTTTGCCAGATAGCTGCAGCTATCAGGCTGCAGGATGGAAAGCGGCACAGAAGTCATGCTTCAACTTCCTGCATTCGTCTTCCCCGCACAGCCCTGCGTGCTGGAGCAGCCCCACCGCTGCCTCCCAGAAATGAACTCATTCATTTCCAGAAAACGCCGCACCGCCAGGGACCCCAGGCGCCCGGGGTGCCTTTGGCTTTTGTGGGGGTGCAGGTGCCCCCAGGGCGCAGCTCCAGGCCGCTCCAGGCGGGCCAGCTCTCTCCCTGGAGGGCGGCAGCACGGGGATGTGCTGCCGGGAGCCGGGATGGGCCGGCTCGGTCCTGCGGCGGTCTCACCGCTGCTGTGGATGGGGCTGGTTCGGCCGGGTCCCTCGGCACACGGCAGCCTATCACAGCTCCGGGCTGATGTCAAACTTCCCTTTTTGCGGTTTGTGTCGCCTCGATTTATTCATTTCCCTGTAATTTACAGATAGGCATCCATGCTTGCTATATTTAAACAGTGCCTGTAACTGTGTGGGGAGTGTAGGTAAGCCATTTTATTTGTAGGGTGAGGGTTTTAAAGGAAAGCGAGACTTCAGAGTCATCCTTGAGGCTGGCGCTGTCTGCGGGTTGGGGTGACCTGCATCCACACGCAGTGACACCAGGCAAACCCCCTCCGGGGACACAGACAGCTCCCAGCTCCTCCAGCTTCCTGCCACCACCACCGAGAGGGCTTGTCCGCCTCTGCCCCACACGGACAGCTGCACAAAGCTCAGCAACCAAACCGGCTAATCAGCTCAAATAACAACATTTTTAAGACGGTGCAATTAAAACTTCCAGGATGCAGTTGTATTGGGGTGGAAGAAGCTCTAGAAGAAAATAATGTGATTGGCTTAAAAGGGCAAAAAGGACTTGCAATATTCCCATGCAAAAATCTGTCATTTATTTCACCACTTCCCTTTGGAAAGTCCATGTTAAGCAAGGGAACATAGGATGGTAATCTATGTGAAAAACCACAGAGCAGCCACTCCTCTGGATGGAGGGTCACCAAAGAGTTTGGGAAAATATGAGATAAAGGGTGAGGGCACCAAGAACTCTTCAGACCCAGTCTGGGTTTTTCAGCTGAGTTGTGAAAACCCCCCTTTGAAAGCTCTGACCTTTCCTATTTCTTGGAGACTGACGTCTCTGCAGTAGATACGTGATGAGGTCACTCACCCTGTTTTTGAAGTCTTTCTCTCTCACTACTCCTTGCATGGGTTTTTTTCTGTGGGAGGGGACAGTCATGAAGAGGGCTAAACCTCTTGATCATGTGTGAAAAAAGGAAATGAAATTAGCTATTGGAGATGTAACAAGGCCTGACCCATAACTTTGGTTTCGAGGACATAAAATCGTGAAACCCAGAAGTTTGAAAGGAAAAAAGTAGGACATTTAGCTCTAAAAGCAATTTTATTGGAGTCTATACGCTCTGTGCTAGAAACTAGAAATGCTCAGCCTTTGCTTGTATGAGACAGTTATGAATGGCTTTGACAGGAGCGTGAGAAACCATTGATTCAATCACCTTCTTGAGAAAATGTAATTTGAATGTGGTGCCTCGGGTGGAGAGAAGCTGCACACCAGCTTCCTATGGAAAAGCCTAGCATAGATGATTGCCATGATCACATTCTGCTGAGCAGTTCATGGTTCTGAGGGTCAGAATTACAACTGGGAAGACACAAGAACATCCTACTCACAGTTATAGGAATTGTGGTGTTGTCTAGAGACTAAACTGTAAAGGTTGTGCCCCAGCATGCTCGGCACGCACAAATAAGAGGCACTGTCAGTGCAGAGGAAAACTGATGGAGGACCCAAGAGAGAGCCAAAAGGGTTAGCTAGACCCACAGCAAGGTACCTAGCAATGCACATTACGAGATGGATGCAACCACCAGGAAAAAAGGAAATTTCGTTATGACCGTTTGCCAAGGCATATTAGACCAGGAAGAGAAGACATAAGATAAACACTCCCTGATATATGAGATAAATAGTCCCTGGTATATGAGTAGGACTTCTCTATGGACAATGACTGGCTAATGCATTTTGGAGACAAACAGCAGAAGTGCTTGAACCTGAAATCATCTGACCATTGTCTGTGCTCTGCTGGCCATTCCCAGGTCACAGAGAGAAAATCAGGGCTTTCCTCTGTCTGCCTGACCCACATTTAAACATTTGCTCTTCACGACGGAAGTGAGAAGGAGCAAGATGAACAATATGGTGAGGATGGGATGAAATGTGTTTCATGCACGTGGAGATGTACACACTGCGCTTGCACTGACAGAGCTGAGAGAGCTTGGAAAGCGTATTTCAGGTAAGATGCAAGTTGCTCTAACCTCACCAGGTTCACATGGACATTCACAGAACTTCCTCTGGGAGGTGGTTTCATCAATACTGCCTGGCCAGGAAAGGGATTAAAGGCTGGGGTGAGCAGACAGGACAACCAGAGACCAAAAGATTTTGGATTTCAGACATTCCTAGAGCAAGAATTCAGAAGCTGGTCTCAAAACCAAAACAGAGAAAGCCCAAGGGTCAAAGATGAAAACACCTCCAGGAATACACATTATCTGTGGTTTGTGAAAAGTCACCTAAATCTGTCTGTTCTCTTAGCTTAAAAGACAGAATTTTTACATAATTCATGACCTGTCTTTTGAAGGGAGCAGGAAATGATAGCTGAAGCCTGGAAGACTGATCAGAGAGAAGTGCCCAGCACACCAGGTCTGGCCTCAGCTGGCAGCACTGTAAGCTGGAGTGGCAGGAGGCTGCCAGCTGCCTGCAGAGACATGCGAGGCAGCCGAGCTGTGCAGAAACAATAAAAATGCATTTGCAAAATGAAGCCCTGTGTTTCATTGCCATTGTTTGCCAGGGCATGAAGCTACTCCTATCTAAGAGATGAAAACCTGGACTGGGCTCTATGCATTCTTGACAATTGCCTTTTTGTGGAACATCACCCTGTGCAACAGCTTTCCAGTCAGTCTCTGCTAGGGCCAAGCAGAAAAACAAGTCCAAACCCAGAACCAAGGCATCTAGCCTGTTTTTCAGTTTCCACTTGAGCACAGGTGATTGCCTTTTCCTCTTGCCAGTTGCCAAAAGGACAACAACCCATCCAATCGATGTGTTCGTAAGTTATTTGGTCTCTATAGTTCCAAGGGTCTTATTCTGAGACACCTACGTTAGCTCCTCCTTCACTGTCACTTCAGCACAGTCAGGGCATGGAGCATTCCGCAGGCACTGGGCCAGCTGGCTCCTGAAGCCCAGCAGTGGAGCTCTTTGTGAGTCACAGTGGATGTGACAAGGATGTGCTCACCTGACTACACACTTGGAAGTCAAGTGCTTGGATGGCTGCACACCAGCTACCTCCCAAGCATTCCAAGTCACAGGGACCTGTTGACATCTCTTCAGAGCCAACCAAACTCACAAGCATTAAATCAAAAATCAGTAACTCTTAGCCTACTACCAGTCAGATCAGAGTTCAGATAAAAACCACCCTGGCAATCTTTAATATCCTGCCATCCAAGTTAATCTAAATTTGACAGAGAGTTCTGCCTGGGAAAGGAGATACAATTGTCTCAATCTGCTTGGCCTTTTTGGTGAGTGCTCTTTCTCTTTCTCTCCTCCCTCCCCCNGCAAGAAAAAATGCTTTACTTTTTCCTGAAAGCCCTCTGCCGAGGGTGGTGTTTCCCCACCTCCACACTGCTGACAAACGCTGATGTAAACACCATGCATATGCCCGTCTAAAAGGCCACAGGGGTTTTCACGTGAATCCTGTGTTTTTTCCACAAACCCCGTTGCACTGTACTTCAGCTTAAAATATATCTCCTTGTTTCTGGTTAACCTACAACCCCTCTAAGGCTCAGAGAGTTTACAGCAGCAGGCAAAACTACTCAGCAGAACCAAATTTGGAATATAGGTGCTTCTCCGCTGCAAAACCCTTTCAAGAAACAGTTGCCACTGTGGCTGTATTAAAATCAGAAAAACCAATACTGACACAAAAAACGTTTGAAAAAAAACCCAAACAGCTATGCCTTCGGTGCTGACAGGAGTAAAACATACCATTTACAGCACCACCGAAATCATAACAGGAAGGAAGTAGACCTCAGAAACTATAAACAGAATTTGACAGAGGTAGGAAGTACCTCAAATGCGTTCACGTAGTGACTGTAAAAAAGATACTAAAAGGAGAAAATGTTTCCAGGTTTTTTTTCTTGTTTGCTTTTTGTTTCTTCCCCACTTTAGGTATTCGTAGTTATTTTGAACAGTAAGAAATCATCACAAAAGTAAATGCAGCTTTTAAGTCCTCACATGCAATACAATTTATGGCACAAATAACAGCTTGATTTTGCTTCCACTCACCCCCTGCACCATCCCTCCAAGGGAAATATCTCAGCCTCTTTGCTCAGTTAAAATAAGCCTTTAACCTGCATCTCTCTGCATTCAAACCAAGCAAGTGGCGTTCGGCCAGATGGTGCTCTTCCCCCTCCCTCTCCACAGCCACTGGCTCTAAATTATGCTACTTCAAGGAAAATTATTAAAAGCTCATTCCAAAGCCAAAAATGATAATGCACCTTGATAGTCAATAGGAGTCTGCACAAAAAGAGAAAATACTCTCCCCCCCATCTTCAGACACTTCACAGATCTCGTAACTGTATTTCACACCTTGCTTGCTCTGTAATCTCCTGCACCCAAAAACCCCTCTCTCAGGACCCTGATTTTCAACAAAGAGGGGCTACCTGGTAAATCCCCTCCTATTTCCAACTTCACTACTTTAGTTCACTTTACCATCCTCTTTTTCACCCTTTCCTAGCTTTACTCACTTGAAAGTGCACTGGAAGCTATAACAACCAAGAACTAAGTGGCAGTCAGAGGATCCCCACATGCTGGGCTGGGCAGGAGAGTACCAGCCTGGTCCTCAGCCCCAGAGGCCCTGGAGGGGCAGGGGCAGAGCATGGCAGCACCAGATCCCCAGCTGCAGGGCTCTGCTGCACTGTCCAAGAACCTGGAAACCAACAGCCCAAGGGTAACCTCCCTATTTTCCCTTTTTCTGCTACCTGTGGCTAATATTGCAGACGTTTCCGTAAACAAAAATCCTTACCTTTTGACCTTTCTCTGCACTTTTGGCTTAGAACAGAGTTCCCCATAGACAGCCAGCAGCACTGCCCGGGTTCACAGTGCAGAACCACACACGTTAGATTTGTCCCACTACTGAAAACAACACATACGCACCGAGCTGGTAGGGAAATAGAACTTTATTCCAAGACGTGAGCTGAAGCAATGAGCATATGAAGCAACAACCACTAGAAAAAAGTGAAAAACACATCAAATATTTGTATTGTACCAGTTAAGTTTGAACACAGAAGTCCTTTTCAGTAAAATGTATGCGCAGGACAAAAGCACATGCGAAGCTCAGAAGGTCACCTAGAGCATTGCTATTAATGTCTAAGAAAGAGGTCTCCCCTACAAAAATTTTTAAGCCAGGAAAAAAAACCTTCAAGTAACAAAGTAGAAATGATTTGTTCATTCTGCTTGGCACTGTGGAGAAGGAGGGGGATAATATATCCCAAAAGAGTATGCATCTTTAAGATGTATTAATTCGAAGTCCCTAGAACACAAGTCTGCTGCCAGACCAAGTACCGTCTTTTCTTCCTCATTTAGGAAGTCAAGTGAAGTATGTCTGCTAAGCACAGGGGGATCATGTTCTGGAGTGAAAGCTGCTAAGATGACATGGTCTACCTGCCAGCAAGGAAATTTCATTGACACCCACACCCACCAGACCTCTTCTCTTTGTCTTTTTAACGGCACCCTACCAGTGAAAGCTGCAAACTTCATCAAATTCTACAAACATTCAAACAAGTATCTCCTTGACTGTCTTAGTACAGGAGGCCAAATGCTGCTCTCCTTGAGTTCTCCCTTCACATTCATTTCAGTACCACTGGAACAAAACTGTGAGTGCGCACAAACAGCAGAGTTGGCTCTGTATAAGTCAGAGGTGGTGGTTATTTTAACCTGGCTCATGCATGTGGCATCAAAAAAGGGGTAGCTGGATCATTTCTGTGCTATTTGCAAGGTCTGCCAACTTCATTCTAATGCATACATATATACACACACAGATATATATGTATGTATAATGCATGCATAGTAGCTTACAATTATAAGGAAAATGCAAGGTATTTATAAACCTGTTCTTTGGGACTCTAGAATTTAAGTGGTTAATCCACTAAATTCACAGGTAATATGAGTTGAACGGTCACTTTTCTTAACACAGTACCATAAATGCATCACTTTAAAACTGCTATCATGGAGGCTAATCCAATAACAACAATGGCAGCAAAAAAATTCATTGTCAGGACAAATGTCAGTCAGGCATTAAAAAAATATGTCTCTGAAGAATTGCATTGTTTTCAAAAAATACACTGAAATATTCTATACAAGAATATAGGCATCACACTTACGAATCTAAATTTGTAACCACTTACATGTATTAGCTATTCTCAACAAACCATCTACGTTTGGTACCCACCTACAGTAGCTACAGTTTCAAATTGGGAACACCATGAATTTATGTACTTTCCCTGAGATCAGTAATCCAAAATAAATAGCCCTGCAAAGGTAACAGTGTAAACTCTGGATTTAAGTCTTCGGTAAGGATCAGTCCTCAAAAGCCAAGGAGAACATTAAGCAAACGGAAACACAGCAATCATTTTGTCAGTTTCGAGTTATTCTCAGCGACAGTGGAACCCTATGTGAGACGTAGCATCCAAATGTTGAAGACCCGTCACTTTTATTGTACAATACAGTTGTCCTAGTTGTTCACTTTCCTATCACTGAACCCCTGAACACATCCAGCTGGGACTGTGGATCTCCAAATCGTGACCCAGATCTGCTCTTCCACTCTGCACAATCTTTACAATGCTTTTAAAACCACTCTTTCTGAGGATCTTACTCTTGAATAGAGGAATGGCGAATAGATCTGTGATAATCCTCTGGACTAGTCACAAGTTCTGGTAAATCATAGCCTCTCAGCAGATGTCCACTGTTTTGTTGAGCAAAGTAATACAGCTGCCTGGCAAACATGGGTTCAACCTTAAGAACAGACAAAATGTTAATCAGACATGTGACAAAACTTCACTCTCCTCATCTTAGTTATTTACGGTGGTTCTAAGTTAAAAACAAGATGGGACAAAACAGTTCTGCTTACCAGAATGGGAACACAATTTCAGCGGTCTCACTAATCTCTGTTTTAAGCTAGGTCTTGCCTAGCCTAGCCTAGCTCTGCTGCCAAGTGCCTCACTACCTGCACACACTCCTTACCTTCACAGCCTTTATTTAGAAGGGAGTGTAGCAGTGACACAAAAGACGTATCAAAAATTGCAGTCCCTTAGTCAGCCCCAGGATGTGAGCAATGCCCACAGGACACACATGTCCATGGCCACTTGAGGTGTTTAAATACATATTGAGCACACCAAAAGTCTTGTCTGCATTGCAAAGTACCTTGAGGACTTAACTTGAATTGTTGGAGCCCTTGGGTAGGCTGAGGTCTGTCGCCAAATGACTGTGTCTGAAGTTAGATTTCACCCTAACATCAAGGTTACTCTTGTTTCTGTTCATTCAAGCTCTGATGAGGAATTTGTTCAACCACCAAGTGGGATTTGTATGAGTTAACACTGCCTTCACTTCTGTCTCTTCAGAAACCACCACTCCCTCTCAGGGCTTTAGGCTCTGTAAATATTTGAGCTGTACACTGAGAACAAACACCTGAAGCTCTCCTTATTCTCAGTGGAGGACAGGCTGGATGACACTTCTCCACAATCCTCTCCTGCTGGTCAGCCAATCCCTCCATATTAAAAGACACAGGCATTATCTTGGAGGGAAAAAATGCCATGGTGGAGATGGGAAGGCAGTGGGACAGGTGAGCCAGGCAGTGCATAACTCTTTGGTGGGATGGTAGAGTCCCACCAGCCCACAAGTCAGGAGAGATCAAGAAGATGAGCAGATTAAGCAATTGGTAAAGGGGAAGCAAAACTCTGGAAAGAGCAGGAGGTACAGGCTCACAGAGAAGATGCCAGGACAGGAGATGGATAAAGGGGCTAGAGAGAGGATGCTAGGAAAGAGGGATGGAAAGCTGGAAAGCCAAAATAGGAATGGAAAAGAGTTGAAGGAGAGTCAGGGATGGGCAGCTAGCTCTAACCAGTCATTGCACAGCTCAGGATGAATTTGTGAGCTTCTCAACTTCCACCCCAGAGACCTGCTAGGCAGCAGTGTGGCAGCATGAAAGCTACACAGCGAAGGAGAGGCCACAGCTTATGGCACAAGTCTGACTTGGGACCTGTGCTGCTACTGAAGGGGCTTTCGAAAAATTTAAAAGAGATACCAGTTTTCTTATCAAGGATGCAGTACAGTAAGCCCTGCCACTAACATGTGCATTAGCACCTCTCTTGTGGTTTTATGGGCCAATACAGCCCATTCAGAAAGTACCTGGTCTCAGTCTCTGTCATCAGCTTCTCTCAGAGAGCATCCCGAAACAGCAGCTTTGAGTGTGTGTGAACTGTGGTCAGCCAGCCCATGAGCCTGACAGCCACTGAACCCTGGCGCTGCACACGGGGCCCCTGAGTCCCGTTAAGGGCTGAGGTCCTGGAGATGCAGGCTGGGATTCTGGAGCACCTGCAGGTGCAGTGGGTGTAAAAGCACCACATCCTGCACTGGCCAGGCAGTCCAAGGAGCTGCACAATTGGGCTGGTGACAGCAACACAGCCCAGTAGTTCCAGGTACATTTCAGCTTTAGGGTTTGATGCAATTTGCAACGGATCACAAATGACAAGCTCTGTGGAGAGGGAAAATCAGGTTCTCTGCCCTACTGAGGAATACCTGTCAGTCCTTGGCAGATCTGGGGATTAAACCCTGTTCTGGAAAGTGCTGCATTTTCAACAATATATTACCTCCCTCCTAATACACATGAGGTACAAAAGCCTGACTGGCAGATTCAGATCCTCCAAGGAGTGTGCTTGTTTTAGGTAAGGCAGAAATCCTACTTACATGGGCTGTAATTAGCTTCCTCTGCCTCTGTGGATCTGGAAATTCCTCCCCAAAGCACAGAGTGACCTGGTATCTTGGCAGTGGACGTCCATGGTGAGCAAAGGCTTGCAGCTCTGGGAAGAGAGAAAGTACCGTGCTGTGGAATAATCATGGAGGACAGGCAAGCACCACACAGCTACTCACTCACTCCCAGCACCAGCAAGGGAGAGAAGAACAGAACGAAAAAAGGAAAAAAATTGTGGGTTGAGATAAAGACAGTTTAATGGGTAAAAAGAAAAAACAAGACAAAACAAAGAAAAACAAGTGATAGAAAAAGCAATCACTCATGACCAGCTGACCTACGCACAGCCAGTGCCCAAGCAAGAGCAACCTCTGGCAAATCCCCCTATGCCCTGTTTTACTGCAGAGCACAAGGTCATATGGAATGGAATATCCCTCAGCTGGGGTCGGCTGCCCTGGCTGTGCCCCTTCCCAGACTCTCGGTCACCCCAAACTGCAGCCTGTGAGGGCAGAGTGAGACACGGCGAAAGCCTTGACATTGTGCTTGCACTGTTCAACATCAGGTAAATTGTCCCTGTGCTATCAGCACTGTTTAGGTCACAAATCCAAACCGTAGCACCACATGGAGCACTGTGAAGAAAATTAACCCTGCCCCAGTCAAAATCAGTACAGGCCAGTAAGATAGACTTTGTGGATGACCCTGGAGCACAGTGGGAGTAGACAAAGTAACTCCAGGGGATGATGAGTGAGGTCAGGAAAAAGACAAGAGGTAACCACAAGACACTGAGTTCGAAGACTTTCCCTTGGGTCAGGGGGAGCTAGTTTCAACACTGCAATTTTTCTGTTTGCTTTGTCTCACAATTAATTTCATGTGCACAAACCAAGACATCTTCCAATCAGTACTCCTGTGGGACCCCACCAGCAGAACCCCTGGAGCAGACACCAGTGGTAGCTGGGAACCACTCAGGTAGACACACAAGAGCAGCACTGAAACCAATGGCTTGGTAGTGCCAGAGACACAAAGCACTGCCAGGCACAAAATTTAGGCACAGCCAGACTGTCACAGAGCCACTGCCACCACTGTGCCCACTGTGGGACACTGAAGTAAGGAAAGGGGAAGGGCTGCACTTCAGCCATGTACTGAGCCAGCAAAAGAGCCTCTCGTGTCTTCTGTGCTCCTGCTCTCTCTTCACTAACTCATAACCTTGCGCAAAGTGAAATGGTCAAATCATATTATTATTCTAATAGTCAGTACCCCTATAAAAGGTAGCAGGAGAGGCATTTATAACGTACTTCCTCTCAGACCAAAATCACCAATGTTGTGGACCAAATGTTGTGTTTCAGACACTGCATTTCCATCCTGAAAAGAGAAAATTCCATCTAACATATCCTTGCTAAAGTCTGTGTTAAGTGCCATATTTCTACACAGATGATTGGTAAAGATTTCATTTTAGTTTATAACCCTGTTCATGCTTTCTGAAAAAAGTTGAAATTAATATTAAAGCCAATGTGTTATAATGAAGCACCCTCCCTGCTAGGGAGGGAAAGGAGAGCCTTTGAACTTGACATGACAAATGCATCTTTTCCCAAAATACACCCCTGCCATTCCTACTCTAACTGCAAGCTGTTCAGACCAAGGTGTGGATTCAGTGGCTACCACAACAGCATCCCAACCCTGGCTACCAGTCTTGGACAGAGGGTCAGTTACACAAGTAAAACAATGGGCAGCTCACTTAAAACATGGAGTAGAGCATAGTTTTCCCCAAAGTCTCCCTAAAAACCCCTGAAGAGTGCCATGAGCTCTCTGGGAATAAGGCAAGAAAGAAGAGATGTCTTCCATGGGACCCTGCTTCCCTCTGTGCTGGTACAGGATAGGGAAGGATGATCCACCCAAGGCCAATCTAGCCACACTGCTAATGTGCAACTTCTTTCAACTTCCTCTTTCCCTTGCTTTACTTGGCCTCAGCAATTCTCCAAATCCTGAATATCTGTGGGAGTGCCCATAGCATGGACCTGGAGAAGAAAGCCCTTTCTTTCCCACCACCAGGATAAGCATGGCTTGAGGTCAGCCCAGCACCTCTCCAAAACTTTCCACTTGCTCTGTCTTCCTTTCCAGGCCCAAGTGCATCCTCCAACACCAAAGGGCTCCCCATGTGCCTCCCCAAACCTTTCCCATGTCTCCATGTGCCTCCCCAAACCTTTCCCATCTCCCGATACTCCAGTTCCAGCTGCCATTCCTTCTGTCCCACCAACCATTCTCTGGCTGCCACCCTCAAACTCCAAATCTCTGTCTTCCTACTCTCCACCCAGCCCAATTTACAACAATTACAATGCATTTATCTCCCTCCACGGAGACCATTCCCCTGGTTTCTGATTTATTGCCCCATTTTAGCTTTCCAAGCAGCAGAGGCTTCTCAGCACAGCCCCTGATGCTCCGGTGCAGTTTGCATTGTAGGGTTCAGCTCCTCAGTGGCTTCCAAAGAGCTGTGGTTGGTCCATAGCAGTTCTGCATCTGTCCCTTTCTCTGCTGTTCAAGATTCCCTCTCCTCTTGCCAGGGGAGCCCCAGTTTCCCAGCGTAAGGGAATCCCTGAGCTTCCCTGCAAGCTGGGACCTCAGCACATTCAAATAGCACGCAGCTGTGACAGGCCCATGGCAAGTCACTCACAAACCTCACTGAGCATCATCACATGCAAAAACTCGCTTTGCACACGCCACAGACTGTGACTGCAACCACACACTTGGGTTTGCACAGGCACTGGTGCATAAGTAATTTAGGAGGGGTGAAAAATAACTACTGCTTGAGCTTATCTTTGGGGTTAGGTATCTAAAAAGAGATGTCCCACCAACCATTTGGAAGAACCCAGAGCACATCTAAAAAACCACCCATGAAAAGGGAAAGGGATTTCCAAAACCATCACCAGGCACAGAATTATACATCTTTAAATTAGCATGTGACTGAAGCCCAAGCCAATACCCTGACCTCAAATTCCCCTTTCTAACTGTCAATTCTCACATCTATATTAGATTTCTCTCTTTAAATGCATTTTTCTTGAGTGTTTCTCTAGGACAGCGCATCAGCCTTGGAATATAAAGTATGCTAAAGCTGCTGATTTGGATTTAGTTTGTTGGAGTTTTTTTAAATTTTGCAAGGCATTGTTCCCCTGAGAGTGTCACACCAGTGCTGATGCCCAGTTCTAGTAAGAAAACACACCAAATCATAGCCACTTAGTTCACCTCTAAGCGATGCCAGAAATATTAAAAAAGGGCCAATGTCTATTCCTGCTTCCCAAGCTGTCCTCTGGAACAATGACCATCTCCCACCAGTTCCTCTGGGTGGACAGCTCTCCTCTCTCTGACTGTTCAGGTGTGCTGGGAAGCGGGGTTGAGGCTTTGCCCCTTCCCTTCGTGGGCTGGAAGGAGAAGGCACTGTCCTAAAGCACTCCCCTGCTCCCTCTGCACTGCCTTGTGCAAAATGGGACCTTCCCAGAGAGCTCTGGTGAGGTATGCACCTCCTTGGTCAGAATATTTGGCTATCCTGAAATTCCAGAGCTTGTGAAATCCTTTTCAGTTCCCAGGTATCTTTTAGACTCTGGCACAGTCTGAAAAGAAGGCTTGCTACTGAAATTTTTATACTCTGGGCAAGACCTCAGGCTTGCTCTGGGTCAAGCTGAGAGGAGCATGAGTGCAGACCACAGACCTATCTGGGACTTAAGACTAGCAAATCCAAGATCAGGATCCACTTTTCTATGTCAATTTAAGGAAAGACTATTTTGCTAGGTTCCTCCTTATGCTTCGTACAGAAACATGGGGGGTTGGGTGTCACCAGCTGAGCCTCAGTTCACTCCTGCTGGCCTGTGCAGGGGCATTGAATGTGCAGAGAGCACAGAAATTTATAGGATTACTCAGGATTCAACCACCCCTTAGCTGCATTTGCCCAGAAGTATCGAGGGGCAATTCTCACTTTAATTCATAAGGTAGCATGAAAAGAGCACTCCCACAAAGCTGCTGTGGACAGCGATCACAGGGTGACATTTCCAAAGTGGTATCAAAGCCATAGTGGGAATTACCTGCTAAAAACTGCTGAGTATCGAAGAGTTTGCATGTTTGGTCCCGCTCCAGCTTGTTGGGTCGGTCACTGCAGAGCGCCAGAGGCCCGTCCCAGTAGATCCTGCTTTGGCAAAGTCTCTTAGCGTAGAGGCCATCAAGTGCCATCCATAGAATTACTCCTCGTTCCAGGTGGCTCAGCAGTTTTTCTATGTTCTTCCTCTGGCCATTATCCTCTGGGTAAGGGAAGATAACTTGGTCCAGGCTGCTGACCTCGTAGCTTTGGCCGTGGGATATCCTACAGCCTTCAGGACTGGAAGTTGTCACCTCCTTCACCAGGATTTCACGGTAATATAAGCAGATGTGGAGTCGACAGTCTACAAGGAGAAACAAACAAACAAACAAACAAAAAACAATCACTGTGATACACTAGTATGGATGTTTCACGTTTCAGATCTGTGCTAAGGCCAAGAGACAAATTTGGATGAGATTTCTGAGCCCAATGGTCAGTACCACCCAGAAGCTCATATTAGTAAAAAAAAAAAAACCAATATAAATACTAAAATTTTTTGGGCACAGTAGCGTTAATGCTCTCTCATCTTATTACAAGGGCTACTGATGCGTGGGAATTTGGTAGAACTAAAATCCCACAAACTTCACATTTCCATTTAAAAGGAAAAATCTGCACACAAGAAGTTGATGTTGGTCACATTTTCCAAGTTCGTGGCACAATGAAACCCACCAGCTCAGTACACTTCCTCAGATTTAATAAGGAAGTAGCTGTGTTTCCCCCCAGACTTTGCATAGAAAAGGCTTCTGCACAGGGGACCTGCAAACCTGCACTCAGCTGCCTGGAGAGAAGCGACTGCTGGCTTCAGCTCCAACAGGGCTCTGCCCAAAATCCCCTGCCTTGCTTTCAAATGGCCATTTGGTCAACCTGGCTGACTCCTACGAATTCACACGGCACTGATAATATATATATATATTATATATACACGTGTGTACAATACATGTTCACATACACACACACACAGACATCTACACACACGCTGACCCTGATTCAGGAGAACAATCCCACCCAAGAAACCCACCAAATATCACATTACAGGTCTATCCATTACTTCTGTGAAAAGCACAATCCCACACCTCTTCCTAGAGTTACTTAGAAAGTTCCCCAGCATCCAGACATGTGAAAACCTGGCTGAAATAACTTCCCTTTTCTTTCCTGAATGTCTTTTTTTTTTCCACCAGGAAAAGCAAAGCAGAGCAAAGCCAGATGGCACCAACAGGGGCACTACAAGGTACCCAGGTAACACCAATTTTGGGGGGGCTCCTCCCAAATGAAAACCTGAGCCTTAAGTCACTGATACTCCTGAACTGCCAAACTCCCTTGGGAAGGCCTGATTTGGTGTCTCACCAAAGAAACCCAGCACTAATACCATGAGCCAGCAAAGCACTTCCATCAGCTCTAACCACCTCCATCCCTTGGAGCTGGGGCTGGAAGTGCTTAAGCATCCTGGAAAACAGAGACTTACAACCATACACCAAATTAATTGATTAAAGAGGTTTCTTTTTTTTTTCCCTTCTTTTTTCCTTTCATCTGAAAGGAGAGATGGTGCCTGGGTGAGTCAGAAGTGGGAATCTCTTGTCGAGCTCCCCAGGAAGCCTTACCTGACAGAGCGAGGGCTTCACCAGACCTTATGCTTGGCTCAATCGGGATGCCAGGAGTCTGGGACTCAGGAGGAGCACAAGCATAAAAGGTTCCTGTCACCTGACAACCTGTTTTCACAAACAAAAGTCAGTGACAGAGGCCTAAATCCTAAAGGAAAAGCTAGGGCAGAGATCACAGCAATGCAAAAGCGCGTTTTCCTGGGCCCCAACAGGAACTCTCTCTCTCTTTCCCCTTCTTAAAAAGGTCCTATTTCCCAATTACTCCAGGTAGGCCAACACTACCAGTCACTCCAGTGCTACCTGGACTGTATTTTTCTTTGGGTCTACATGAAACAGTCCCTTAGCACTTCGATATTCCCCCTAGTCCTTTTCCTTACCTAACGTGTTATTCCATTAGAGAAATAATTTACATTTTTACCTAGACTACAGTGCTCTTAAAAGTCACCAGCATAAAACAATTCGTTTTTACAAGAAATTTTACTAATGACGGGCGTAACGATAAAGCTGAGATTAACACTGTTTAAATGTGGCTAAAGAAAAATGTGTGGCAGGAGATTATCAGGGTTTTATTAACAGGACTACTATTAAACTGTTCCAACAGATGCCTTTCAGTAAGTGGATTATACCATGGGCAATTGATGTTTTTTCTCTGTTTCTTAATGCCAGTAAAAGTCTTTGGAGGACGATGCAAGCGACTTGCAGACAAGCACACCTTACCTTTCCCAGTGGCAGAACTCACCACAATCAGGAGCTGGAGCGATGTGGATGAAAAACACCCACAATCTCTTGACACATTTTAAAGCCCAGTGAGAAACCCAGTATCAACCGCTAACAACTCCCTACAAATTCAGCAAAGTGTCCAAATGTGTTTAACTGCTGCAGAGGATGTACTTCAGGGCAGAGCTCATTCTGCTCGCTAGCTTGATTTTTTTTATTAGCAAATAACTCAACTAAAAGCAAAGCATTCTGCCTAACAACTCCAAAATACTGCCAGCAAAAGTTGCAGTGCACTGAGCATTTACTTTTTAGCAGATCCAGAGACGTCTCTGCATCAAAACCGGGAGAGAGCTGTCCTGTGAAAATATAGCATCTACTCCTTGGAGTTCTTTCACGCTTCCCATTCTTTCCTGCCCTTCTGAACCAGCTGCTTCTCCTCACAATGCAAACGCCTGCGTCCTCAGGTGAGTTATCCTGCAAGGGTCTACAGCACATGGTTCCCTTTCTCTTATGTTTTATTCCCTGCAGGCTTCAGTACTGCTGATTTTCACAATCTGGGCTTTTTCCTATGGATGCAGAGCTTGGAAAGCCATGATTATGTTAGGCTCTGGTACTGTGAGATCTTTGGGGAAGGAACATCCCTTTATTCTGTTTCTGCTGTACCAGCCCCAAGAGAGTCTCAGTCCATGACAAGCTGTCCCACTGCCACAGCACTAAAATAAAGTAGTAATTCCAGCTTTCCTCTAGGGAGAATAATGCCAGTCTAACCCAGAAGGCTGGAGGGAAAAGCTCACTGGTGTGTGCCTCAAAAAGTCAAAATCAGAGAGAGACGCTAAAGAACATATGTTCCCATTTGGGGTTTTTGTGAGGGTTGGTTGCCTTCTTTATTGCTCAGGGCTTTTGAGACAGCTGAGCACTTTTGGGGGCTGATTTCTATCAATGCAGAGGACTGCACAGCCCACACACCACACATACAGCAGCAGTGAATGCAAGAGCCAGGACAAAGGTGGCTCTCTTTCAAGGGAACCCAGCACTCCTCTCCATCCACATCTGTTAATTCCAATCAGAGCCACAATGAACCCGGGATGCGAGGTTCCTCCAGGTGGCCAGCCTCAGCAAGCAGCCCTAAACAGGGGGGTGTCTTACCGTTTTCACAGCTGGGGCCTTGCCAGTGATGGCCGCGAGCGGCGAAGGGGACGCTGGCACACTGGTAGGGAATGTCAGGATGCGGCTGCTCCGGGGCAAACTCCCTCCAGTTCCGTTCATGAGGCACCATGTAGTTCGGTACCTATTCAATTTAACGAGGTATTCTTTTAGTAGGCAGCTGTCAGAACTAATGCTGTGCATTGCATCAGCCTTCTCATCTCAGCTCCTTGATTTTCCCTGCCAAAGCCCATGGAGGTCTGAGCCGTGCCCAGGCTACACGGATGGCACTTCGCCACCACCACCAATGAGGCTTTCAAATGAGTTTCTCACCACTGGTGTAAATAATAAGCGGAGTGGAATAACAAAAGGCAGTCAAAGCACTGCTGGTAAATGTCTGCTTGAAAGAGCAAGGCTTCATTGGGTGCTTGCATTCTGGCATCAACAGAATGGCAGTGCACTAGGAACTGTCGTCCAACAGAAAAGAGCTATTACTCCGGGATAAACAACACCAAGGGAAATCAATTGCCCTGTGGCCTCATCTGACATTAGAAAAGTTGCTTCTCAATTTCTCAGTTTTCATAATGAAGTTTCTTCACAGAGAGAACCTGAGGAGAGCCCCACCAGCAAGGACAGACATAGCACAGAGTGCAGAAATTGTGCTGCTCAGTGTAGAAGCACCAAGCAAAACACTCAACTAATGCCATACCTGGGAAGGTAGTGCAGTGTAAGGAGGTGTTATTGGAAAGGGATGGTTCATCATTAATGGTTGCTCCTCCATGTTGATCTGTTTTGCACCTGTGTTCACCAGAGGAATGAAAGTAAATGATGTCAACCACATCTTAAGGAAATCTGCCATCAGCACATTAAAGACAAATCCATACAACCTGCTATTGAACAGAGAGGACCAAAATGCCTTCCAGTGCCCAGCTGGGACTGGATTCCCTGGCCCCCCTTGCAGTCAGCTCCGGGAAGCTGCAGTGCTTCCCCACAGCACAGTGCTGCCCAGCCTAGTGCACAATGACGCCAAGCTTTTGCCTCCCACAAGCCCTGCCTGGCACCAGGGACTTCTTGGAGAGCAGGAACTGCCCTGCCCCTGCCCTGGAGGCTGCAGGCTGGGCATCCCTCACTCCCAGCTCTTCCCCTCCAGGGCAGTTACCTACTGTCTGCCTCAAAATTGCTCTTCCCTGTATTCCGAACCTAGATCCAGCATGCAATTTTTTTTTTTTTTTTTTTTGCCTGTCCCTTGAGCCGCCAGCTTGGCTCTCACACACAGAACTGGCAGGGAGGCTCCAGCTAAAAGAGCAATTCCCCCAGTGATGTGCAGGCGCCTGTCTGCATCTTCCTGCAAGGGCTCCCTTTCAGTGCTCCGACTCAAACACCAGCAGTCCTCCCGCAGACCCAGCCTCTCAAGCCATCAGAACAAGCTGCACTTGAGCCCTCATTTTGGTCCCTTAAAAGACTTAAAAAGGCTGCAGGGCCATTCCAGAAAAGCACACTTCAGTACTCATATGCTTGCAATGAGCCATATTCACATTCTGTTACACAGGGAATTTGAGATGCTTTACCTTTTTTGGCTCCTTCTGGCACTATTCTGTACACTTTATAGGGATCTGAGATGTCCAGCTGGCTTCTCTCCACCAGTTCTTCAAAGTCATTGCTCTTGTTCAAAGCACACCTTAATCTTGTCTTCCAGGTAGGGGGATCTGGTTTATCAATGCCCTCTCTGAACTTTCCTTTAAAAAGAGCCCAAGCCTGGAAACATTTCAGATAATCAAAAGAGCAGGAAAATGAAAAAAAAAAAAAAAAAAAAAAAAAAAGGGAAAGGAAAAGAAAAAAAAAAAGAAAAAAAAGAATCAACTACAAGGCACAATGCTTGAAACAGCATATGTGTGTGTGCTTACATGTGCATGAATTGTGCGTGAATTTACTCCCTACAGGTTTAGGCTAAAAAAAAGCAGCATGGTAAGGTATCAAAAACAGTTTAGCAGGCATAAGAAAGGGGAATGAGTGTGGAACAGATGTGCTGCAGTCCCAAAACCATTTCACTCCACACAGAGAAGCGTGGAAGGGTGGGCTGTCCCGCAAACACAGGGACACCAGGGCACAGCCAGCGCCACCAGCCAGGCAGCGTCCAGCAGCCAGCCAGCCGGCAGAACCAGCCTGCAGAGGCAGGTGGCAAGGATGGGTGAGGGGCACCCCTCCTGCCCTGCCAGTGTTCCACAATCCCAAGCCCAGGCTGAGCCTTACCTTGAAGAGAGCAGCATCTTCCTCCCGGTTGTAGTCCTGCTTGCCAGCGTGCTTCCAGGGGATGCGGAAGATGCTCTTCTCGTCGTTCTCCCACACCAGCCCGGGGTACTTGCCGCTGTCTATCTGGTCGATCAGCCACTGGCGGAGTTTCCCATTGCCACAGCTCACCGAGTTCATCCCGCACTCACCCGGCTCCAAGTTCATGCCACTTGTGTCAGAGGTTGGGCAGGGGGTTTTGGGGTGCCCCACCAAGCTGGCCTCTCCACACACGTCCAAGCACCGGCTCTCTGAGAGGCTGCGGAGGAGGGGGAAATGGGCAGGATGTGGGGAGAGGAAAACCCACAGGTCAAGCGCTGGGCTAAGTGCGCACCAGCGGTGCCCAGCCCCTGGTGCCACACACACCACACCAAACAGCAGCCATGGCACTCAGGGGGACCCTGGGGGCCCCGGGAAACACGGTACAGAGCCTCAGGAAACTTGGCACAGCCCCCCACAGGCACTGCCTGTGCTGCAGACTTTGACAGACTTCCCCCTGTCCCGACACTGTTTTGCATGAACATACATCGGTCGTTGAAATTTTTACTGCAGGCGACTTAAGGCACAACTCCCTTGTCCTGCTGAGAGTTCAACTGGGGGTTTACTTTTCAACCAAAAGAGGAAAATTGCATTAAAATGTACTTGCATGTGATCGTGCACATATGTGACATCAGACACACGCACACAATTCGGAGGGCTTCACATGCAGCTATGATTTATATGGCATCTATCTATAACATCACAGTAGCTTCCACAAGCTGACTTCAGCAAGACACGCGTGAACACATGATGTCCTATACATATCCACCCCTCCAACTGCTCCCAGCACGCACACATAGCAACACTCAAATCCATACATTGCATATACCTAAAAGTGGAAAGACAGCAACCCACGGAGCCTGGCGTAAGGGCACTTATGTCCCCAGGGACGTGGGAGCCTGCGGCCCACCACACAGAGCCCTGTAGCTGCACGCAGAGGTGCAGGCGCGCACGGAGAGCGGCGCGGCTCCGCAGCGATGGGCACCCGCTGGAAAGGTGCAAACACCAGGACACCGGCACCAGTGATGGGGACCTGGCGTCAGGTTTGTCTCACCGATCTGAAAAATGCTTGAATGCCCGAAATCTTAGTTCGGTGGGTTCCCACTCCACCCCGCTATTACATCTAACAAAATTAAGTGATTCCTCACCCAGGAATCTTTGCCTCTACCCACGGGGAGCATTCCCAAGCCCCTTGCCAGAGAGGTGCACACTGCTGTGGGCAGATGGGCAGCACCGCTCCGCACCCCTTACACCCCTCCGCAGGGGCAGCATCCCCCCGGACACCAAACCCGGTCCCCCAGCACCTCCCCTGCACATGGTGCGTCTGCGGGGGGGCGCGTTCGGGACCACGGCTCCCCAGCGCGGAGCCCGCAGGAGTCCGCGCGAAGACCCCAAAAAAGTCACTTTCCCCCCTTCCACTGTGCATGAAGCGGAAACCTCCCACACACTCCCGCGACCCTCGGGAGGGCGGCGGGAACCGGCCGGGCTGGGGGCCGGTGCGCGCCTTCACCTCAGCAGCAGGTAACGGGCGGGTATTATTTTTTTTGCTTTAAATTAAGGGAAAAATAGAATAAGGGGGAAAAAATAAAAAGAAAAAGAAGGAAGGAAAAAAAGAAAAGGCAAAGGGCTTGCTCAGGTGCCGACAGCCCCCGGAGAAGCCCCGAGTGGGGGAAGCCGAGGCGCCCGCACCGCCCACCCCGCCTCCCTGCCCGGAGGGAGCGCAGTGCCCGGGCGGCTCGGGGGGTCCCGGGGGCTCGGCCGCCCCCCGCTTACCTCTGTCTGGCGCTGGGAGCGGGCAGGGGCCGCCGCTGCCGGGCGCCTGCTCAGACGGGGCGCAGGGCGACTGGGCCGGCGGCACCGGGAAGTTTCTTTATATGATGGAGGGCGTCGAGCCGGGCGGGGGGAGGCGGGCCCGGAGGTGGAGCCGGCGGAGGGGAGCGGGCTGGAAAACATCTGAGGCAGTGACACATAGCCATTGCTGGTAAACACGCTGCGGGCGGGAGGGCGTGCAGCCCGGCGCCCTCTGCGCGTCCCCGCTGGGCTGGGTTTTTTTAAATCTCTACAGACAGACGCACATACATAAATAGCCCGGGGAAACTCCTACCAGTGAGAGCCGGGCGGCTTTTACTGTAAAGACCCAGCTCGCTACACCCACCAGAAACGTCCTAGACGGCGCCGGCCGGGCCCCCGGGATGCTCGGGGAGACGCGGGGGCATCC